>JAESUZ010003532.1:600000-1011602 GCA_017311185.1 Proteles cristata cristata
AACCTCGGATTTTATGCGACCCAAGTTGTCTTTGACAACCTCTGATTTTTACGCAATCCCTCCAGAACGAAGGGGAGACAAAGCTGGCCCTGAAGAGACCGAAGCACAGAGAGCAATTGTTGTCATGCTTCATGCACAGCTGGGGAAAGAACGCAGAGCAACTCAGGGGCCCCTCACCCCAGCTAGAGGCCAGTGGGCTCGCTGCACATGCCTGCCTGTGTCTCCCGATGGCCCTCTGGCTGGGCGCCCCTGGGGGGCCTCTGGAATCCTGAGGTTCACATGAATGGTTCACATCCCGAGCCAAACATTAAAGAAAGAGATGCTTTCTCCGGCCCCCTGTGGGACCTGGCCTCTCTCTCAGACCTCTTTCCCGGTACCCCCCGGCTCCCCCCCCCCGGATGTGTAGATTCCAGGGAGCCCGGCCTTCTTTCTGTCTGTCCGTCAAGTCAAGCTTGGTCTGGAATTAGGACCTGTGCCCCAGCCATTACCCCCGCTCCCCAGCTGTCTTCCCAGCCTTCATGCGTCCTTTGGTCACAGGTCACAGGTCATTGCTTAAATGTCACCACCTCAGAGAGCCTCCCCCGAGCCCAGGGCACTAATCACCATCCGGAACTCCTCTACTTCTCTTTACCCTGCGGTCTCTCTCCTGCCGCACGGGCGCCCCAGAGCAGGGGCCACCCGCACCCCCTCCCTGTGTATGCCCGTCAGTGAGGCAGGGTCACTGCCATCCGACTGCGGATAAACCCGCACGATGCAAATCCTCACTGTGAAATCCTAATCGCACAGCTCAGAAAACTGGTTTATCCTCCATCAGTCATGATAGATGACCCTGCTGCTCTGGATCTCTAGGACTGTAACGTGTGTCAGTGGAAAGGGACACTAACGGGCGGGCTTTGCCCCCACCGCTCATTCTAATAATGGGGAAGCCGACCCGCAGAGGGGAAGTAAATTAAGAAATTTCATGAAGCAAGCCAGCTAAAAAAAAGAAAGAAAAGGAAGAACAAGAAGTTTCCATCAAGCCTCAGGCAGTAATCTGCTCCCCTACCCCGCACCCCCGCCCGGGGAGGCTACAGTCCGGTGAGAAGAGAAAAAGTACGCAAGGAAACCAAGGACGAGACAATTGCAGAAGCGAGTGCTGGGCCGGTAACCACCCAGGAAGAGGAAGATGGGCGCAGGGGGCCCCGGGGCTAGGGGGTGCCCACCCGAAGCAGGAGGGACGGCCCGCACGCGCGCTGCACCCCGGGCCTGGAAACGCTCCCCGAGCCGGGCGGCCCTCAGCGGACCCGCCCGCACCCCGGGTTCTGCGCACACGGCGCGGGGGCAGCGAGGCCTCCGGGCGCATCCTGCCCACACGGCTCGCGCGCCCGGGACAGCCCGACCTCGGGCAGGTCGCGCCGCGCCGCCCGGGGGGGCTCGGCAGGCAGGCCAGCGCCGCTGGGGACCCCCGGCGGCCCGCGCTCGCCCCGCCGCCCTGCGGCGGCGCGGGCCCCGACACCCCCAGCGGCGCGTGCACGCGGGCCCGGGCGCCGGGATCGGGGTCCGGGCCCGCGCGCGCCCAGGCCCGCGCGCGCCGAGCCCGTCCGTTTGTGCGCGCGGTCCGGGCCCACGCAGCGCCCCGCGCCCGCACCTACCGGACGCGCTCGGCCGTGACGGCGTTGCCCGTGTGCCGCCGCAGCACCGCCACGAACAGGAGCCGCATGCCGCCGCCGCCGCCGCCAGCCGGGCCCGGGCGGGGGCGGGGCGGGGCGGGGACGCGGACCTGGCCCGCGGCGGGCGCCGGTGCTCCCTGGGCCGGTCCCGCCCGCCGCTCCCGAGGCCGCGCCCGCGCCCGCCGGTTCCGGCGCCGGGTCCCAGCGCGCGGCGGGGTGAGGCGAGGGGGGCGTGCGACCCCTCCCGCGCGGGAGGGCCCAGGCTGGGCTCCCGGGGGTCCCGGGGAAACCGGGGTGCGCTCTGACGGGGACCAGGTGTGGCGGTGGGTCTGCTGCCTTGCGGACCATTGGCGGAGGGGATTTGGGGTCCCCTCCCACAGGAACCAGGGTGGGTCACGACCCCCCCCCACGCCCCCTGGGACCAAGGGTGGTTGCAGGTTGCTCCCGTGGGATCTGTGAGGCGCCGGGTCCTTTCCACAGGGGCCAGCAGCGGGGTGACTGCAGACTCCCTCCCTCAGGAGCCCGAGGCGGCCTGGAAGGAACGCCGTGGGCCCCGGGGTGGCCAGCGTCTGCCTGGGTGGCTGCCAGCACCAGGCATCTCTGACCCTGCCTGAGAAATCAGATAGGAAGCCCCCGTCTCCACAGCTGACCGAATCTGAGAAGCAGCGCACCCCTTTAGATGTGTTCAAGATGAACTGGGCCATACCGGGTGTTTCAAGTTCGTCTGAGCACTCGACTGCGGTGGGGAAGCCCAGAACTGGAAGAGGCTGGGGCTGGGCCCGAGCCCCTGAGAGACCCAGGCACAAAATACCAAGGCAAAGCAAGACCCTTAATTGGCTACAATGTGAAGCCTCCTTGGCTGCTTGTGATTGGCTGTTCTTACATTTCAATCCCGTAACCTTGACCTTGAGGCATTTACAGGCTCCCTCTGGGCTTATTTACATCAGCGCCAAGGCGGTGAGCCCGTGGGTCTAGTGGCCTTCTGGGGCCTGGGCTCTTCAGTTCACCACAGTGCTTGATGGCTCTGCAATTCCTTCACCATCTTGACCTGAACACAGGTTTTAAGAAGAAATTGAAGCTTCTTTCTTGGCTCCACAGTCACCAGGAGCCGAGGCTTCTTTCTAACTCCAGCATCCCAGTGTTGGGCCTCCATTCCCAGCAGGGCCATAGCTGGAGCCCCGCCCATCACATTCATGTTCCAGGCGACAGGGACGACGGGCCAAAGGGTGCAAACAGGCCAAAACGTGCAAAATGACATGTTTCATTTCAAGAGCTCCTCCCGCAATGTCCCCCAGGCCTGAGGCCTTTATCTTCCTGTGTCTGTGGCCAAGGCGAGTGGGCTTGCTGGGCACACTGTGGCCCTGAATCAGATGGCGGTCACTTAGCAATACCAGGTTCGAGGGGCTTGGATGTGGACAGAGCTTTTCCAGGGCAAGCACTCCATCCACTAACAGGCCCATATCCAACCTGACGGCTCATGTGAAGGCCCCGACCGACGCACCGGGACCTTTCCCCACTCCTCCTACCCAAGTGTGAGCTCAGTCATGGCTCCGACCTCCCCCTTGCTTGGGATGATGTCGTGGGTAGGGCAGGCACTTGGTAGATGTTTGCTGAATTAACAAATCATTGTATTTGAAGTGCTGTGAAATTTTATTCCTACGATGACACATTCCTGATTTTTTAATGGAAGTAAGTGCTGCAATAAGTCTTGCCAGGCTGAAATTCACTGTGGTTTGACGTTTCTGGAATACACCTGTTCCGTAGGGTAAGAGGAGCTATCATCTTTGGGGGCCCATTTCTGTGTTCATTCGTTGCTTCGATGTGCCCATTCAGGAGACATGAAGGACCGACACAGTATAAAAGCTAATTAGTTCATTTAGGTGAAGTCTTTCATGATTCTCCCAAGTAGGCAGTAGAAAGGGGTTCAAAGACAAATGTGATATTATGGGATGATATAGAAATAATTAGTGGAGGGGGGCACGGTGAGAATAGAAAAGGTTGTAAGCATTGCTTGTAAGACTTCTCCAGGTGCTTCAAACAGAAGGGTCTTAAAATATATGTAAAGCAAAATCCGTTTTCTCTTTCATCATAGTGTTTGCTTAGGCTATGTCTCTGGTTCCCGGTGCCAGGGGAAATGGAAGTGTGTTATTTGCCCTGTGTAAAAGTGATCGCGTCTGACTTTAGACGTGGCTCATGATAAAAATCGACACTCCACATGTTTCTTTTTTTTTTGTTTCATGACATTAACAAACGAGGCACCTTCCTTCTCTTTTCCTATCATATTTCCATCTTTGCACCATCATCGTCCCCCACCACAATGCTGAGAGCTACAAATGTGGGGGTGGGGGCGGGGCGGGGGCGGGGATCTTCCTAAAAACCGAAGACACATATACAACTGTGGTTTAAGCACCCTGGTTAGGTTTCCTTTTCCAGGCTTTCACGGACAGCACCTGATGTGGTCAAATGCAAAAGAAAGCCGTCCGTCTAAAGTCACTGGTTTCTCCCAATGTGGCTTAGCGAGCCGGGGCGGGGGGCGGGGGGTGCGTCAACCAGAACCAGATGATCTCCCCTTTGAGCTTTTGGCAAAAAAGAAAAAGCAAGCCTTTCTTCCCACTGCTGTTCTGAAGGCGGGGTGTGGTCGGCTCCTAACTCTTCAGCACAAGGACGCTCACCCCCAACTTCTCGTGGCTGCCGGGCGCAACGGTCCCGCGAAGGCGTTGACGCTGCTCCAGGGTCTCCTGACACAGAGACAAAGGTCCAGTTCTGTGCACGTCAGGGGTCGACGGAAGGGAAGATAGTTTTACCTGTGGCCAGTGACAACCTGTTGTCCGCTGAGACCCGTATTCATTCTTTAAATTTTTCCCCTTATTTCTATTAGTTGTTCTTTTTTACTTAATAACCGTGGTAGGCAAAACGCTCACACGGCCCCACGGTCCCCAGCCTCCGGATTTGTGCCTTCTCCCACTTATTCACTCAAACGCCCAACCAGGTGATGGGGTGAAGAGAATTTGTAGATTAAATCCCCAAATTAGTCACCCTTAAAATAGGGAGATTATGCAGGCTGAGTGTCCTCCGGTAATTGTCCCTTTAGAGGTGCTGGGCACTTCCCGATGTTGGCAGAGCTCTGGTGCCAGAGGAATGCGAGGTCAGGGAGCATCTCTGCTGCTGCCTTGGGGCCCCCAGCGGCCACGAGCCCAGAGAGCAACCCCACCCGGCAGCTGGCAGGAAACGGGCACCTTTACCCCCAGCTCAACACACTAGACCCTGCCGCAGCCCCAGGAGCCAGAAAGGGCTCCAGATGAGACCTCGGCCCAGGCCCCCTCGACTCCTGTTGTGTGAGGCCCTGTGCTGAGAGCCAGCCGGCCCTTGTTTAGGAACGACAAAACAAACACGGTCTGCGTGTCCTCGGTGCCTTCCACCTCATTTGAGGAGCTCCGTAGCGTCCCACTGTGCCCGTGCACGACAGTCAAGGCCTTCCCACTGTAGACCTTTGCCTCTTCCAATCCTTCCGCTACCGTACGCAACATCGCAGCGGACATTCTAAATTCCTGGAAACGGCACTACACACGGAGGCGAATGTGGTTTTGATACAAATACACCCAACTGCCCTCTAGAAACGCTGCGCCAAATGTCCCCCCCCACACACACACTGGCCGCTTAGGGGCACACACTTCCCTCCCCAAACTGCCAGCACTTCGAGGGACGTGTCCTGTCTTTAAGTTTTCGGTGTAACTGGACTTTTGTTGTTGTTGTTGTTCCCTTTGAAGGGCATTTGTATCTTTTCTTTTTTAACGCGTGTGCATGCTTGTATTAGCTGGAACTTTTTCCATTGCAAGGGACAGAAAGTCACAGTTGTTTACTCAGAAAGAGAGACGATAGGCTCACAACAGAATGTCCAGGAAAAAAGCAGCTCAACTGACGCGCAGAGCCTCACCCAGACGCGGCCTTCCCTCTCCGTCCGTGCCCTATACAAGGGGTGCCCTGGGGACTCCAGGCTTGAACCCTTGTCATCACACGTCCAGCGGAAGGAACGCGGTACGTCGTGGCCTGGCTCTGGTGAGGCCGGCCTGGGCCACCTGTCCCATCTTTGAGCCAGTGGCTGTAGCTCAGCAGAGGGACACAACAGAGTGGCCACACCTGGCCTAGGGGAGACACCGTGGGCGGGGGCATCCTCCCTGACGCCCAGACACTCACTTCACCAGTTTTACTTACTGGATATTCACCCAGTACAGCCCACGAGATTCCTAGGAACTTATAAAATGAAGACAGTAACTTTGTCCTATGTATTTCAAGTACTTTTTAGGTCTGTTTGCTGTAAACAGCAATTATCCTCTTTTACCAAGGAAGTTCTTAGTCCTTATGTACTCAAATCACCTGACGGGCCTGTGGCTTTCATGTTAGGCTTAGAAAAGCATCCCTTGCCCTCAGAGATTCTATTTGCCAGTATTTTCACTGAATGCTTTTTATTTATTTTTTTTTATTGCTCCATGACAATATTTTATCTCTTTTGAATTTATGCTGGTTCGAAATGTGAAAACTATTTTTCCCACGTGTAATGGCTGCGTATTCCAACAGGATTCATTGAGGAATCCGTGCTTTTCTCCATCCGTTGGAAATGCCTTCATTACCGTTTGCTGAATTAGGTTACACGTGTGCTCCGGTTCTCCTTCTTCCT
The DNA here is from genome assembly GCA_017311185.1 of Proteles cristata cristata. Lineage (NCBI taxonomy): Eukaryota > Metazoa > Chordata > Mammalia > Carnivora > Hyaenidae > Proteles > Proteles cristata. Next base: position 606,325 of record JAESUZ010003532.1, read on the forward strand.
GCATATCCATCTCCACTGACCTTTCCTGTGAGGCCTAATCTGAAAAACAAATACACTCGTAGCTACCAATTACCTACCTTATGACTGCAATGTGGATGAGGAATTACAAAGCGGTGGTTACAACAGAACGGTGAGGCGTAGCCCCACATCTGGCACTTCTTCAACGGGAGGAAGCAGAAGTTCCTTTTCTTTCACTTTCCCTCTCTCCTCCCTCCCCTACTTAGCTGGTGAACGCCTGGCCATTGCAGATGACCTGGGGCTTTTTTAAGCACAGGAGAAAATACCCCCAAAAAGCAGACGTTGCTATGCACACGGGTCAGGTAAAATGAGTGCTTAAAATAAGGCAACGCCAAGCCCATCTTCCTGGCCACACGCTCTCACCTCCCCTGTGAAAACAAAACACAAGTCATCCCGGAGCTGAATTAACTGGCACAGCGGCAGCAGGCAAGCTTGGCTTTGCTGCGGGCTCGAGAACGGCAGGCCCAACTCCACCCGTGGGTCAGCTCTGCCCTTCCTGCCTCTGTTTTCTGCTTCCACCTCAATTCTCGGTAGCCAGACAGAGCTGTTACAACAGCGACTCCCTGAAACACACAGCACTTAGGACAAGCCTGCCCCAGTATGGCCTGACTGTAAGGCCACAGTCTGCTGTGCAGAGACGAGCAGGGCCTGTCGTGGTCCCCGGGGTGGAACCGGAGAGCCAGAAAAGCAGAAGCATTGTCCACCAGTGCTGACGCGGAGTGGTCACTCCTTGCAGAGGACGGTCGGCCGGTGACGTGCGGATGGCACAGATCATCCGTGATGGCTAGCTGTGAACCAGCATTTTAAGGAAGCCGAAACTGTAAGCAGATACAACATCTGCGGAAAGGGGCAAGCCACGCAGAAGTGACACGCGCCGTAAACATCATGAAAAAGTCAGAGAAATTCAACCAGCCCCTGAAATGTCCTCGGTGTCTGATGGCTTCTGAATTCACTCTGTCAGATCACATCTCTTCTCTGGGGACGCGGCAGTGGTGGAGCAGGGAAGGGTCCTGCGTCTGATAGCCAGCCATGCACCCCGTCCACACCCCCAGCCAGCAGCCTTGCAGTAAGGCCCGCTCTCCCATGGGGCCCTTGAGGTGAAGAGGTTGCGACAAAACTATACTCCATAAGATGACGTTTCCCTAGATGCTAGCTGTGTGACTCAGGTCATTTACTCACTTATTTAGGTTCCAAGGAGAGAGTCACACAATCACTTCCAGGAACAGGCACTTATTACAAGCATACTCCAGGGGCCCCTGGGGGGCTCAGTCGGTTAAGTGTCCAACTTCGGCTCAGGTCATGATCTCACAGTTTGTGGGCTCGAGCCCCACGTCGGGCTCTGTGTTGACAGCTCAGAGCCTGGAGCCTGTTTCGGATTCTGTGTCTCTCTCTCTCTCTGACCCTCCCCTGCTCACACTCTCTCTCAGAAATAAAGCATTCAAAAAATTTTTTTAAAAAGCATACTCCATACAGCGTCCGCTTGTGTCAGTTCTTTAGGGTCATGATCATGGGCTTCGCACACGGACTCCCATGCATGGAATGCAGGGGCTCTCACAGCAGACTGGCCGGGTGTGAGGAACACAGCGGGCTGCTCTCGTTTTTCTTTATATTCTTACTTTTTGATAGAGTTGTGACAGGTGGCTTTTGGCTACAAGCAACAGGACACCCAACACGTGGTCTAAAATGGTGTACGGTTTGTGACCCATCATTGGCTAACTTCTCCCTGATGCTCTGCCGTGCCGTCCACACCCCCAGCTGGCTCACCGCAGGGGGGTGACACAGCCCCAGCAGCAATGACGGCTCCAGGCTTCCTAGTTCGTGCCCCATTTGGAAGAGCACGTGTGTCCTGCAGGCCCGGAACTAGAGTCCTTTCTTTTAGCCTGACTGGGCCAACTTCTGTCATTTGTCAGCTGCTGGGCCCTGGGGGAATTTCGTGTCTTGAATGGTTAGAGTCTGGGTTTCTGAGCAGGCCTGACAGACTAGTATTGGTTTCGAGCAGTCAGATCTAGAAACAAAGATGAAGTTGGCTTCTCCTGAGGAGTGACATGGGTGGCTGGTGGGGAGCGGGGTGGGCAGGGACAAACGGAGAGGGGGCAGCCCAGCGGAATCGGGACTCTGTTTGGAAGGACAGGCGGATGTGCCTGTTGGACAAGCAGGAATCAATCGTGCCCACGGCACGTCCGTACAGGGCAGCACTGACCCACAGACTTTCTGCGGCGAGGCGTGACCTATATGCGCTGCCGCCATGGGAGCCATCAGTCACCTGAGGCCACTGGGCACGTGAGTGTGGCTGCTGTGACCGAGGAACAGAATTTCTCATTTTATTAAACTTGCAGCGACTGAAGTTCAAACAGCCACCGGGGCTCGTGGCTAGTGCACCGGCCAACGCAACCAGAGAGAACGCGTCTGCGGTAAGAAAGCAAGACGACAGAGGGTGCGGAGGAGCTGGGTGACCTGGGCAGCATGCGCCCCGCAGAAGACCGGGGCTGCCACCTGCTGTGGGCAGACTGTGGCCGCGGGCCGAGGCAGGTGTGTTTTCATCATCTCATGCTGCCTAACAAACCTGCCCCACACTCAGTGCTTTAAAACAGCAACTTTTTCACTTGTTCTCGGTTCCGCGCGCGGCCGGGGCCGAGGCCCGGCTGGGCAGCCTTTCCGTCGGGCCTGGTGTTGGTCCCTCGTACGGCTTCCTTCAGCCAGCAGGTCGGCTGGGACGGCGGGACCTCCTCTCCACGTCGCCGCAGCCTCTCCTTCAACACCTGGTCTTTCCAGCGAGGACCCCGGGCTTCTCACAAGGTGGTTCCGGGCCTCCAGGACACAAGAGTAGAAGCTGCCAGAACTTTCCCAGCCCCGCCCCGGCCCAGAGACACGCCGCCACATTCTACTGAAGCAAGTCACAGGCCTGGACAGTGTGAAAAATCACTGCAAACAAACCACAACACCTCTTCCTGTCGGACTGTTTTGCAACCTCAAGATGTCAGAGGCAGCAGTGCACAGCAGACTTCCCCTGGACCAGGAACCGCCCCGGCTCCTCAGTGTACATCCTGAGCTCTAACTCCTGCCCCTACCTTGTTCACTTAGCTGGGTACTTCTCAGGGGACACCACTCAGTTGGGTTGGTCGGCTGTCATTCAAAATGGCACATCCGTATCGGGGAGGGGAGAACTTCCCACGAAATCATCACATGAACCGAGCTGAATGGCTTAACTTTTGTCCCACGTCTACCCTGCACTTTGCCTGAGAGTGTCAACTTTATCAGTCTCTTGAACAAATACTTGAAGTTTCTGTCTCCCGGACCAGTCTGAGTACAGAAGCAGCACCGCATTGTACCAAGAGTTACGTAAAAGCCTTTTATTGGAGACTGAGCTCTACAGGGGCGCCTGGGTGGCTCAGTTGGTTAGACGTCTGATGTTTTATTTCAGCTCAGGTCACCATCTCACAGTTTGTGGGTTCAAGCTCCATGTCAGTGTGGAGCCTGCTTGGGATTCTCTTTCTCTCTCTCCTCTCTTCCCCTCCTATGCTCGCTCTCTCAAAACAAATGAAAACTTAAAAAAGAAGAAGAAAAAAAAAAAAGACTGAGCTCTACTGCCTACGAGGTATGTGATCCTGAACAGGAATCTTAAATGGTTTGCCTTTTAGTTAAATTAGGATACTAACATATGCTATAGAAATCACAGGGGTCTCAGAAAAATAGAGCAATAAAATAAAAAACAGCAAGAAGACAGTGAATATAAACTATTACTTTGGCATCATTTAAACTTCAACAAACATCCATTCATTTAATTCCATACACAGTCACCATGGGCACGGGCTGTGGTAGATTCTAGAAGTGCAGTAATGGACAAACAAAATCACAGCCCTCCCTGAAGACCGGTATTAAATCATTTCGCAAAATCTGTAATCATAAGAGAGTGTCGTGAAAACAACGCACAGGGTACTCAAAAGACGTAGGAAGAGGGTCCTGACCTCTTCTAGGAGGATCAGGATGGAGGACAGTTAGCATTAATGGACTGGATGGAAGGTCCTGTACCGTCATTCAACGATTCTCTCTTGAAACGGCGTTAAGTATTCATCTCCCGCCTGCCCTGCCGGCACCAGCACCGTGGGAGGCACATCTACGTGTCCACGTTTAGGAAAACAAAAAAGGGAATACATGCTCCCGAGGCCTTTATGCCAGATTTCTCCGCCAGATGACCTACCAGCAAGCCCAGTGCCCAGGGAACAGCTCCATCCTTCTCCTGGCTGGCCTCAAACATGGAGGAAGGAAGCGGCAGGGTCTCACACGAATCGCCATCATCCAGCTGTGGGTCGCGATATCTCAAGCCATGGCGGGGCCATTTCTGGAGGACACCCTTCCCTCCACCGTGTGCCCGTGGTCGCTGTTGTAGGTGCTGTGGGCGTGGACAATAAGACACATTAGGTTCCCGCCACCACGGAGCTTGTACCAGTGGGGACCAGTGAAAGCCAGGGAGGAAGCGGAATACAGGAATTAAAAAAAAAAAAAAAAAGTGACAGGTGCTTTGCAGAAACTAAAACGGCAATGGGATGGGGACGGGATGCACCTCGGATGCGATGGCGAAGAAATGCTTGCAAGGATGGGCGCCGGAGCTGAGGCCTGAAGGGAAACGGGAGGCCAGCCAGAGGCCAAGGAGGCAAGCTCGCCGCCTGACGTCGGGGGCAGCGGCTCGTCACGCGGCGGTGGGAGCGGGGGTGTCTCCTGGGGGCTATCTGGGGACCGTGTGCAGACAGGGGGCTTGCCACGCTGGGGGGCGAGGGCGGAACCGACGCCCGAAGAACAGCAGAAGCTGGGGTGCCGCTCACCGGCCTACCGCGCACGCGGCGGCCCCACACAGGACCACTGGCCCCAAACGCCGGCGCTGCACCTGCACAGGAACCTCGTCCCGAGGCAGGAAGGTTTGCAAATCAGCCCAGAACACCAGGCAGAGCCCGGAGCCGCCGTACGGGGGGGTCTGTCTACGCTTCCTCGGGGTGACACGCACGATTCCGCTTTTAAAACCCGGTAAGGGGCAACTCCGGAGTTCGGGGCTCCACTCCCGGTAGAAGGGGACGCGCTGCCCGGCTGGGCTTCCGGGAGGAACCGGAAGTTGCTAGCGGCGACCAATGGGAGCGCCGAGGGGCGGGTCTCGCGAGAAGGGAGGTGGCGGCGGCGGCCAATGGGAGCTGCGCGAGGGCGGGGCCGAGGCGCGGCCGGTGGGTCTCGCGGGCAGGGCGGCGGCGGCGGCGGCGACGGCCGGGCGCCGGGCGGCGGGCGCATGGAGGGCGCGGGCGGCGAGCGGGCGCCGCTGCTGGGCGCGCGGCGGGAGTTCGCGGGCGGCGCGCGGCGTGCGCGGCCGTGCTGCTGACGGAGCTGCTGGAGCGCGCCGCCTTCTACGGCGTCACCGCCAACCTGGTGCTGTTCCTGAACGGCGAGCCGTTCGGCTGGGAGGGCGCGCAGGCCAGCCAGGCGCTGCTGCTCTTCCTGGGCCTCGCCTACCTGGTGTCGCCGTTCGGCGGCTGGCTGGCCGACGCGCAGCTCGGCCGCGCGCGCGCCATCCTGCTCAGCCTGGCGCTCTACCTGCTGGGCATGCTGGCCTTCCCGCTGCTGGCGGCGCCCGCCACGCGCCCCGCCTTCTGCGGGGCCCCGCGCCCCACGCGCGTCCGCAACTGCTCGGCGCCGCCCTGCCCGGACGCGGCCGCCCGCTACTGCGCGCCCGCCGCGCTGACCGCGCTGGCGCTCGCAGGCCTGGGCGTGGGCGCCGTCAAGGCCAACGTCACGCCCTTCGGCGCCGACCAGGTGAGCGCGGCGCGGGCGTCCAGGGGTGCGCTGGGGCGGGGATGCGCGCCGGGGAGTGCCGGGCACGCCTAGGGGATGGCCTGCGGACCCTGCCTTCGGGGACCGGGCCTCCGGGGAGGGATGGCCGGGAGGCTCTGGGTGGAAGTCACTTCCTTTTTGGGAGTGGAGCCCTGAAGGCTCTCAGAGGTAGCAGCTGTCAGAAGACAGTTCCGGGACAAGTCAACAACAGGTGTAAAGGGCCTGGGGCCAGCAAGAGAGGGGGTGCCCCTGTTGCTCTAGTCGCTAGTGAACGGTATCAAGTCGGCACACATCACACACACTTAGGATTAGGTCAGCTTGTACGCCAAATGCACTTAAAAACAACAACGACAACAAAAATCCCAAAACAGAAGTGAGGAGAGGTGGTAGGAAGGGGCCAGGTCCCGGGAAACTTTTAAAAGACTTCGAGGGGCGCCTGGCTGGCTCAGTCGGAGGAGCGTGGGACTCTTGATCGTGGGGTTGTGAGTTCAAACCCATGTTGGGTGTAGAGATAATTTAAATAAGGACAACCGAAAAAAACAAGCTGTGAGGTGTTCTGAACACAGTAGAAAGTCTTCGGGGGGTTGAGTGGGGAAGAGACTGATGGGATGTGTGCTTCTAGAAGAGGGCCCCCAGAGCAGCTGTGGTCGGCAGCCGTGACCTGGCAGCCAGCTCTGGTCTACTTCCTGTTTGTGGGGGGCCCGCACACTAAGAATAGACGGTTCTTAAGTTTCTAACTGAGGGAGGAGAAAAGAAAGCGAGAAGAATGTTTTGTGACAAGTGAAAATCTGCGAAAATCACGTTTCAGTCTCTGTGAATCAAGCTTTACGTGCCGCCTGCTGCTGGTCACACACTCACGTAGCCTGGCTGCTGTGCCAGCGCGCTTGCGGGGTCGGGCAGTCGTAACAGCGACTGGAGGCCTCGTGAAGTCTGCGGTGTCACGCTCAGCCCCTTCCCACGGAGTTTGTGACGCCCGGTGCGCAGACCCAGGTGGCCCTGTGACCAGGTGCGCAGAAGCGGTGACCAGGGAGGCTGTGGACTCGGGGGAGGGGCCCGGGGACACGCAGCGAAGAGGACGGATCTGGGATGGGCTGTGGAGAGCGGGCAGGAGTGCAGCCGGGTCATCTGAGCGGCGGGGAAGCCGACGCCTAGGTCTTCGTGCTGAGTAACCCTGTGATTCTTGCCGAGGGTGGCTCCGCCCCAGGCCCTTATGGTAGGGAGTTTACGACTCCACAGGACACTGCTGTGGTCATGCCCACTACACAGATGAGGAAACTGAGGCTTGAGAGGTTAAATCGTTTACCCAAAGTCACGCAGCCAGTACGTGACATCCAGGATGGGAGAGCCTGTCCTTTGAACCTGAGCCCCCCGGGCGCCCCGACATTAAGTTTCTTAGGTGTGACAATGGTCTGTGGTCGTGTGGAAGAATGGCTTTATTTCTAGATTCACATGGGGTGAAATGTCATCCTGCTGCAACTTATTTTTAAATTGCTCAGCCTGAAGAGTATGTCATTTATGGGTGCGGAAGAAGAGAACTCAGGATCGAAGTGAAGGGCACACAAAGTGTGTTTTACTCTTCCTGCAGCTTCTCTGTAAGGTGAAGACATCTCAGTAAGATGTTGACACGTCCTTGAACCCATGCACGGTAAGGTAGATGTGGACCCTCCGTCCAGCAGAACGTCCCCCAGCCGTAGGCGTGGGCGCCGGCGGGTGCTGGTGGGTGCTGTGACGTGATGAATGTTGAAAACACCATGTCAACTAAAGGATCCAGACGTGAGAGGCCACGTGTCCTTTTTATTCCGTTTCTACACAGATGCTCAGAAAGGACAGATCAGGAAGACTTCCAGGGTAGTGGGAGCCGGGGGCCCGTGGAGACGGGGTGGGGGGGTCTCATGGAATGTGGACTTGATCGTGGCCGTGGCTTCCCAGTGGGGGTGGGCTACAAACCACCGGGATGTACGTTTCTAAGTGGGGAAGTGTTTTGTGCGTGGACCGTATCAGGAGAAAGCACTGACCAGGAAAACATGGGTGCTGGGTGTCCAGGTGTGAAGCCTGCCAGGCTCTTCTCCGGGGTGGGTTGGCTCGTCACCTCCTTGCTTCAAGGACGGCTACTTGTGTTTTTAAGGTGCCGGTTACCTTCTCTGTCACTGTCCCCGTCCCCTGTCCCTCACAGGGCCTTGAGAGAGCAGCTGAGGGGCAGCTGTGAGGGGCCAGGGCAGCGTGGGGGCATCTCTCCTTCCTCCCCAGCGGCTAAACTTTTTCAGGGGTCACAACTGCCCTTTCAAATCCTGAACTGAAAGAAGAAAGACAAATTAAGAGGGGAAATGATACTTTTTCTTTTTTTTTTTTTTCTGGAGGGGGAACAAAGTTGCAGCCTTGTGCATTTTAAGGAATTTTTCCAACTCTGCCAGCTGTTTGACTCACTGTACACAGTTCTGTTCTCTTCGCTGGACTTTTCTGAATTGATTGCCGTGGCTCCTTTGGACCGGTCACATGAGAAGCTTGTTTACCCTCCGTGGGGAAGGGCATGAGCCCCTGAGCAGATGACGGTGTGATGTGACTAAGCCAGCTCAGGGCATGTGACTTGCAGTTTATAGGAGCCAGTTTCCCATTTGTGGAGGGAAAAAAAAAATCACTGGTATGTGGTTATTTAGGGCTTCAGTAACAGGCTTAGGTTTCTAAAGTAACATTGGTGAATTATGCTTGGAAGTTCAAATAAGTTCAGTGCCAGGTTCACATGGGACCCTGTGTGCAGTGCTGCCGTGGGCGATGAAAAGGGTCCGATGTCTTTGATTGTAGATGTGCTGACTGACTGGTCCTCTTCCCTCGGGGCTGGCTGAGCTCCCCCACCGCCCTTACTGGTTTTTATGTCCTTAGTTATATTTTCTCTGTAACTGTTTCTCTGCTTACAATGTGTCCTTCCTCTGGTCTGTGTCTGGGATACAGTGCGTACTCAGGTTAGTAACGTTTATATGCATCACGGTGCCATGAAGAGCTGTCTCAGAAGCACGTGAAATTCCCAGGACACATCCTCCGTTCTGTGCTCACGCCAGGCTCCGCTCTGGGACCTCTGTCCAGTCCTGACGTAGTGGAGGACAAGCCGAAGCTCCTGGGAACGTGTGGGCTGCTGGTTCTCATGTAGTTACTTGAAGCGTGTTTCCTGCCGGCAGGTAGACCTACTTAATCATTTTGGATTAAAATATGTTTTTTCTTTGGGGTCACAGTTTTGACTACTTTGTATCTGTACTTTAATCTCAAAGCATAGAGATTAAAATATCACCTCAAGTTACAGGACTGCTAACAGGATGCTCTTCTGTATCTGGTATTGGGTGGCCTGGGCCCCCACTGAGAAGCTTCGGGTTCTTTGGTAGTGCCAACTGCTCTGAAACAAACCTGGTCCGTTACTGGAACAGAATTCAGCCTTTTCTGATAACTTGTAACTTAAGGGGGAGACAACAGAGGTTCCTACGGCCCTGGCTAGGAAGCTGTGCGGGACGGGACGCCTGGGAGCTCAGTGGTTTAAGCGTCTGACTTCGGCTCAGGTCACGATCTCGTGGTCCGTGAGTTCCAGCCCCGCGTCGGGCTCTGTGCTGACAGCTCAGAGCCTGGAGCTGCTTCAGATTCTGTGTCTCCGTCTCTCTCTGCCCCTCCCCTGCTCATGCTCTGTCTCTCAAAAATAAATGTTAAGAAAAATTAAAATGCCAGTTCCTGGGCCCCAGCCCCAGAGGCGATGACCCGGCAGGTCGGGAATGTGAGTCTTGTGACTGGGCACTCCTGGAGGGGGGTGGGGGGGTGGGCGCGCGTTCCAGTGTTTCCAGAGCAGGTGGGCCCAGGTAGAGCTTGGAGAATCTCCTCTGGGTTTCTTGGGTGTCAGCATAACTAAAGGAAGCACTACCAGAAGGTGCAGTAATTCAGGTTATGGGTGCTGCCGTGCCAGGCGCCCCAGTGTATCTGTATGCACCATCTGGTGGTGCTGCGTTCCTTACAGGCTGCGGTGGTGACGGTGACCCGTTTCTCATCCTTGAGGGTGATCACGTTTTAAAGTCTGTTTCCTCCCTGTTGTTTTAGGTTAAAGACCGAGGTCCAGAAGCCACAAGGAGATTTTTCAATTGGTTTTACTGGAGCATTAACCTGGGAGCAATCATTTCTCTGGGCGGCATCGCCTACATTCAACAGAACGTGAGCTTTGTGACCGGCTACCTCATCCCCGTGGTCTGCATCGGGGTGGCCTTCCTGGTCTTCCTCTGCGGCCAGAGCGTTTTCATCACCAAGCCGCCCGACGGCAGTGCCTTCACGCACGTGTTCAGGATACTGGCATACTCGTGCCGTCCCCAGAAGCGGACTGGAGAGCGTGGTCCCAGTGGGTGAGTGCTCGCCGGGACGCGTGTGCCCGGCGCTGTGAACGCCGTACTGGCTTGTGTGTGACGCGTGCTTCCCGCGTGCAGGGCTCCGGGCCGGCGGCTTCAGTACCTCACGTCCGCTCAAGGGGGTCCTGTGGTGCTATGTCTCCGTTTTGGTTTTTTTTTAACTTTTATTCATATGTTTATTCATTCTTGAGAGTCAGAGCGTGAGCGGGGAGGGTCAGAGAGAGAGGGAGACACAGAATCCAAAGCAGCTCCAGGCTCCGAGCTGTCAGCACAGAGCCCGACGCCGGACTCGACCTCACAAGCCATAAGCTTGACCTGAGCCGAAGCCGGACGCTCAGCCTCAGCTGGCCCTGCCGTGTCCATCTTACAGGCACTCGTGCTTTTAGTGTTTAACTTCCACACTGAGGGGCCTGTCACCGCTGGTTCAGGTGGTGATGTGACGGTGACGGAGATGGACGTTGGCAGAAAGCACAGGAAAGGCGCCGTCTGTATTCTCTCCATTTCCCTTTTTACTTTAAAAAGCTTTGAAATCCGTTTGAATGAAAAATCAATCAATTGCTTACTTTGTATTGTACTCCCTAAACAATAAGCTGCTTTGTCCATCCTCTGAGTCAGCCTCTGAACGGTCAGCGTGGGCCCCGTCATCCACTGGTCCCTGCAGCCGCTCTGTGACAGAGGGACAGCAGAGCCGAATTTTGAGAGGCAGGTGGGGGAACTCCCTCATCCCCTCTGCGTGGGGCTTCCCAGCTTTAGCGCTGGAATTCCCACGCCCTGAGGTTTTTAGCCCCGCAAGTCCCGTGTTCAGGGGAAGTCCCCGCAAGCTGGGAGAGATGGTTAGGTCACCCTTGATGCATATTAATACAGAAAAGTCCGGAACTTAGCCCAAGAAGAGAGCTCAGCAGTTTCGGGGTTTGTTACTGAAGCGTGATGTACCCGTAATGCGGCGCCTCCCTCCTACTGTATGGCTCTGGAGTTAGGACGGCCTTATTCGGGCACATCAGGATCTAGACTATTTCTGTCACCCCGGAGAAGTCCCCGGGACCCTTAGTGGTTGACCCCCTCAGGGACTTTTCTGATTAAAGCAGGCATTCCTGACAGGCGGCCGTCCCCAAGCCAGAGGCTGGCCCCTCAGCCACGCAGGGCTTTGGGCAGCACACTGCTTGCTGGGTGGCACTGGCCTCTCTGGAAGATTCTGGGGGCCAGCCCCACCCCTGCCCCCTCATGGCTGGTGGCCCTGAGCCGTCCGCACGTCCGATATCTCCTCTCACACCATGGGTTTGGAAGCATTCCAGAGTAGCCCTCGCGGCTCCGCCCTTCTGCCCGGAGCTTCTGTGGCCCCACGTCTCCTCCCCCACCCCGATCCTGGGGGCTCTGACCCCCAGCGCCGACTGCGGGTGGTGGCAGTGTGTGTGGCGCACGTCCATCACGCGGCAGCAGGGGCTCCCACCCTGCACGTGTAGTCAATCCTTGGGTCGAGCACTTGCGAGCGGACCCATCCTGTGAAGCTCGGGGCGCCGGTGCGGTGGTGCCTGGTAGCCGTCCCTGCGGGAGGACGTCACGGCCTCCTGGACCTTCTGCGGTGTCCTGCACAAACGGCATGAAGAAAAAGATCTGGACTTTTACGTCAGAACCCGGTTTCCCTGTAGGCTTGGTGTGGGCGACGGGCGCGGTGAAGACCAGAAGGGCTGCCTCGCAGAGGAGCCTGTGGCCCAGGCAGCTCTCCTGTCATGCTTTCTTGCACACGGGGTCCGAGCGCTGTGACCTTGCACGGGCTACTGACCTCGCCGAGCCTGCATTCCCTCCTTGGGGGAATGGGACGAGGGGACAGGGCTCGTCTCACAGGGTCGTGAAGCCCAAGAAGCTGGCGTGTGCACGGCCCCTGCTGAGAGCCTGGGGACCACCAGCTGCGTGGTCAGGAGGGGGACGAGCTGCTTCACCCGGGGCTTCATCAGGCGCTAATGTCCAGGCGGCTCCAGCTTCCTTCTGCTCTAGGTTGATCACTGTTTTGAAGATGACTTAATGCCAACTTCACCTGAGAAGTCCACGTACATCTGTGCGTTCATCAGACTGAGTGGGAATAGTCCTGAACCTGTTCGAGTTGAGAATCTGAGAATTAATGGACCCTCTTTCTGGGAGAGTGCTCCTGTGAGCACACAGCGGCCTCCGCGGACAGGCTCCGGGAGCACCGGCCTCGTGCCCTGGGGCACGCTCTGGGTTCTGTGTGTGTCCCAGGCCACTTGTGTCCGTGGCTGCAGGTTGGACCCTGGTGTGCTGCACAATAATAACACTAGGGAAAGCCTGAGGTGCATTTGACTCTTCAGCAGCGTCCAAAATGCCATCATGTTACAAAGTAAGCAACATGACCAGTAACGTGTGAATGACTCGTCATCTGACCCTGACGGGATGTTAGACAAACACACGTAGATGTTGTGGGAAATCGTTGGTAGTGTCTGTACTGGGTACCTAAGGACTTTACAGCTGCTTCTGGCCAAAGAGTAAACTTGGAGAAGCTTAATGATTATTTTCAAATGGAAGTCTGAATAATATCTTTGGAATTTAGAGATTATCTTTGAGCGTGGTTTCCCTGATTCTTTTCCCTGTGAAATAAGCTACGTGCGGCTCGGGGTAACACCTCTATATTCCCAGCTCCCAGCCAGCATGGGCCCGGACATGTAGGCGCTCAGTAAATATTTGTTGAACGGAACTTTCCTGTCCAAAATATGGCTAAAATATTAAGTTGCGGTTTGGTTTTTTTGGTCCTCCTCCCCCCAACCCCCCTGAATGTTCGGATTAAGAAATGTCAATGTCATAAAAAAAAAAAAAAAGCCAACGTTATAGGACAAAAATGATTTAAAATAGTAGTAAGTAACTTAAATTGGTTGATTTAGAAAGTAGAAGAAAGCAGACAGCTGCCATTTATATCTGAGTCCCAGACTTGGAAGAATTCTTGATGGTACTGAATTACCTCCTGGAGTTTCTGGCTTTACAGGGTAGTTGGTTGATGAACGCACTTTTCTGTTTCTCTCCCTAACGACCTAAGAGCACCCATGTCCGTTAGAGCGTTCGGAAGCTGCCCGTTTTCTGACTACTGAAAGTCCCCCGGAGTAAGCGGGCGGGCGCTGCGCTGGTATCCGAGCCGGGGCCACAGGGCCTGAGCCCGGAGCTCGGCCAGCACGCTGAGTGCCAGGGCGGTGGCGTCCCGGCCCCGGGCTCTGTCACGCAGTGCGTCCCTTGCGCTCTGCGCCCGGCTTCCTCTGCAGTGGGGCCAGCGGGGGTATCTTGATGCCTCATAGGCTTGTGGTCAAGGTTAACGGGCGAGCGCTCAGAGCCCATGGTGCCAGGTGACCTCATGCTACCGTCACGATCCCAGCCTTCCCGCTGGAACGGATCGCTTCCTCATGGCCGTGTCGGTGGCTGCGCTTTAAGTACGCGGCCTGGTTAACAACCTCAGTATTATGGTCGCCAGGTCTTCACATTTAGAAGGCAGCCGGATTCAAAATCCAAACCATGCCACACAGCTTTTTCCCCAAACGCTGATGCACCGATGTAGCTGCGGTAGCGGCTGGAGCAGAGGGAGCCATGGGCCCTCCTCAGTGCGGGTGAGCAAAGCAGGGGGAGGCCAGACGAGGCCCCATGCCCGCCACGGCAGCACCCCTCCCCAGGGTGAGTCGGTGGGCGATGGGCTAAAGGAAAGCACATCTGTACAGCCAGCTGCTTACCTGCCTTGAGACTTAAATTGTTGCCAGATCGCACGTTTCCGGGGGTGGAAGAGAACTAACTCCTGCATTTTATCTCCCAAAGTGAAGGCATTGGAGCCCTTCAGCACCCTTCTAAACACAGTCTGTTTGATTCATGTAAGAGGTCTCGCGGAGGGCCGTTTACGGAAGACACGGTGGACGACGTGAAGGCCCTTGTGAAGATCATCCCCGTCTTCCTGGCTTTGATACCCTACTGGACGGTGTACTTCCAAGTGAGTGCTGGTGGGGGTGCCCCTTCACCCCCCCGGGACACGGCCCCGTGGCGGCCCTCCTGGGAGTCTGGGGTCCTGGAGTCCCGCTGTCGCGGGCGGAGCTCCGTGCTGCCGAGTTCAGTGTTGCGAAAACCCTCCACTGAGAGAAGCTGAGAGCAGCTGCGCTCCTGGGCTCCAGGGCCCACCTTTGGGTTCCGTTTCTCCGTCACTTCTTTTTCCAGCTTGGTCTCCAGACGTCTTGTGGTGGCCAGACAGCTGGGCCGTGTTCAGCCGGGGCCTTGCATGTCGGCCCCCGGAGCGGTGTGGGCGCCGGCACGCCCCAGCCTCGCACACCAACCGCCCCGCTCTCTCCCCCAGATGCAGACAACGTACGTTCTGCAGAGTCTTCACCTGAAGATTCCAGCAATTTCCAGCATCACAGCCACTCCTCATACGGTGAGAACACCCTGGGTGCTGTTAAAATTGTCCCCGCAGCTTGTGTGACACACGGGGTCCTCCCGCAGGCCTCCTGAGCGCCCGCCATTGAGAGGGCCAGGAGCAGTCTTGCTGGAACGCAACGTCTGCTTGTTTTCGGCGGTTCTTCGTTGGCCGCATCGTTACCAGACTTCACCGACGTCAGCTCAACAGCAGCGTCCTCACTGCGCTTTCCCCGCTTTGAGCACAGGACGGTGGACGCAGAGGCGTTTAAAACGGGTCTTTTTCAGTTATGGTGTCGTGAACCTGGGACTTCTTCCCTAGGTGGTTTCTCTGTGTAGGAGTGGATTGTTCTAGAAAGACAGGTTTCCCATTGCACGTTGGCCCCTCCCAGGAACTAACCTTGCCTGTGACTCCAGTTCCCAGCGGCCTGGCTGACCATGTGTGACGCGGTTCTCATCCTGCTGCTGATCCCCTTGAAGGATAAGCTGGTCGACCCTGTTCTGCGCAGGAATGGCTTGCTCCCGTCGTCCCTGAAGAGGATCGCCGTGGGGATGTTCTTTGTGATGTGCTCTGCCTTCGCTGCAGGTGAGAAGGCGTCTCTGTGCCACCCTAGAACCCGGAACTGGCCTTGGCAGCCGCGGCCACCCCAGGCCCGCTGCTTGCGCACCGGGAAGCAGACCCGCCCGGGGCCCTGTGAACGTGGCTGCTGTTCCTTCTCTAGCTTCCGTTATGAGACGTTTAAGATTTTCTTCCCGAGGCTCCACCATTTTCCTTCTAGATCCAAAGCCAGTCACGGGCTGGGGAGGTGAGCTGGCCTGGGCTGGAGGAGCCTTGTGGCCCCCCTGCCGATTGAGATCTTGGGCAATTGTCGACTGCCAAATGGATGAATGTTGACATGACTCTCAGAGATGGGGATTCACCCTTGGTGTTGACATTAGGTCTGCTGGTCAGCTTCTGCCTGCCCTGGACCCTTGTGTTTATATGTGACATTGTGTGTGCATTTCGTGACAAGAAAGGTTTTGTCAAACACAGGCTCACGACCAGCCCCCATGCCCTAGAAAGAATCAGGCTGAGAGCTGATGCCAGCTATACCCCTTCACTGAGGAGGGGAGTTTTCCCTGACTCTGATCTGAGAACAGAGGTTGGCATACCTTCTGCTGGGGAAGCCGAGGTTTCGCCGACTTCTTCCCCTCGCCCCGATGTCTTCCTTCATTAGTACTTGAAAGTCATCGAGCTGTAAGCTAGCATAGTAACACAAGAACAGAAGAGCTGGTATTCCTGAACCGATGATATATCACCCGGTATTATGAGGAATTAACGTGAGGCCCTGCTGAGACAGAATTTAATATTCTCCAGCAGTGTTTTCTAGCAGCCTCCATGCGCTATCTCCAGAGTGAACATATTGATACAGTACTTAACAGATTTAAAGAAATGAGTCCCTAGGCTTAAGAAATCTATATTCCAGGGACCAGGACATTTTAGAAGACAATTACGTTTTGTCTTGATCAAATAGATAATTAAAGCGAGGTTGTGTCAGAATGAAGTTTTCACTGTGTGCCTTCTTTATAATTCTGTTTCTCTTCGAATCCTGTGGCACACGGGGAAATAAGCGAGAGCAAATAAGAACTAAATTACAGTGGGGCTCTAACTGCAGGTCTCATTAAGTGGGATCAGAGATCATCGGGGCCGTCTGGGGAAACAGGGCTGCCTGGAGACGGCGTCTGCGTGTCCCGCCTCCCTGAGCACCGGCTCTGGCCTCGGCAGTTCCTCTCTGTCCCTGCCTCGGGGAGGGGCATGTACTGCGGCCATGCTGGTCACGTGCTGGGAGGCCCCTTGTCTGTCCCTCTGGGCAGGGAGGGGTCCTCGGTCTTTCAGGGGTCTGGGTAGGTTCGGGCTCCTTTAAAGCCATCTTCTCCTTCCATTTGATCACCGGCTGGACAGCTTCCAGGGACGCCCTGAGCACCACGGACGGCACTCGGGTGGTGTCTGTGCGTCTTCATGTGGGAGGCTGCAGGCGGATGGTGACCTGGTGACCCCTGAGAATGCAGGCCATTGCGCCCAGCACCAGGGCGGGCAGGCTGTGCTCCGAGTGGCCCCGCTAGTGTGGCCACGCGGCCCTTAGGCATCTGTGGGAGCCACTTTCTCAGAAATAGGATGTGCCCATGGTGCTTGCTCTGAACAGGTTTGGAAAAGCTTCCTTTGCTCCGTGGTCAGAGCCCGGGGCGGGGCTCGACGGCAGTGGTTCTAAGTCTCCTGTACTCGACTCCAGCACAGCTGATTAACTGCCGTGTCAACGGGCCCGAGCTGCACACACAGTTACTTCCAGCTCTGGCGAGTATTCCTTAATTGGAATGTTAATAAGTTCTGAGTAGAGACCTAAACTATTACAGCAAACCAAAATTTTAATAGGAAGAGAACTGTTTTGCCTTTGACCTTCCTACCTTCTCCCGTAACAGTCGATGTCTTCCATTTGGTGCCATGCCTGCTGGTAACAGTGTTTCTTTCGTGTCCCTCCCGTGAGACGAGGTGAGGCAGCCCGAGGGGTCTTCCCCAGTGTGCGGAAGAAACGGGAGGTGTGCTCATGAGTTAGATCTCCTTTTCCCTTACAAACTGGGTGTGTGTTCTTAAATTACTGCAGCCAGAGCTGCTCACCGGAGGGGAAGAAATGTTGGATGCACAGAGGAGAAAATAGAAATCAGCTGTAATTTCCCTAGAGACCCTCGCTCCTGAGATGGCGAACCTGCCCGTCTTGTTGGTGTGTCTGTGCACGTGCACCTCCCTGGTGGCTTTGCAAAAATGAAACCCTCTTGTGCAAGCTGATTTGAGTCTGATGAGAAGATACAAGTGTAAGGAAAAGCCGTAGGGTATAATAAAAGCTGTGCATGTTACAGATAAGGGGGAAAAGCCCCCAAACATAGAAGAGCCGTTGCATGTGTACTTGCACACACAGGCGTGTGCACATGCACACATACACACGCTTAAAGACACATCACTCCACTACCTAAGGAAATCTGTAATTACCACTTTGCAGGTGCACACGGGAAAAGTTACGTGTGTGATACGTGGTTGACTCGGTCACCTTTCCTTTGTCACACGCTTTAAAAAGCCCTGAAGTAGCACGGACGCCTTAACGTGCCGGATGCACGTGCACAGCTCTCCCTTGCTGGGTGTTTAGGGCTCTTGTTTGCACTGCCACGGTCATTGCTGCGGTGGGGCTTCTATCCTTCTCAAGTGCTTGGAAGTGTAACCGTGGCATCCTTTGAAGGCTTTCAGTAGCCTGATAGAATTCTTCTTGGGAAGGCAGTGAGTGACTCCGCCATCGTCCCAGGCTCATGGTGCCCTCCGTCCCCTGACAGCCCCTCTGTCACTCTCAGCTGTGTTGTGGGGCTCCGTCACATGGGTGTGGGCGGGAGTCCACGCAGACTCCGGGCCCAGAGAGCATCCTGAAACTGGGCCGAACCAGCCGAGAGCCTTTCTCTGGGTAGCAGCTTTCGTTAGTTAAGGACCCCTGGTCCACGTCAGGCTTTTAAAACTGGGTGTCACATAGTCTGTGGTCGTTACAAAGGCACAGAGAAAGCAGGGAGGCCTCAGCCCGTCCAGAATCCCACCAGCCAGGGACCCCCAGGTTCTGTCTTCTTAGAACATTCATTATAGCTACATTCTATTTCTCTAATAAATAGAAATGAAACAAACTAGCCACGTTTATAGTCTGTCCTCGTATACCAGAAACATACCATTTTTCTGTGGTGACTACACGTTCAAGTTATGGCTTTTCACAGCTACATGATACTCCTTTGTTAGATGTACTATTGTTTTTTAAGCCAGCCTCTGTTTGCTGCACACGACGGGATTCCAGTCCGTGTACACGTCAGCTGTGCTGTGCACACTGCCTTACCCGTCCACGTGTCTGCTCTTGGCTCGCCGCCCACTCTGCTCAGTCAGCACCCGTGTCAGTAACCGATCACCCCCGAAGGGTTTAAACACGGTGTATCTTCAGTTCAATGCATATTGCGGTGGCGATGATTTCCCCCCAGATCGTCAGTCCCCATGTTCCGTGTACAGGCTGTTCACTGTGCCATTTTCACGGGGCTCTTCCTGTCCGTGTTGATGTGCGGTCCACACCTTCTGCTTAGGAATATTCTTTCTGGCTTTATCATTTTTCCATTCATTTCCTTGATGGTGTCTTGCAGTTTTATACACGTCTTCGCTTTAGGTCCTGCGTGTTTTCTGTTGGCTCCGTTCCGTGCTGTACGATGTATTTCCGCTTGCTCACGCAGAGGGCTTTTTAATCCTGAGTTTCAGTGAATTCTTCTCAAATGGTCACTTGTTGCCTTCGATCACGCGGCTTCTCCTCCGGCCATCCGGTGGTCCTTGCTCCCCATCTGTCTGTCGGCGGTGTTGCCTGGACTTCCTGGCGGGCTGGTAGCGCTGGGGGGCGCCCCCAGTCTCGTGGGGGCACGTGCACGGCCACTCCGCGGGAAGCGTAGAACCTGAGCTTGAGATACACATTCATGATGGTGCTAAGTTTGTACTTCGCGTTTACCGAGTGCTCTTGGCAGATTCGAATGTTGAATTTTCCTCAGGTAACACATGGTTTCCAGGAGGATGACGTGTGGGTCGCCCTCCCCCCACGCCCTGGGATAGTCATGGTTTTTATTTCTTTTAACTTCCTGATATCCATTCCTGCATTTCCGAAACTAACCTGTGCGTCGAGAGGTGACAGGGTGCAGCTCTGATTGTTCGGCGTCTGCTGGTGTGTGGACACCTGCTGGCCCTGCCCGCTGCTGTGGGTGACCTTGCCTAGCTTCCTAGAGGACAGGCAGACCCCCGGTCGTGTGGGCAGGAGAGTATGTCCACGGGGAGGGTCCGCCCTCTGCTCCCCGGGAGCCCAGGCCTCGTGCCGAAGAGTCCTGCGAGCCCTGCGCTCTCTGAGGAGATGGGGGTGACGTGGTCCCCGTTCTGCACTTTGTGCAGGTGATGTTTTCTCTGAAATCCCTTAGGCTTTTTTTTTTCCCTAATGTCCCAAGTGAAGCATTCATTTTATTGAGTTTTAGAAAAATTATTAGCCTGGAGATAAATACAGTCTGTTAAATGTCGGGTTTCCTTCCTCACCTCCAGTTTCGTGTATCATATGCTCTTTCTCCTTCACATTAGGTTTTTGCCAAAGCTGTATGTTTTATGTTTGTTCCACACACATCTCTAGAACTCATCAGTTTCACTTTCTCTGTGTTTCCCCTTAATGGAGGACAATTAGGAGACGCCTTCTGTTACCTTGGGTTTGTTCTGTGACTTTCTCTCTCATGCATTCGCTTCCTCATCTACTTACTGTTTCCCGTTAGATGGTGAAAACCGTGGAGGGCTATGAATTTGCCCGTTGCTGTCACTTTGTCAGGGTGCTTGGACTTGTAACGTCTCTTGTTTTTTTAAGGATATTGAAAGCAGGTTTTTATTTTCTGTGTGATCCAAGAGTAATTGCAGAGAGTTGTGCCCGTAGTGTTGATGTCTGTCCGTTGGTTAATGATGCCTAGTTGTGTAGTGGATTTGGGAGAGATCAGGCTTTCTAAGTCCTGCACTGGGGGCCTCAGGCCCTCCCCCTGGCCTGGTAGCACTCTCTCAACCGTCCGTGGGGGCTGGGTAGGACGGTTCCTCTGTTGCGCTGTCTGCTGTGCTCATTACATGCTGTATAGCAGGGGCCCTAAACTCCAGTGCCTTCAAGGGGCCTGGGACCACACGGTTAGCACACAGTCCAGGAATATGGACCCTAGAACTCTGTGTGGGCCCATGAGCCTGACCGTTGTGTCCCCTCCGTTCAGTGAGGCCTCAGCTGTGGGTCTACAGATTGCACCGTCGCCTCAGACGAAGCCTATTTTTTGTCTACTTGTGACGGGGACGAGGGCAGGCGTGTGTCTGTCTGGTCGTCCCCGTGTTTCCAGCTGGTGATGCTGTTTCCTTTGCTCTTCTCCGGGGGTTAACTGTGTCACCAAGGGAAGACGGCCCCTTGGTAGTGAGCCAGTGCACACGGGGCCCCTGAGAGCAGGCGTGAGGCCCAGAGTTAGCACTGCTCGTGATGAAGGAGCTTAGTGGGGCTGTCCAGTTTCGTGAATAGTAAATGCCATCGTGTCTAAAGCCGTGAGCACTGGCTGCCCGTTGGCGCAAGGAACACGCTTTAAATGGTGCCCATTTGTTACTCACGGTGTGTTTCTCGCATCTCCTGCCCGTGTCTCTGGGCGTCCCCTCTCCCCTCGCTCCTGCCTGTCTGCGGCTGCATCATGGCCAGTCTTCCTCTCACCCTGGGCAGCGGCCTTCGTCCCGTCCAGACCGTGGGCTCTTGTCTGGACCCGTGCAGGGTCATGTCTGTCACTGAAGACTTTGCCATGCGGGCTGTTTCAGAACCTTCCTTCACATTATGTAGGTGCTTTCTCGTTATTTCCCGCCGTTAACGCTGATGGCAGCCTGTGCTCGGGCCTCCCTGGGGGCGCAGGCCCCCTGCCTCCATAGGCAGCATCCTGTTGTCTGCTGCAGGGTCAGCCCCGCACCCCCCACAGGAGAGCCCTCACCTGTTCCTCGTGTCCCTTCCCAGCCCATCACCTGGGCCCCCCTGGCCAGCACCCCTCGACCTGGCTTCCTCTCCCGTGGTCTGCGCAGTGTCCACGTCATCTTGCTGAGACCACAGAGCAGGCCTTGTCCCACAGCGCATCATACCTCTGCTCTGTGTCCCCAGTGGTGCCCCCACCCCCAATACGCACACACACATCCCCTTAACCGTCCGGCTTCCCCGTGGATAAGTTTCCCCGGCTTCAGTTTTCACTCCCAGGACTGGTTGGAAGGGTCCTTCCCTGCAGACCAGGCTGCACTTGAACCGCTCCGGAACCTGCCAGCTGCACGCTGGCGGCCGGCACCGTGACCTTGCAGTGTGAGGGGAACCTCGACCGACCCACAGGAAGCCAGTCTCTCTGGCTAACGCTGCTGCCCGCGGCCCCGTCCGGAGGACAGCTGTCACTTGTGGCTGAGGCACCGCACGCCTCCGTCGTCCCGTCCCCTGCAGCCGGATGGCTCTGCTCCTGCCGTTCCTGCGAGAGGATGCGGTGTGGGCCTGGGGTCCCCTGGCCGCGTGGCCGGGGACACAGGTGTCTGTGACGGCAGCAAGCAGAGGCCTCCCCTTCCCTCACTCCTTCCTCGCGTGCTCTCCCAGCTGGGGGACGGTCCCAGAACGCATCTCCCACCCACCCCTCGCGGGAGCCTGGAGGCCCTCGTTCTCGGGTTTTAAATGCATACACATTTGCACGCTTGTCAAAGCCACGTCCGTTAGTCCCTCCAGAGTTCTGTACAAGCACCACTGGCGTCCTGTCCAACCTAAGAACTTGGTGCTGCAGCTGTTCTTTCTAAGCCTCACTCTGAGCGTGTGTGTGTGCACGCGTGTGTGTACATGTGTGCACACGTCTGTTACAGGGAGTGGCTGTTTGTGCTGTGGGCTTGTTTTGCAGCGTTTCTTTGTTGCACTTGACGAGTGCCCAGTACCTGAGCGAGGTCACAGGGCTGAGGGTGGCGGTCTGTTCACCGGGGCCCCTGGCAGTAGCGGGCCGTAGTCGTGACGATAAGAGATCAGCACAGCAGCCTGAGTCCCGTACCAGGACGAGGAAGGCGCGTCCGAACCAAAGGGGACAGGTGCTCAGTCTCCGCTGCAGCCACCGAGCCTGGCGCGGCCTCCTGTTAGAAACGGAAAGGGTTTGAGGATTAACACCCCACATGCGGGTCTGGCGGTTGTGTGAGGGGCCGTGAAGCCCACGGGAGCCGTGTGTGGTTCGATCAGGGTTTCAGTAGGAAGTTGGAGGCTGGGAAGGTCTCTAGATTGGGGACCTCCAGGGACAGCTGTGGCCGTGGGCCTCGTCCCTTCACATGCTTTTCAGAATAATCAGTGATCACAGCAAGCCTGTAGTTTTTTAGTTTACTTGCAAACGTTAATGAGCAGATGTTTTATTAACCAACTTACGAATTCCAGGAATCTTGGAAAGCAAACGGCTGGACCTTGTGAAAGAGAAAACCATTAATCAGACCATCGGGAAAGTCGTTTACTACGCTGCCGACCTGCCCATCTGGTGGCAGGTCCCACAGTACGTGCTCATCGGCATCAGTGAGATCTTTGCGAGCATAGCAGGTGAGGCTTCTCTGGGGGCGGGGGCTGGTGTGAGGCGGAAGGGCGCGTCCCCGTGTTAGAGCGATGACACAGGGACAGCATATTGCCTTCATGTAGGGGGACATGAGGCTCTCCTTCCTGGGTGTTAGGCCCGGCCGCCCAAGGACATCCCTGTAGCATCTGTCCACTGCCTTGGGGACGGAGGACGTCTGGGCCAGGCGCTGCCTAAGCCCGGCCTTGCGGTTACGCCGCGGCCGCCGAGCCCCAGCCGTGAGCTGCTGCAGAGCGCTGGGCGTGCTCATGGCCGCTGGGCGTGCTCGATCGGCCTGTGAGGAGGCAAACCTGATTACTAACACGTCTGCACAGGCCCCTCTTGTCCTGGGAGTGAGGTTCTGTGGAGTGTGGACAAGTGCGTTGTGTGCAGACCTGTGTCCGGCTGCTGGGAAGGGGGAGGGTGAGAAAATGATCCACGGAACTGGGTGGGTAGGGGTGTGTGTGGGCGGAGGGCTCCCCCTCCTCACCTCTCACCAGACGCCTGCAGAATTGGCTCAGGATGTGGGAAAGGTATAAATCAAATCGCTGTCTACACTACCAATCTATTGGTATAATTCAATTATAAACACTGAATTTATAGATGCCTCTGTTGAAGTTATTTTAAAATATATCGCCATTAAAATAGAGTCTTACCCAGAACCCCCATTTTAGTGCACGTACATTGTTTGCAGACCCCTCTTGGTTGAGAACATAGAAGTCTGAGTCTTTAACCTCAGTCTTTCCGTACGGATCCGCCTGAAACCCGAGGGCTGGCGAGTCCGATGTTACCTTCAGTCCGAGGGCGGGGACTTGGCGTTTTGCGCCCCGGCTGGAAGGACTGTCCTGGGAAGAGTGGGGCCCGGCTCCTCGGCCTGGTGCTAAGTGCCCCCCGTGGCCCTGACGCAAACGCCCCGCTGTGTTCCAGGCCTGGAGTTCGCGTACTCGGCGGCCCCCAAGTCCATGCAGAGCGCCGTCATGGGCTTGTTCTTCTTCTTCTCCGGCGTCGGCTCGTTCGTGGGCTCCGGCCTGTTAGCGCTCGTGTCCCTCAAAGCCATCGGCTGGATGAGCAACCACACCGACTTCGGTAAGGGCCCCGCGGCGGCTTGGAGACGGCCGTTGGCTGCTGCTCACGCGCCTGCAGTCGCAGGAGCCAGGGTCGCGTTAGGGGAGGGGGCTGCCCGGGGGCTGCTGTGAGCGGTTCCCAGATCCGTGTGAGACCTTCGCCCCCCCCCGCCCCGCCGTCTCCTTCACCCTTGCCGGTCTCCCGAGGCCCCGGTGACCCCGTGTGCCCCGGGGGCCCCGAGAAGTCTCTGACCTGTGACCAGACCCCCTTGTGCGCCAGGATCTCTGTGACGCGGATAAAACCTCTAGTACACGGTCCCCTTATACCATGGCTTGTATTTTCCTTTCTTTTTCTGACACTTCCTTTACATTTTCTGGTGTCAAAAACACAGGTAAACAGTTGTCTTTCTTTCCTCGTGACCCGTCATGATGGGATTTTACGCTCACGCCAGTAGGTGGCATCTTGGGTGCTGAACAGAGTCACTCAGAAAAGACCAGAGTTTTGTCGTTTCTGGATTTATGGTGGCTTTTATTTATTTTTTTATTTATATAATTTTTTTTACTGTCTTATTTTTTATTTTTGAGAGAGACGCAGCGTGAGCAGGGAAGGGGCAGAAAGAGCCAGAGACACAGAATGCAAAGCCGGCTCCAGGCTCCGAGCTGGCAGCACAGAGCCTGACACGGGGCTTGGACCCATGCACCGTGAGATCACGACCTGAGCTGAAATCAGATGCTTAACTGACTGAGCCCTCCAGGCGTCCCTCTTGCTGGCTTTTAAATGCACGCAGGAGATGAAGGAAATTTTTATCTTTTTGTGTTACGTTTCCCTCTGAAAACTGCTTTATCACCTTGTGGGATCTTGCAGTGTTCACTCAGGTCAGCGCTCTTAGCCATCTTCAAGTGCTAAATCCCCTTAAGACTCTGGGGAAAGTGTGGGGACCTTTCCCCCAGAATTACAGAATTTGAGAGGCATTCGCTGACTGAGTTTAAATTTCTGTCCTAAGGGGTGGGTGTAGGTCTGCGGGTCCCAGTGTGGCTTCCAGAGACCCAGGCTGCCGGTGCGGGCCCTGGGGCGCAGGCTGCACTGTGTGCCAGCCGCTGGGGCATCTCCACGGCGGGCACGGGCCTGGGCGTCCTGAAGCGAGCGGGCAGGGGTAGGGCTCGGTTTCCGCCCCCGAGGCCCCTGGCGGGGAGGCAGGCGCCCTCAGCATCCCGGAGTGCTCGTGGGCTCCCGGTGAGCGCGATGTGCTCCTTCTGAGTACGCGGGACGCCCCTCCTCCCCAGAAAGCCTGCTACACACACCACGTCTCTGGTTCTTTGGACGTGGATTCTACTTCTTCACGGTGGTTTTCAGTGTGTCCTGAAGGATGGTTGGCTTCGGTCAGTCTCCTTGCTTTCCCGAGATTTGATCCCCTCGCCGCTCATTTCGTGTCTCAGGCTTCAGCACGGTGCACCCCTTATTTCTGACGGTGGATTCCGGCCCTGCCCCGCGAGACTGGTCTCCAGTCCTCGCCCACGGCACGCGCATGGCTCAGACCCGGGTCCTGTGTGTTGGTGGTGTTTTCATAGCATGTGTTCCAGAGAGCCCCGGGCCACTGCCCTGCCCACCCCTTATCGCCACTCCGGTCAGGAGAGCTCGGGTGAGCTGTGCCTGCGCCCCGCAGCCGGGGTGGAGGACGTGTGCAGTGGGCCGGCCAGCTCCCCACCCCCCACCCCCCGGGGGATTCGGGCAAAGAATGGGACATGGTAGCCCACCTCCAAGAAGAAATCTGGTTTTAATAGCCCTGAGTTTATGGCGTTACGTGCATCGTCCTGCAGTCTGCGAAGACGCCCAAGAACGTACAGGCCATTGCTTGTACGAGGTGATGCGTTTCTGAGCCCCTCCCTCGCCCCACGGCCGTCCCCGCTGGGAGTGTGGCCTGTAGTCCCTCGGCAGGCCCGCTGAGCTCCAGAAGTTGTGACTCTTCCCCTTGGGGAGAATGCATTTCACAGTCGGCACTTAGAGTGTTCTGTGTTCTGACAACTTTGTCTCTTGGCACCGAATGCCAACCCCACCGTGTGGCCGCAGAGCCCGGCTCCTCGGAGGGTGTGTGGGTCTCTCCCAGTGCCTGGGACGGGGCCTGGCCCACCCTGACGGGTAAAGCACTGTTCTCAACTGCCTGCTGAGAGGTGGCCTGTCAGAAATTGAGGTGTCCCCAGAGCCCTTCCCAGACCAGTCCACGTGCGAGAGCACCGACCCTCGCAGCCTGTGCGTGCGAATTCTCCAGGAACGTGTGAGTGCACAGACCTGTACTCCATGTGTGGTTGGCTGTGTGTCAGTACCAGCTTCCTGACAAGGGAAGCCCAGAACAGCCCTGCCTCACCCAGCCTGCAGGGGACCCAGCCTCCGTGTGGTAATGAGTCAGACAGCTCCGCACGCCCCGTGAGACCCAGCACACGTGCTCGCTCCTCTGTTGAGAGTCGTGTCGGGGAGCTTTTCAGTCGGTGGCGGGAGGGGATGGGACGCCTGTGGGTCACGGTGACGGGGCCAGTCCGTGTGGGGTGCGTGGCCCTGGATGTTCCCGCACGAGCATCACTGCATGCTGTTCACACGTCCTTCCCGCTGCTCCTCGGTGGTGGGTGAGGCCGGCCGTGCCTCAGACACGGTTCTCCCGTGGGAAGACCGCCAGGCGTGGGTGGGTGGTCCTGCACCCGGCAGTAATGAAGCCGCGCGAGTGCTGGGCGCTGTGGCGGGTGCGTTTCCTGCACGTTTCCTCCTCATGGTGACCCTATCCGCGAGGTCCCCTGCGGCCCCCAGATCGTCAGGCCACTCGGATTTGAACCTTGCTGGTTGAGCTCCACGTTCTGTGACCATTACCTCTTTGGCCTTCTCGGGATTCATGGGGACCTAAAGGGAACATTGCACGTAAATGCTTAGTGCTCAGGGCAGAGGTGAGCATTTGGTACGTTAGCTACTGGGGTCAAGTTCGCGCCTGTGTCACCTTGAGTCTGCTGAGACCTGCACGTTCGCGGGAAAACATGTGAAAACACATTGTCTTCCTGTAGTGCATAGAGCATGTCGGCCGCGTGCCCTGGTTGTGAAGGCTAGTGTCTGTGAGCTCCTGAGCCACACGGTAAATCAGACCCCTGACGGGACGTGGTGTCCAGACCCCAGCGGCACGGAGGTGGTCTCTCTGGTCACCTTCCTGCTCCACGCCAGCTGTCGCGGGGAAGTGACCTCAGAGCCTGAGGGGCAGGCGCTGCAGAAGGCGGGAAGGAAACACTTGTGGTCACGTATCTGCTTCCGGGGCTCCCGGGGCCCAGGGACGTGTGGGCTCATTCCTTCGCTTCCCCTGATCTTTCTGCACTGGAGGAACTTGAAGTGAAAAAAGTTTCTCGACATTTTTCCTGCTGCGTCCAGTGGATGCTCCCCTCGCTCACCTTGTTGACACCTCTCTTCAGCCCCCTGCCCGGGTTCTCCAGAGGATGCGGACAGAAGTGGGGCCCGTCGCTGCAGTGCCCTGGTCCTCATCCTCCGTCTTTCAGGGGAGAGCGGTCCGAGGGGGCGCGGTCACGCCACAGACCCCAGCCCGGGCCCGTGGTAGGCACGCAGCTAGCTTCAGAGCACTTGCGTGTTTTGAGTTACAGGCACATGGTGCTCTTTTTCTTTTATTTATGTTTATTTATTTTTTTTAAATAACCGCAGCTAAAAGTCACCCTGACCTTGCTCGGAACCAGAGGTAACAGATTAAACCTTACAAACGCCCTCTTTCTCTCCCACGTCTGCAGGGAATATTAACGGCTGCCACCTGAACTATTACTTCTTTCTTCTGGCCGCCATCCAGGGGGCCACCCTCCTGCTCTTCCTCATCGTGTCCGTGAGATACGACCGCCAGCGGTCACGAGCCAACGGAGCGCCCACCGGGAGGAGGACCTAACGGCCCCGAGGCGGAAGCCAGCCGGGCGCCGGGACTTGTGGCCACGTGCAGGGTGTGTCTCCCGTGACGCACACGGCCTCGCACAGGCCCCTTTCTTCCCCCAGATGAGCTGGGTAAGTGCCTTTCCGTGGTCTCCCTCCGGTCACGCGGGGCCTCCTGGGGCGGAGGCCGGGCCTCAAGACCTCCCTGAGCCCCGCGGACGGGGACCCGCGGCGGAGCCTCCGAGGGCCCGGAGACCGCGCGTCTGGTCCGCACACTGGCACTCGAGGCAGATGCTCTTTCCTTCCCAGACCGGATCGTCTCACTTTCTGTTTCCTTTCTGATTAATACACGTCTGCTTATCCTGAGGAAGGGGAGGGCTTTGCAAGAGATAAAAACGTGGCAGATGCCACAGAGATTTTGTGTGCAGGTCACGTTTGCGGTTCTTCGTAAGCCACCGACTTGCCAGTGGCTGTTCCTCCGTCATGAGTGTGTTTTATCTGCGGCTTCTGAAACTCACTGCCTGACCCATTGACGTTGATTTGTTTCCTTACGAAAGAACGCGCATCAAGAAATATTTAAGGGCGTGTGTCCCACCTGTAGCCCCCAGGCACCCTGAAGGTGTTGTGAACCTGTCCCGTCTGTCCTGGGCACCGTCGAGGGGGACGACGAGTCACGGAGGCGCGTGGGGAGACCTCACCCTGAGCAGAACTGGCGCCGTTCAGGGCTGCCGGCCGCCTGCAGTGTTCAGTGTTCCGTGTGCACCGAAGCATTTGATAGTATGTGTTGTTATTTTACATGGATGCAGGGGCTCTAATTTTGTTAAATAAACTGCTATTTGTTGCTGTATTTCTGTTGTGACTTTATTATAAAAAGCCCCTGAAATGGGAGACCCAGTAACTACTTCTCTGCGTGGTTTGTGCACGGCCTTCACTTACTCAGTATCTGAGGCCAGAGGGCGTCATAAACCACTGTCTCCTGAGTCAGGAGGTGACAGAGGTCACAGGAAAATACCCATCCCTGTCACAGCCCTTCGAGTTTTCCACAATGGCTATTCCTAGTCCTGCTCTGCATAAAACACAGTTTCAGATTCGCAGAAAACAAAAATGAACACAAAATCCCCTCACTGTTTCAGTGGGTTTTCGTTTTTTTTAATACAAAGTATAGAAAAACTACAGAAAACTGGGGAACCCTCTGACGGGTGGAGTGCAGGCAGACTGGACACGCGACTGCTCTCCGTGCTGATGGTGTGAGTTTGGCTTGAGAAGCAGTTTCAGAAATCGCATCCACTGCAGGTGCCTGGGTGTGAGCGCCTGACTTCGGCCGAGGTCGCGATCTCCCGAACCCCAGGACCCCACAGTTCGGGGGATCGAGCCCTACATCGGGGTCCAGGCCAGCAGCACCAAGCCTGCCTGGGACCCTGTCTCTCTGCTGCTCCCCGGCTTGCGCTCGCTCGCTCTCTCAAAATAAGCAAACAGTAATAAGGAAAAGAAACAGTGTCCACTGGAGCTGGAGCTTGTATCTTCAGGGGACAGCAGAGCCTCTCCCCCCTGCTGTGAGCAGCGCGCTCTCCCGTTCTCCGTAAGGACTTGGTGGCGAAAGGTGGCGAAGAAGGGGGGAAGGAGGTCGGGCGACGGGGACTCACCGTCCCCACCTTGCCCCGCGTCTGTCTTCAGGCCTCCCAAGTTGCTGGGTGGACGGACAGACGGGGAATCGGAGTGACAGCCTGGGGGGTGGATGATCGGGTTCCCCTGCGACACTGAGCCGTGGTCGATAAACAAACAAACCCCGTGTGCTGTCCTGGGAGGGTCACAGAACCCGCATGTCCACCCTGAAGCCGCAGCGTCTGTAACTTGCGTGTCAGCCTGCGAGCCTCCCTTTGGAGGCGCTCCCTCTGGCTTCCTCTTCCATGACGGTGGCCGGGACGAGGCTCTGCAGCGTCCTGGGCGACTCGTGAGCTGAGGCAGCTTTCCCGCATGAGTGCGTGGGGACAGAACCTCCCGTCTGCTTTCAGACGGACCTGCCGGGCCTGGCCGTGGCGTTCAGTGCGCCCTGTCCGTCTGTCCCGCCGCTTCTCTGGGGGCCGGGGGGCCCACCGCTGGGGCGTCTGACAGGACCTCCCCTGTGGGTCGGTGGGGAAGGCGTTCCACTCTATGTGACCCACACGGCCTCAGCATCACGGGTTCCCGGTAAGACCGCACGGACACTGCCCAGCTACCGGAATGTTCCACGGGGCGCGGGACGGCGGTCACATTGGGAGTGGAGCCCTGTCATGGCCTGGAATTGCTGTGCGCCACTGAGTGACTGATTCACTGCTCTTAAAACGGCACATATTTTATGGGCACCTTCGAGTCGAATGAAGTCGTGTGAGCAGGCCCTTAAAAACATGCATCGAATCAGCTTGCTTCCTGGGAAATGGCCTGATTTTAGAGGAAATGATATATAAATAGTGTCTGCTTGAAACGACGTATCACATCAACGAAAAGCAGAAAACAGAAAGCAGAGGAGGAAAGCAGTCATGTGACACGAACGTGGAGAACCATATTCACCAGCCTCCTAATCAGCCACGGGACCTGGGCTCCTTGGAGGCGAGGCCTGTGTGGTCCTGGCAGGGCTACGTCTGTCTGTCTCATCCTAACTGGCACCATAAGAAGGGGTGACCCAGGTCATGGGCTCCAGGGGGAAAGGGGACCCCTCAGGACCCCATTTTTTCTCCTCTCCATGCGGATTTTCCAGAGAGGCCCTGGGACCCAGCAAAACGTGTCAGGTAAGGAAGGAGCAGAGGCAGCCACAGACCGTGTGGGGTTTTTGAGACACTCACGTGGGCCCCCAGCCCTGCGGGACCCCGGCGGTCGGGGCTGAGTTGGACGGGCGTCTGGGCCCCGTCACAGGACCAGCCTCCACCTCCCCGCCTGGCCCCCAGGCCCCGTCCAGGCTGCGCCCAGCACCAGCTCTTAAGAACAGGTCAGCACCTCAGTCCCTGGTAACTTCTTGCTGCCTCCGTAAGCTGGACTTGGTCCCCTGAGTGGGAAGAAGAGTCAAGGTGGGAATGTGGTGGGGTACAGGCCTGCCCAGAGGGGCCCCGGTGTGTGGGGGCACCTCCTGTGTGTCCTACGGGAGAAACGCACGGTGGCCCCACCCGTGTGCACGTCAGGGCCAGCTGGGCCCCGTCAGACACACAGCCACGAGGCTGTGAGAGGCCCACCTCTCATCTGTGCTGGTGGAGAACGAAACGGCCGCAGTCCTCGGTGAGCAGAGTCCCCCCAAAAGTCAGGTCTGCCCACGACCTGTGAACGTGACCTTATCGCACGCCGGGTCTTTGCAGGTGGTCTCAAGGGAAGAAACCGGAGCGGAGGAGGTGGGCCCGAACCCAGTGCAGCTGGGCATGGGGGAGGGGGGTCTGCGCCGCCACAGCCAGACGGGACTCAGGCCTCCGAGGGGCTCGCTCTCGCTCCCGGCCTGAGAGGAGGGGTTTCTGTGGGTGCAGACGCAGCCCTGGAAAGTGGGTGCAGCCAGGTCCCGGGCTGCGCCTACACAGGCCCACCCCCTGTGGAGGCTGCTGTCTGCCGGACCTGCAGCCTGGACGTGACAGGACCCAGCGGCTCCGGGGACGATCGGTTCCCTTGCCGTCTCCAGCTCCAGGCGGCCATCCGTCCGTCTGTCCGCCCGCGCCCCTCGGCTGGGCCCTCCCTCAGTCAGCCGGTGGCCTACTGAGCATCCCTCACTCGGCCGCCCCTCCCCCCACTCGTAAGGGCTCCCGGGATCCCAGCGGCCCAGCCGCTCCGGATGATGTCCCGTCTCTGAGCCAGTGGGCTCGTGACTGTGCGGCCGTGTTCACAGGCCTCTGCCGCTTGCACGTGGAGATCTTTGGGGGCTGCTCCTCGGCCCGCCACGGTGGCTGGCCGGCAAGCCACACTGCAGAAGGTCAAAGCCGCGCGTGCGAGGGAGGCGCTGTCTGGCCCGTTGTCATAGGCGAGGCTCACAAGGCGTCCAGGTACACTGCACGCGCACTCAGTGAAATGCCAGAGGCACTTCCTCCACATGTAGCCGCGCTGAGAGCCGACAGAATCAAAGGTTTCTCGACAGATCCAGGCCTGAGTTCGTATAATTCGTACACGTGGACACGAACAAACCAGCGCTCGTTTTCAGAAACCGAGTCAGGGCGAGTGCAGCTTCTCCCCCGCGCCCCAGGCCGTCAGGAGCCCCGGCTGCCGAGCACAGCTCCGGGCCGCAGGACAGGTCTGCCCGTGTCTACCGGTCCCCTCCTCACTCCTGGCCTAGGACTTTTAATTTGTCTCCATCCCAAACACGAAAGTGGCACGTTCCCGAGGTGAAGAAAATTACAGGCCATTTGTATCAGTCGGTGGCTAGACGTTCACTCTGCTTACGGAGGCGTATTAAGCAGAGCTTCATTATCCCACGGCTCCACGCGGAATCCCGTCCCTGCCGGACGGAAGGCGCGTCCGCACAGCTGCTCCTCACCTGCGGGCGCAACGGAAATCCACCAGGGGGACCGGAAAGAGGCGCTTTGGGGCTGCGACTGAGTGACACGTTTGAGGCGGAATGTGCTGGTGTCAGGGGCTGTACCACTGCCCTGCCTGCGGGGGTCGGACGGGGCCTGGACTCCACCCCGAGCCTGCAGCCGGAGGACAGGAAGTACCCCGGGCGCGGGAGTTTACTTACAAACAGTAGGTGGATTCTCAGTGTTAGATTGTATTCGGGGGGCAGAGGGCCTATTGGTATATATTTTTAAATTATTATTAGAGAGCGAACATGCAAGCGGGGGGAGGGGAGGGGGAAGGACAGAGAGAATCCCCAGGAGCCCAGGGGCCTCAGCACTATCAGCCTGGAGCCCGACACAGGGCTCGATCTCATGGCCCTGGGATCACGACCTGAGCCGAAATCCGGAGTCGGAACTCAACCAACTGAGCCGCCCAGGCGCCCCAGATAATTTTTGTTTTGTTTTCAGTTTTATTGAGATGTCAAGTCACCATGATGTACTTGTTAGATGTCCAGCGATCATATTTGTCACGTAGACCCCTGAGTGTTGATAAGGGGCCCCTCCTGCCTGAAACAATAAACTGCCAAACTCCTCCGACCCGGTGGACCCCGTGCCTGGGCTGCCAGAACCTTCCAACCCCACGTGTGCTTCCTTGGATTATGGAGTGAGCAGGGCCGCACCTGCTGACTTGCATCTTTGACTCCGACCACACTGTTTGCAGGTGTGATTATTGCTGGTGTGGCTGGAGACCACGGTGAGATGGCCACGTCACGGGAGCCGTCCTGGTCTCCAGTCGAACCGGGGCCAGGCTGCGTGGGCCGACGGGCTCCCTCATTGCCTTCCTTGCACACAGTCGCCTGGATTCTCTGATGGTGCTTCTGCTGTCCAGTCTGGAACTGTCACCCCCTAGGCTACCATGCAGATCGGCACTGCCGTAGACTACGTAATGCCCACCCACCACCCACAAAGGTGTCCACGTCCTAATCCCCAGAACCCATGGATATATTCCCTTACGTAGCAAAACAGGCTTTGTAGGTGTGATTAAGTTGAGGATTTTGAGGCGGAGGGATGATCTTGGGTTACCTGTGAGACTTGGAATCACAAGGGTCCTTGTGAGCTAAGGAAGGAGGCAGGAGATTCAGACTCAGTAGTGAGGACAGAAGTGGAGGGCAGAGTCGTGTCATTGCTGGCTTGCAAGGTGGGGTGAGGGGCCCCGAGCCCATGCTCTGCAAGAATCCCGGCCCTGCTGTTCACATCACCTGCCTTCTCAGTCCGCGGGTTAGAGCCTGCACGGCACTCCAGCAGCATCTTTGGACTGCTTCGACTAACCGCAAATGGGTGATTTATCAAAAGAAAACTTAATTCACCAGAACGTACACCTTCACTGCTACGTGAGTCATTTGTGGATCCTGGAGCTGGAAGGGACGGCACCCTTCAGGCGTGATCACAGGAGCCTCCGAGGGGATTTCTGCGTGCCATTTTTAATTTGGAACTCAAACCAAGGTAGTTAGACCCAGAGGACTTCTTGCTTACTGCTCTTTAGGGCACAGATATTTCAAAGACATAAACCAAACCACCGAGTTCAGCAGTTTGCTAACGTCCTGGACACCACATTACATACAGATTGTCACTCACAGTGAGCTGTGATGCTTTTGGAAACAGGAAAGTCAGAGGAGACTTGGCCCATTAGTGTGGATCACATGTCACATTCATCTGTCACTCCTGTCATTCATCCATTCAACAAATGCCCCTGAGCTACCTGGATCTGTTGTAAATTTGGAGGGTGCAGCTGTGAACAGAACAAAGTCCCAGCTCTTCAGGAGCTGATGTTTCGTTGAGGGAGACACAGTGAACATGTAAGCAAGTGATAACATTTCTGAAAGTGTAAGGACCATAGTGAAGACAGTATAAGGTGGTAGTGTAGCATTATCCCCTGTGGTGAAGCAGTGAATGCAGGGAAAGCCTCAGGGAAAGCCACTTGCCCACCGTGTAGACTAGACCCCTGTCTGTTCTAGTCAGCAATAAACCCATTAGTATATGCCAGTTCTTATTTGTCCTGCCATCTAGTGGCTGAAAATGGAACTACAGAATATTTTCAGAAACTGCTAAGGAAATTTTTTGAAAGCCTCCACTAGAAAAAAAATATGTTTTTTAAAAGCTACAAACTGGGAACTGGTTGATAGATAAATCCTGGAGAGATAATGCATAGCATAGTGATTATAGTCAACCATGCTGTATTTTGAACTTCAAGGTTGATGAGACACAGGATGTTAATTGTTCCCTCCACAGAAAAGAACTGATAACTATGTGATGTGATCGAGGTGTTATCGAGGGCAGTGGTGCTGCAGTATATACATGTTTGCAATCCACATGTTGTATACCTTAAGCTTACAATGTTACATGTCAATTGTATCTCAGTTTTTAAAAAGTAAAAGATCCGTACAGTGGTGAAAAATACAGTTAGAATCCACCAAGACATTTGTATGGAATGTGGTCACTGAAGCCATTTTTCTGAAACCTCTTGGGTTCAGAGTCAGTGAAATTATTGAGAACTACTCAAAGTGTATTAGGGTTAAGATAAGTTGTTTTTGTCTTTGGCTTTATCGCACTTCATGCACACAGGGTCCTTGTAACCTGGGCTGCTGTTTTCCCACTGCCAGGGAGCTCGGGCATAAGTGTATAGTTTTGGGTTTTGTTTTTGCTTTTAGCACAAGAGGGATTCAGAGATTGTGAATTTTTTTTAAAGTGTATTCATTTATTTTGAAAGAGTGAGTGTGTGAGCAGGGAAGGGGCAGAGAGAGAAGGAGACACAGAATCCCAAGCAAGTTCCACACTGTCCCCGCAGAGCCTCGTGGGGGGGCTCGAACTCACAAACCCTGAGATCATGA
This sequence comes from Proteles cristata cristata, assembly GCA_017311185.1. Taxonomy (NCBI): domain Eukaryota; kingdom Metazoa; phylum Chordata; class Mammalia; order Carnivora; family Hyaenidae; genus Proteles; species Proteles cristata. The sequence goes on from JAESUZ010003532.1 coordinate 641,422, forward strand.
CCTGAGCGGAAACCAAGAGCCGGACCCTTAACTGACTGAGCCACCCAGGCATCCCCCCCACCCCAGTGCTGGCCCTTGGTTACGGCGTCTGCCTGGAGGAGAGCCCGTGTGGTCTGAGCGATCGCAGGAGTGCGGGCGGGGCAGGAGGGGGGAAAGAGCAGGTAAGAAAAGTGGCTGCCACCACGGCCCACTGGCACTGAGTGTGTGGGTCGTTCGGAGGGACCTTCTGAAATGCATCTCAGAACTGTCTTCCTGGGAGAACGGGGAAGTCTGTCCCGTCCCCACTGCCATATCTGGCATTCACTCCCTGACCGCTCCTGGGGTGCCCACCGGTGCGTGCTGTGCAGGTCCCCAGGCATCCCCCCCGGGGGGCCAGGAGACACCCAGGGCAGAAGCCAGGGGCTCTGCGGCTTGCCCAGGGTGCCAAAGGGGTTTCGAAGTGGGGAGAAGTGTGCGGTCCGCTGAGCCCGTACCACCCAGCCTGGGCGAGTTCGCAGCCCTCGGGGGCAGGACACCTCCCACACCGAGCAAAGACCTGTCCACTCACAGGCCCTGGAGTAGATGAACCCCTCTTATCCGCACTTAACTTCTCCCGAGATGGGAACTGGTCCCTAGAGCATCGCATCTAGATGTCCTCCCCTCTGTCAACTACGAAGATGTTTCCTTGAAGGGCAGAGGCTCTTTTTTTTTTTTTTTAATGTTTTATTTATTTCTGAGAGAGAGAGAGAGAGAGGCAGAGTATGAGCAGAGGAGGGGCAGAGAGGGAGACACAGGATCCGAAACAGGCTCCAGGCTCTGAGCTGTCAGCGCAGAGCCCGACGCAGGGCTCAAACCCACGAACCGCGAGATCATGACCTGAGCCGAAGTCAGACACTTAACCGTCCAAGCCCCCCAGGCGCCCCTAGAGGTTCTTGAAGGGCACGGTCTTCCTGTGCCGCCCCCTCATGTGTCTCAGTGTGCTCTTTCCCGTCTGTGTTAAGGACACTTTCACTGGGCTCGGGGCCGCCCCAATCCAGGATGCGCTCAACTCCGTCCTTATCTTAATGACATCTGCCGTGACCCTGTTTCCAAAGGACGTCACGTTCTGAGGTTCTACCTAGTGTGAATTTGGGGGCTACACCATCAAGCCACTGCACCCAACATTGGAAAATCAGGAGATTGTACATTAAGAAAAAAATCTGAGCTCTGAGGACTTCACCAGAAAATAGGTCAAGATGGGACTCCGGTCCCGGGGCACAGACGGGGCTGCCTCCCTTGGAAGGGCGTCTCTCTGGTTCGTCACGGGTCCTGCCTCTCTGCGGAGACACGCGTGCACCCTCTGCCTGCCAGGGCCGGGCACCGTCGGAGTTTCTGGCCTTTGATGTGAGAGAGTCAATAGCTGAAAGTGCTGAATAAGCAGCTGGTCCATTACGGCCATTCAGAGGGAAACAAGCACCTTTTCTGGAAAAGTCCGTCAGCATGAAAAATCGGCCATCTGTGCCACTGTCCCCGGAACCTTCCGAACGGTGGGTCACGGGGTAGAACATAACACCTGGATGAATTTCTCCGTCTCAGGCAGAGAATTTACATTGCAGCAGTTTTTATCACTCCGACGAGGTAAAGCCATTGCTTCCCACACTCATTAGCCCAAATTGGCTCTTCCTTTCTGGAGGGAAGCTCACCCAAGAGGCAGACTCCAGTCTTCCTTTCCTGTCCTCGCTGACAAGGGATCTGACTTATGTCAGCAAGTGTGCTACAAAGGTACCAAACTAGAGAAATACATCACTGTCGTAAAATTGTGACAGAGTTAATTGGTTTAAAGAAGCCAAAAGCCCAGATGTGGGTTTCAGGGATGGCTGAATCCAGCAACTGACATGATGTCAGAATTCAGACTCTCTCCGTGTTTTGGACACGATTTTACCCTCAGACCATCTTTTCCCACAAGGTTGCAGGATCCCTTGGTCACCAGGGGCTGTGAGCATTCACTCTACCAGCTTTGAGTCCTGTGAAAGTGGGGTTCCTCTTCGCATAAGTTCCATCAAAAGTCTTAGAGTCGATCTCACTGGCCAGTTGGCAGGATGACGGACACAGGCTCATTACCAAAGCACCTGTTGCCCAGGCCTGGTCACACGCCACCCGGAGAGGGCTCTCCCAAGCCACACGGATCAAAACTGGGGTGTGTGGCTTCCCAAGGAAGGTGGGCCTTCCCCCCAGGAAGGGGAAACACCTACGGGGATGAGCAGATGCACGCTCCGTTACTTTCTAAGAAGACCTCCAAAAATCAGGGCTGCCCCCCAGCTCCTGCCTGGTTGTCAGGACTAAGTTGAGACCTTTTTATTAAAACGCCAGGCAGGGGGCTGGGCTCCAGAGGGGCTGTGCCCAGGGGGCGGTCTGCAGTGAGCCCGGCGCACCTCCGGGTGAGTGTCAGGGGCTGTCCTTTGCCAGGGGCTGGGTGGTGGCCTCCGAACTGAGGGCTTCGTCGTGCAGAAATGGCGACAAAGTCCACAGGGAAACCTGCAAACCACGGCAGTGGGGCCGCCAGGGCCACGGGGGCTGTGCCCGGGTCACGGGGGCTGTGCCCGGGTCACGGGGGGGTGCCCGGGTCATGGGGGCACCAGGGCCACGGGGTGTGTGCCCGGGTCACGGGGGTGTGTGCCCGGGTCACGGGGGTGCCCGGGTCATGGGGGCACCAGGGCCACGGGGGTGTGCCCGGGTCACAGGGTGTGCCCGGGTCACGGGGGGCACCAGGGCCACAGGGGGTGTGCCCGGGTCACGGGGGGCACCAGGGCCACGGGGGTGTGTGCCCAGGTCATGGGGGGCGCCCGGACAGTGGCCCTGGGGGGGGCCCCAGGCCCGACCGGGCCTCACCGAGCTTCCCAGTCACGTCCGCTCTGGCGGCACGGTTGCTGCTCTGAGCGGGGCTTCCCAGGGCTGCTGCGACACGGCCAGAAACCGGGGCTCAAGGCCGCGGAAACTCAGTGTCCACGGCTTGGGGCCTGGAGGTCCGGGACCACGTGCGGGTGGGACCCCACGTCCTCTGCAGCCTCTGGGGAGGACCCTTCCCGGCGTCTCCCTTGCAGGCGCATCCCTGCCACGTTGGCCCCGCTGCCGCGCCCCTGCGCCCTCCCGTCCTCACTGGGCCCCGGGGCCGCCCGGCCCAGTCGGGCAACCTCTTCACCTGATCCACCTGCAGACACCCTGCTCCCAAGGAAGGTCCCGTTCCCACGGCCTGGGGGCTTGGCTCCGGGACCGGGCACCTTTTTGGTGGACACGAGTATGATACACGGACACCTGCCTTTAAACCGCCACCCTCTGCCCGCCTGCTGGAGGGCGAGCGCAGGGTGCTGGCTGGGCACGGAGCCGAGCGCGGACGCCCTGGTTTGCTCAGGGTGCCCTTTGCCTCTGCCTCCTGAGGCGGCGGGGGAACTACACGAGAGAGTGTGCGCTGAGCACCCGGAGCCCGGGCCGGGGCAGCCTCGTGTCCTCCCAGCGTGCGGGAAAGGAAATGGTATCGCTGCCTTAGGTGGAAACCACAATGAAGGGCAATTGCCAAATTAAGTGCCACAGAAACAGCTACACACGGTCACCCGCCCGTGGCCGAGGCCTCAAACATGGCAGTTGGCCAAGGGGTTAACGTCATGCCAGCGCCTGGCTCGCGCTCTCTCGGCCCCCAGGAAGGGTGGACGGGACGCCGTTCTCCTCTGGATTGTCCTTGACCCCCAGGCAGAATGGGATTGTCCTTGACCCCCAGGCAGAATGGGATTGTCCTTGACCCCCAGGGAGAATGGGATTGTCCTTGACCCCCAGGCAGAATGGGATTGTCCTTGACCCCCAGGCAGAATGGGATTGTCCTTGACCCCCAGGCAGAATGGGATTGTCCTTGACCTCCAGGGAGAATGGGATTGTCCTTGACCCCCAGGGAGAATGGAGGCCCGACGTTCTCCTCTGGATTCTCCGGGTCAGTGCTGGCTCCTCGAGCCGTCGCCTGCGGCCTCAGATCAGGGCCCCGAGCACTGGATCCCTGCTTCGTGCCGCCTGCAGCACCTGGCGTGGCTGTGACGGGGAGCGGGCTGCGGTCTGTGAGGGCTGTGGGGACGCCTGGCCCCAGCCCAGCCCGGCCAGCAGGCCTGCGTGCCCGGCCCCACTCTGCCGTCTCCCCGGAGATCAGAGGGCCTTCAGCTGCCGCAGGAGGAAACAGTCCTCGCTCTCCGGGCAGCAGGCGGCTGGGTTTGGTCCACAGGCCCCAGCAGCAGCCCCTTCGCCGTGTCAGCTGTCGAGGTCCCTGCAATAAACCCCCTTTGTCTTCAGATTCTGCCTCAAGAGCAGGACCTGCCAAGGGCAAAGCTTACACACACACACACACACACACACACACACACACACACACACTGACACAGACACACACTCATGCACACGCCCCCCAAGGGTTAGTTTTATCCTGTGCCTCCTGCCCGCCTCTGCAGACGGCACGCCTGGAGCCAGGGGGAGAGGACCTGAAGCTGCTTCTTTAATCGGATCAGAGGGATTAAAGACGAGAGGGGCCTGGTGCCCATTTTGTCCGTAATTCTCTCTCTCTCTGAGCTGCTGAGCGTTGCAGGCACATTCCATTCTCCACAGAAGACCTCTCCTTTTTAAATGAAATGATACAAAATTCCATATTAAAAAGTAAAGCAGGGGCGCCTGGGTGGCTCAGTCAGTTGAGCATCCAACTCTCAATTTCGGCTCAGGTCATGATCCCAGGGTGGTGGGATCGAGCCCCACGTCAGGCTCTGCACTGAGCCTAGAGTCTGCTTGGGATTCTCCCTCTCCCTCTGCCCCTCCTCTGCTTGTGCGCTCGCTCTCTCTCTCTCTGTCAAAAAACAAACACCCCAGCAACGTATAAAGCATAAGTATCGTATAAAGAAGAATCAGCCGGGGCGCCTGGGTGGCTTAGTCGGTTAAGCGTCCGACTTTCGCTTAGGTCATGATCTCGCGGTTCGTGGGTTCGGGCCCCGCGTCGGGCTCTGTGCTGACTGCCAGCTCAGAGCCTGGAGCCTGATTCAGTCTGTGACTCCCTCTCTCTCTGACCCTCCCCTGCTCACGCTGTCTCTTTCTCCTAGAAATAAATAAAACATTAAAAAAAGAAGAATCAGCCCAGCCCCCATGGGCTACCTACCTTCTTCTCTTCCTCGTCTTTGTTACTTTAGTGCACGTGCACGCGGCCTGAGCGCTGTGTTTTAGTCCCGTGCGCGTGGAGATGCGGCCTGGCTGGGCTCCCGCTGCAGGTGCTCCCAGACGGCGGCTTCGGGGTCTCAGACGTGAGACTCTGCTCGCCGATGCTCCCGGCTGCCGCCCATCCGCTTTTCCGTCCGCGGAGCAGCAGCCTGGCACGTGCCGCAGCCGAGCTGTTTCTGAGCAGCGGCGTTCGGGTCAGCCCGTGTGTTTTGTGGGGCGAACGGGGCCGCGTGTGCAGAGGCTGGGACGCGCCACCCGCACGTGTGTCTCCCAGGAGGCGTTCCTCTCCGGTTACCTGACAAACGCCGGCTCGGCTCCTGGGTCTACACCCACAGTAGTCTGTTCCGAGAGGTGTTCAGATCCCGTCTCTCCCTGCGCCCCCGCTGCCTCCCACCCATGGGCTGGCAGCAAACACCTCGGGGGGCACTGAAGCCCCCAGATTTACATGCACGAGAGCGTGAGACGTGAGCTGCAGAGCCGCAGTGCTGAAGGTCCAGGCCCACGCGGCCCGCGTAGGCTGCACCGTGAACAGTGACGGGGTTGGCTCGCCCGCCTCTCCCCTGGGGCTCAGAATAAGGGCCTGCAGCCCCGCCCCCCCCGGGAGCATAGTTCTGGGGTCAGGCAGGGGCACAGAGGCCACGCAAACCACGAGAGCCCGTGGAAAGCCTCTGCCTGGGGCTGAGGTATGTCGGGTTTCGCGACGCCATCCGCGGGCCGAGCCCAGCGTTGTGTGGGCTCGAAGGGACGCCTTAGCAAGGGCGGGAGGGAAGGGGGAGAAGGCGTGAGGCCCCACGACCACCATTTCTGCTCCCATGGGGGCGGCCAGCACCTTGGAGTCGTCGGTTATTGCAGACCCAGGGGAGCCCGGAAGGGCAGGTGTAGGTGACCACAGCACAGGCCGCTGGGGAGGGAGGAGCCCAGGAGGTGGAGGTGTGTTTGCATCCTGCAGTATCTGGAATGTTCCTCGCAGTGAGCAGCGGGGGTTGGGGGGGGAAGGGGGTTGGGTGGCTTTGAGCAGGGCAGTGACGTGATCTGAGGTTTTTGAGACTCGCTGTGTTTGCTGGATACAGAAGAGACACAGGGTGCAGCGGGGGTTGAGGGAAGCGCGGGGCCCCGAGAGACCGGGCACGAGCCAGCCCGCCCTGCTGTGCCCCGAGGCCACCTCACTGCCCTGCGCGGTGCCACCTCACACCCAGTGCTCAGGGCGCCCACTCTTCATTTTGGCCTCAAAGGACGATAGCTTTTCAATCACGGGATGTCTGACGGGAAAAGAGACAAAGAGCGCGTCACTGGTTGAGGCAACACCACCAGCAGAAAAGCTCAGAAGGTGGAGAGAGCGTACGAAATCCGTCCCACGGACCAGGGGAGCGTGCCCTCGAGCAGGGACGTCCCTCCTCCTGTGGAGATGGGAGCTCCATCCCTTCGCTCAAGAAGGGCGGTCCGTCTCATATCGCTGAGCCCAGACATCCGTCAAGAGTGAGAGTTTTAAAAACGATTAACACTCCATCCTCTAAATAATCTCTTTAGGGACTGACAGATTGGTGTGATTATGTCGGTGGGTCTATGAGATGTACTCGGAAACTATTTCCAGAATGATGATAGCGTTTTCTCAACCGTGAACATCATCTGTGTGCATTACAGAAAAAGAAAGTTCAATGCTTTGTATTAAGTAGAAATAGTTTGTTATTACATTTTATATAAATATTTTATGTTAATTTAGAAATAACATAAAGCAGGCTAATTGTTCTTGGTGGATGTATTAGGGTTCTCCAGAGAAACAGAATCAATGGTATATGTATATATTTATGTATATATACATAGCGTTTATATACATAAACAAAATACAGATGCGAAATAAGTATATATGTACGCAAGTATATGTATATATTTTCATTTATGTACGTATGTATATATAGTATATATACATACATAAGGAACATATGTATAAAGAAATATACTGTGAGGAATCGTCCCGCATGATTAAGGGCACTGAGAAGTCCCGCGAATTGCCAACTTTTCACCTGCAATTGGAGGCCCAGGAAAGCCAGGGGTGGGGTTTCAGTGAGTGTCACAAGGCCCGGTGGGGTATGAGCCCCGTTCTGAGGGCAGGAGAGCACAGGTGTTCTAGCTAAGTAGTCAGGCAGAGAGAGAGAGAGAGAGAGAGAGAGAGGGAGAGGGAGAGAACTCTCCCTTCCTCTGGCTTTTTGGTCTCTTCAAGGCCCTGAGTGGATTGGGTGAAGCCCCCCACACTGGGGAAGGCCGTCTGCTGTCCTCAGCGTATCAGTTCAAAGGTCAGTCCTTTGCAGAAACACCTGGAGATCGTGTTGATCCAGATGTCTGGGAAGTCAGGTTGACCCTGAGATTTACCATCATGGTGCATACGCCATCATTTTATTAGTTTCTCTGGCATATCTGTCTCTAATACGATGCCATGGATATTTTTCTGAAGAATACAGGTTTTTTTCCAGTAAAATCTATCTAAGTTTAGAACCAGCGTGGCCACATAAAACATGTTTTTATTAGATCTTCAAATATTGAATTAATGATAGAATGTTCAGCCCAAACGTTTTCGCACTGTGCCCTTTTAGCCTCCATTCAGCACCTTTCTTTGACGTATTTGCCCAACAGGAAGCCTGTCAAATAATTCTGATAGTTAATTAATTATCTAAATAATAGACAAACTCTATCAAGACACTCTTCTCCCAGGTCAGGGTGTCTCCAGGCTCAAACCTTGCCCATTATTTTGCACCTTCACTAATTAGGTTTTTCTGTTCCTCCCCTGCTTCTGCAGAATGACAGCAATGTCTTCTGCTCTCCAGCCCTTCCCCCCAGTGATGAGAATTTGCTAAGAGTGTTCAAGGCTGAGGTTCGCAATGGCCCATTTTTTGAATACTCCGATTAAAGAGTTCTGTCTGATGTTGGATAGAAGGTAACCTGACTCAAGTTTTCAGCAAATCGGTCATCCCCATCGCAGGGTGCTTGGGGGGCTTGACAAAGCCATCCTCAAAGACCCAGACATTCTTTTTTTTAATGTTTATTTATTTTTTAGAGAGAGACAGAGCGTGAGCAGGGGAGGGGCAGAGAGAGAGGGAGACACAGAATCCGAAACAGGCTCCAGGCTCTGAGCTGTCAGCACAGAGCCCGACGTGGGGCTCGAGCCCACGAACCGTGAGATCATGACCTGCGCCAGAGTCAGACGCTTACCGGACTGAGCCCCCAGGCGCCCCACAGAAATAGGTCTAGATTTTTACAACTAGAGCTTTATATTAATTATCTAGCTCAGCATAACAAATTACCCCGAACTCGGTCATTTAAAACCACAAACGCTTCTTCCGTCCTGGTTTCCACGGGCCAGGAGTCCAGGCAGAGCCCGGCTGGGTGCTTCCCGAAGGCTGCAGGTGGCGCGGGGTCGCCGGCGTCCGGGTTGGCTGGGGGAGGGGCGGTGCGCTCCTCAGCCCACCGTGTGGCCGTTGGCAGCTTCGGGTAGTCACCGGCTGTTGACTCTAGGCCTGGTTTCTTGCCACACGGCTTCTCCACGGGGCGCTCACAACAGACTTGCTCTTCCCAGACTGAGAGACCGGGAAGGGATGGTGCCGGAGACCGTGCCAGGCAGCAGGTGAAGGTGGTTTCCCTTCGCTTCCGCTGCATCTGTGAGTCAGAGTCCCCAAGGGCATGAGCACGAGGTGGAGATGACCACCGGGGTCCACCCGAAAAGACCATCTGCCTCAGCTTCCGTCTGTGTAGGCAACTGTGCTGAGATTGGGCAAATCACGCATGGTGTGGGGTCCTGGGGGGCTCAGGCGGGTAAGCGTCCGGCTTCAGCTCAGGTCCTGACCTCACAGTGCGAGTTCGAGCCCCACGTCGGGCTCTGCGCTGACAGCTCGGAGCCTGGAGCTGCTTCAGATTCTGTGTCTCCATCTCTTTCTGCCCTTCCCCTGCTCACGCTGTCTCTCTCTCTCTCTTTGTGTGTGTCTCTCTCTCTCAAAAATAATTAAACATTAAAAAACTTTTTTTAAATAACCCCTGTTGTTTTTGCATGATGCTAGATGGCAGGAGTTACTATTCCACGTGAACAGAAGTGATTTGGGTGCAGAGAAAGGTACACATCCCTCATTAATTCAACAAACGTGTGCTGGTCACGTGCCGGGTGCTGGGGGACGGGTGGGAAGGGAAGTCCCACATCCCTGCTCGCATGGGGCTTAAAACCCAGCTGGTGGGGAACTCGGTTGGACAGGAGGGAAGCAAATAGCTCGAGCCAGAGGACGCCCCAGGTGAACCGAGCAGCACGTGGGTGCGCTGGCGAGCAGGGTGGGGACCCCTCAGACCGGGGGACACGTGAGCTGAGGCCCGAGAGGGGACTGGTGCCCACAAAGGCCGCCCCCATTAGCCCTTCCCGGGGAGGCCCCACCAGGCCGAGGGGAGAGGAGAGAAGGCCCCGTGCTGGGTCTGTCTGCAGGGCAGAGCGTGCGTGCCTTCGTGAGCACGGCGAGGAGGCGTGTGATGCGAGCAGAGCGGAGCAGATAAAGGGCCGTGAGTGTCCGGCGACCAGAGGTGGGGACACAAGCCCTTCCATGTCCAGGACTCACTGTTTCGGTCGCCCGTTCTGGCTCCGGCCATCCAGGCAGGGGGGCCCGGTGGTTCCCAGCGGGACAGAGGTCACCCTTTGGAGCAGGTGACTCTTCAGCGTGCTGGACTGGCCCACGCCTTGTGGGAGGTGTACCTAGGAGCCCTGCGTTCGCGTGAAAGTCCCTCCGAATGAAGGGGGACCGCGGGAACCCAGGTCGAGGGCGTGACTGATCGAGGTGCTGTGCTTTCTCTGTTGCTGAGTTAGGGGTGACCCCGCACGTGGTGTGTTCTGTGCCTGCGTCTCGGACCCACCCGGCCTCAGCTGGGGCTGCCGGGAGCCGGAGGTGTGGGAAGCCTGACTCACTCCGCGTGCCCACCGGGAGTCTGGACCTCAGCCAGGGCTGTGGACGGACTCCCTGCCTCGTCTCCACGGATCGGGCTCGCTTGCAGCGTGGCTGCTGGATCCCAAGGGCAGGTGCCCTGGGCGAGAGCCAGGCCAAGACACAGGGCCTTTGCTGACCCGACCTCAGAGGCCATGCAGGGCGCCGTCCGCGACAGCCTGCTTGTCAGAAGGGGGCGGCTGAGACCGGCCCTTATTCAGGGCAAGAGGGAGGTGGTTTCACTTTCCGATGGGAGGGATGTTGAAGAATTGGTGGGTGTAAGTAAATGCAGACCCATCCTAAAATCGCAGTGCCCGTGTCGCAGTGCAGTGCAGGCCTGTGGGGTGTGTGTCTTTGCATCCTCGATTATCAGGGACCCAGGCTCGTCCCGTCTCCTGTGTCTCCTCCTCTGAATTCTCTGGGTCACTTTCTAGCCACCAGAATTTGGCACGGGCATCACTTCTGCTCCCCTTTTATGGATGAAACTCAGCCCCGTGGCCCCACTTGGTGGCAGGGGAGCAGAAGGCGCAGCCTGTTTGTGTGACCATGTTAGCGTATCAAAGATGGCGGCAAATATTTAGAGACTTGTGCCGAGAGGTGGGATCTGCTCCCCTTCACAGTGAATCTGGGCTGGGCTGGGTTTGCTTTGGCCAAAGGATACAGTGAAGCTGATGGAAAGAATGGAACAGGCAGCGTCTGTTGGGCTCGTCAGAGCCCCAGCCTCGCATACGGAAGGCTGACCGCTTTGGGGGGCCCGTGTTGTAAGAAGACTAGGAATTAGGAAGACTCACATGTGGCCGGCAGGGGCGGGTGGGAGCCTGGAGGGCAGGTGCCTCGATGGTCACCCGGACCCGCGACCCCGCCCCCCCTGCAGCTGGACCTGTCACTCAAGTATCAGCCCACGCGGTGAGCGCCCGGCCACATCCAGAGTCCCGTCCTCTGCCACGTTCTGAGACTGAATCCCAGGCATCCTTGAAGCGGAGATGTTCCCATTCAAGTCAGAGTCCCGTACGGGCTGCCCCTGAGGACTGGCAAGCCGAGGTTAGCCAAAGTGAGAGACGAGGGAAGCCATCGCTCAGGCTTGAGCTGAGCCTCAGCCTCGCCCGGGGACTGTCCGATCGTGTCCTCCCGGGTGGGGTGTGCGTTTCGCAGAACTTCGCACCTGAAAGCCCCGGCCCCGAGCACGAGCCCGGCTCGACAGCAGGCGGTTACGTGTCGGCCGGTGCCACGCGTTCCTGCCTGGATGGTGGGCAGCGGAGGCCGGCGTCTGCACCACCCTCGAGTCTGCACACCCGGTGTCGGGCGCACAGCAGGGGCTTCGAAGGACAATCCAAGCCTTCAAGGGCTTTCGAAGGCTTGGCCTGTGGAACGTCTGCTGTGCCCTGGGCACCGACCTGCTCTCTGCCTGCCCCTGTCAGCCTCCCGGGTCCTCAGATCAAGCCTGTGACGTAGCTCCGTGTATCAGACACGTCTTCAGATGGAGAAACCAAGGCACAGGGGTCAGCGCCGCTCATTCCCTCCACTTTAAGAGACAGACCTGGGCCTGCAAGAGGTGGATGGAGGAAGGCTGAGATGCCCGGGGGCCTCTCTGGAAGGGCGATCCCTGATGTATCCCCAACTGAACACTTACTGACTGTTACCCCCCAGGACCCCTGCCTGTTCAGGGTTCACAGGGTTCACCGTCTCACGGGGTCTTCTGTGGCCAGATCTTTGGTGAATTGACTGAACTTCTTTTTTACTTTTAAAGTTTATTTTATTTATTTATTTTGAGAGACAGCAAGCAGGGGAGGGGCAGAGAGAGAGAGAGAATCCCAAGCACGCTCCATACTGTCAGCACAGAGCCCATGAACTGCGAGATCATGAGCTGAGCCGAAACCAAGAGTCAGATGCTTAATCGTCCGAGCCACCCAGGTGCCCCTGCAAAATCCCTGCAAATTCACAGGCTCCAGGGCTTCGGGTGTGGACATCCCAGGGGCCCTGACTCGGTTGAGCACACTCATCCACTGTGATGTCCCGCGTGGCCGCAGAAGCTTCTTGTCTTGTGTTGGATGAGGATGTGGGTAAGAAACCAAAGTGCACTGAGATGTGAGGGTCTGCTCCCACAGCGAGGACTCGGTGACGGGTCAGGACATCGAGGGATCCAAGATGCTCGCGGGGAGCACGTGTAGCGGGGCCAGAGCCGCGAGTATGGGGGCCTGGGTGGCGCGTGCGGTGTGCGCAAGGGCTGTGCAGGGATGATGGGTAAACCCTTACGGTTATAAAGGAGGGTCTGGGTCACGTGTGACCTTCTTGAAGGCCAGCGGGGCTACGCTGTGCCCGGGTTCCATTCAACGCGAGCTTCACACGTACTACGTGGTTTTCCACCAACATCTGACATCTGGACACCCCTTCCTCACTGCAGCCCTACTCAGAGCTGCCAGACTTCTCCTTTACCTTGAGTGAAAGAGAACAATTTCCTTCTTCGAATAATTACACCACTATCTGATATCTAATTCCCTTGATTGCCGTAACAAGGACACTTCTCTTCCTTTCCTTGGAGGAATCCTCAGTGTCTGTGCTTGCTGATGAATCACCCGGCAACCACAGCTTCTGAGAAGTACTTCCTGGGATCCCCCTCCCCCCTTAATTATTTCCCCGATACTACATGATCCCTAATTACCTCCCCATCGATTTCTCTCCCCCCGGGGGCTGGTCACCACTAAGGTTAAGCTCAAGGCTGATGGGAAATTCAATCTGATTCACACATTCCGCGGCCCTGCTGAAGACGTTAGTAGATAAGAGTGTCACTGTTTGGGTACTTAAGTTAAACAGCGGACGAGTTTTGGACATCTGATCCAAGCGGCAAAATGCTGAACACGGACAAACAGCTTAAAATGCTGGTCGGGAAGAGTGACCAGAGCTCACGAGTCCGAGAGGAAGGGTTAGGGGTTTTTCAGACTTAAAAAAGCTCAGCAGAACCCACCACTGAGTGGCTCTGCTGAGATGTTTCCTCCGACATTAACCTCCCCCCTCGGATAGAGCGCAGCTGCTACCTGTCCACGGCGGGTGTTGCCGGAACGTCCTGGACCCAGCACTTGCCTTCCTCCCGTGCTGAAGGAACTGTCATTTCTGGGCTAATTCTCACTCTCCGCGCAGGGCCATCTACCTCTCCAGACCAGTCATGAGTGTACCATTTTGCTCAGCAGGGATCAGTTTGGGAATGAGAATTCAAAACCATTCTAGCCAGAGGAAGGTCAGGTTGGGGCTACTTGGAGGCGTCGGAAAATGCTCCTCCTTTTTAAAAAGAGCTGCAGGGGTGCCTGGGTGGCTCAGTCAGTTGAGCATTCGACTCTTGATTCAGCTCAGGTCATTATCCCACGGTTCTGGGATTGAGCCCCACATTGCTTGTGATTCTCTCTCTCTCTCTCTCTCTCTCTGACGACAGACTAGAGGCATTTGTTGGCAGTGACGTCCGGGAGCACGTGCTCGGCTCGGGAAAGGCACGCGTGCACGTCCATGTGCCCGCGTGTCCACACATGTATGCATGTCTGTGTGTCCACATGTCTACACGTGTGTGTCCGTGTGTCCACCTGTCTACACATTTGTGCACATCTGTGTGTCCACGTGTCCACACATGTATGCACATCTGTGTGTCTACATATCTACACATGTATGCACGTCTGTGTCCACCTGGATCCCTGTGTGTCCACACGTGTCTGTATACACACTTGTGTCTCCGTCCATATATGCATTGTGCATATCATGTGTGGGGCCACAAATGTGAGTTTTGTGTGTCTGTCTCTTTTGTGTGTGCTTACGCGTGTGTGTATACGTATTCGTGTGCATGTGAGTTCATGTGTGTGTGTCTCTGTGTGTGTACGGGCACGTGTGTATCTGCGTGTGTAGGGACCATGACCTTGAAGCGTGTGTGTGTGTGTGTGTGTGTGTGTGTGTGTGTGTTCAGGGCCCTCCCAGAGACCTGACAAGTCCTTCATTGTCCTTGACCCGCAGGACAAAACCCATCCCTTTGAAATGTTAACAACGTCGTTTTCGTCACCTCAAACCAAACTGCTTTATAATAAAAAATAAAATTACTTTATCATATGCAGACCTCCAGTTATTCACTTTCATTGCTCAAAAATTTTTATATGCTCCTAACATATGGAAAGCAGGCGTCAATGGCCCATAATCCTTTAAAATGAGAAACCGTATATTTTCTTGCCTACGATAAAAAGGCCCGGCTCTGTGAGGACAGTGGAGCGTGCTGGAGGCTGAGCTGTCCTGTGGTTCGCACGCTGAAGGTCACGCGCTGCGGGCGGGGGCATCGCTGTCCTGTGACAGGGGAGGTGCGCCTGGCGTGGGAGGCAGAGGGGTCTTCCTCCCGGCCCTTGTCTCTTGCACCCTGGGTGCCTGGGCAGGCTTGCGGGGAAGGGGGCATCTCCTATCTCTGCGGTTCGTTGTGAGAAGTCTATGTTTGAATGTAATGGAAGAGCATAGGGTGTTACTTCCGGGCCCATTGTCACATGGGCCACAACAGACAGTAGTTCTCGAGGCCACACACCCGAGGCCCAGGTGACAGCAGGGTTTGCGTCCATCTCCTGGGCTGTGGACACGTCACCGCACCCCCTGGTCCCACAGCCACATGGTGTCCTCCTGTGTCTGAATCTCCCTCTTACCAGGACACTGGTCACTGGATGAGTGATCCCCCCTCCACGTCCAGCGTGACCTCATCTCAATGAGATTGATTACATCTGTAAAGATCCTGTTTCCAAAAAAACTCTACTATTTGAGGTTCCAGATGCACAAGTGTTTAGGTGGGAGGTGGGTGCTCATCCCAGGATGCATGGTGAGAATTCTATAGATGGTGCATAAGGCAAAAATCATGCGAGGTCCCCATGAGCCTTAAAAGCCCCTTGAGAAATAGAGACGTCATGTGGTCACGTGCAGCTCGGTGCTTAGGAGGGAAAAAACTTTTTCTGAGACCCCCAGCAGAGCCCCCTTAATCGTCATTGCCCAGAGCTGTGTCCCACATACCCCCAACCTGGATGGGATTTTGGCACAAGGAATGGGGCTGCTGTGGTGAGCCTGGACCAGCCGTGACTCATTCCTGAGACGACGCAGTGTCACTTGTACAGAGTCAGTGCAGCAGAAAGAAGGGATGCCTGCTCCCGGGGACCAGATGTCCACCACCAAGGGGAACACGCGCTTCACCAGATGCTGCCGATTGCCCCCCAGACGACATGCACGGCCGGTGCTCCTGGGCGGGCCGTTCACAAAAATGGCCTCAATTCTCTGCCATCCTGTATCCACACCGCTTGCCATGTGGGTTTGCTGCTCCTCCATCAAAAGGGGGACCCATCGCTCTTAAATGTGGACACGCTTACAACGGGTCATTGCCGAGCAGTGAAAAAGGGTGAGACACTGACCTGCGCTAGAACACGAAACAATCTTGAAAACAGGGCGCCGAGTGAGAGAAGCCCACACACAAGGTCACGCGTGGCAGGATTCCATCCGGGTGATGTGTCCAGATAAGTGAATCCACAGAGACAGAAAGGAGATTAGCAGATACACAGGGGTTTGGGGGGTGGGGGCGGAGGCTAAGGGGCAAAGTGATTCTTTTAGGAGGAATAAGGATGTGCTAAAATGGATTGTCGTGACATTAGGGTAAGAGCGGATATACTAGAAGCCACTGGAATGTACACTTTAATGAGCGAACTGGATGGCATCTGAATTCTATCTGAGCTGGGCCATTAAAAGAGAGTCTACACTTTCGATCCAGTGCTCTTTTTGTAATGTGACTTGGTCCAAAGGATGTAGCAGAGGTGATGCCGTGTCCGGTCCAGGGTCTCCAGCAGCCTCACACGGCACGGGCGCGTCGCGCACAGGCCCAGCCCAGCCTATGGGAGATGGCGCACGGTCCAGGCACCCCCTGGCCCCAGCCCACAGCAAGCCGACCAGCCAACAGTGAGGGAGGCCGTTTCGGATCACTGGCCCTCGGCCACGTCTCCAGCTGACCCCAGGCCCACCAGCCAGCAGCCGAGGTCAGCCAGACGGATGCACGAACTCGGAGTCCGTAACAAGCAGCAGTTAAGTTGCATCTTCTTGGGGCAGCTTATACGCAACAGTGACATGCAGCCGCCATGATAATTTCCCCTCCGCAAGGCCCACACACGCTGCAGTTTCCCTGCTGAAGTGCACAACGCCGTGCTGCTTCTGCACAGAACCGCACTTCTGTGGGCACAGGTGATTTTAGAGCATTTCATCGTTGAAGGAAGAAGCTTGGAATCCACTAGCAGTGACCCCCGCCGCCACCCCAAACCCCTCCCCAGCCTTTGGCGCCCACTAGTCTATGTTTTATTCTGCGGGCTGGCTACTCCTGGACGCTTCCTATAAATGGAATCATTCGATATGTGGCCTTTTGTGACTGGTTTCTTTCCGCCGGCACAACGTTTTCAGCGTTCACCCACGTCGTTAGCATAGCATCACGACTTTTACGTAAAGGGCTCCTTAGGTGCTTCCTTATGAACTAACTAAAATGTGTGCTCTGTGACCCCAGGGACTTTGCTTATGCTCAGTAACGGCAGCTTCTCCACTGCCTGGGACTGAGCTTTGCCCACAGAGCACCCCTGGAAAGAACGCATGGATCAGCAGAGACACTAAGAAACACGGTGAGGGGGTGTTGAAAGAGCCCGAGCAGGCCCTGAGTCACAAGCTGGCCCACGGCCGGCACGTCTCACAAAGCCCCCATCACGCGAGGGCCGAGTGGGGGCCACCTCGGGGGCCCTTCCCGGTCCCACCACCCCGGGCGCCCGCTGCCTCCTCCCCAGGCCTGCCTCACACGTAGCGCTGCCAAGTCTTTTGCAAAAGCACCGCGCTCTTTCCGCGGTTGAGAAACGATAACAAAACCTTTCTTCCTTTGCTTCTGGCAACATTGACAAATTGACGGGAGGGTGAGGGAAACCTCACCTGGTAATGAGAGTCGGTTTGCCTCGGGTGTAGACCGTTCCCCACTGTGCTCCTCTCCCTCCCAGGGAGGAGCGCGCTGACGGGGTGACGGGCACGGGCTCCTGAGATCCGCCTGCGCGCTGACCTTAACGCCAGGGCCCCGAGAGGGGACGGGGGCAAAGGTTATGTAGACCCGCCTCGCCAGAAACCCTGACAAAGCCTCTCATTTGCAGAAAAATATATGTCCTTCATTTCCAGAACTCGCTGTTGGCAGAGGCGGGCGGAGCCTGCGGGCTGTTTCTGCAGCCGCCCGACCCCCCCGACCCCGCCCCCATCCCCACCCCCGGCCGTGGAACAAGCCCTGATGGGCGTCGCTTTATCAAGCTGGGGAGGAGGAGGAGGCCCGGCTGCAAATCACCTGGACAAACCCCTTGTTGCAAAGATGTAACCACGTTGAACCAACATCGGGGCCCCGGGGGTTGGCGTCGGCGGGCGGAACGTTCTGGCTCTCCCCAGCTCTCGGCAAACCTGTGGGGGTCAGAGAATGTTCACCTGTGGGAGGCAGACATGTGGGGGAGGGTGATCGTTTCCAGACCTCCGGAGCCCCGTTGGGCGTTCCAGCGCCGAGGTGCCAGCCGCGCCGGACGGATCGGTAAGGCGCGCAGCTGACTGTCCCTCCAGCGAGGCTGTCAGGAGCCAGGGCACCGAAGAAAGATGGTGGCGTGGTGTTTGGGTGAACAGAATCGCGCTCAGGACCCACCTCCACCCTGGGGAGGAAGGCAGGGGACTAACAGATGGACCAAAGGCCCCAGGTGTGTGACGTCCTCTGAACCTCACAGGTGCTCAGACGTGATGCTCGGATGCGGAGCCCAGGCTGGCCGGGGTTGGGGGGGACCCTCCTGACAGCGCCCGGGGCCCCTTCCGCCCGCCCGCTAACACATGGCACCAGAACGTGTCAGCGGACAGCGCACCGGCCACAGTGGACCCTGTTCGGCTGATTCAAATGGGTGGGACTCTTGGTATATTTTTGATTGAGCAGATTCATATTATTTAAAATGAGGCTGATCATTGAGATTTTATTGGCATTTTAAAATTACCCCACTTTTTTTTTCTTTTTGCCATATTAACACAATTCCAATTCACATTACTTACAACCCAAACTCTGAGTGCTCTTAATGTGACCCTGGGGGCTGTGGAGCCCCAACGGAGACGGGCCAGCTGAATTCTAGAACCTTCCGTCACGGCATGCCAGGCAGCCCCTGTCCTCACACCCAGTTCCGGAAAGTGTGTCTAACAGTAGCTTTGTGTCTCAGTGGGCAGAACTAGCGAGGGGCGCCGGGACAGCGGGTGAGTGTGGTTTCTGGGTGTTTCCAGAAGAGGCCAGCCCTGGACCCTACAGACCGGGAAGATCGCTGTCCCCGTGCGGGCAGGCCCCGCCTGGTCTCCTGGTGCCCTGGGGAAAACAAGAAGCAGACGATTGTGAATTCTCTCTCTGCGTGAGCTGAGTCTCAGGCCCCAGCCGTCGGGGAGGGGCTTCCACACCAGCCCCCTGGTGTCCGTGTCACACGTCGTCACACGTCCAGCTCTACCGCGCGTCCAGCCACAGGAGGGAGATCGCGGAGCCTCTCCGGCTCCGTAGTCGCGTGCGCCAGCGCCCGTAACACAACTCGCATCTCTCTCCGTCTATACTGTTGGCTCTGTTTCCCTGGAGAAAACTGACGGACTGGTGACAACATCCACAGAGCAGCTCTTTGTTTTCTAAACCGTGTTTCTCAGTTTCGTGATGCAAAGACAGACGTTCCGGAGGCTGCTGTCCCCCATACCTCTGAATGACGCAGCTTTGCCCTTCACACGCCTCATCTTCCGGTTCGTGAGAACTCCACTGTTTCAGCCAAGCCCCGTGCGTCTTCCGAAGGACGGAGAGCAGTGTGGCGAGGCGGCGGGTCGTAGGGTCCTGGGGCTCAGGTGCGGCCGAGACACACCCGTCTTAACCGCTTTGAGGCACAGCTGAGCTCCGCGAGCGGGAGAGCAGTCGTGGGGAAGAGAAGGGAGCCCGGGCCCGAGCCGCACTCAGACCCTGCACAGCACCGCCTTGTGTCTCCCGTTTCCTACACTTCTTTATTTTGCCCTCGTTGTGTTTGAAGCAGTCTTTTCCCATGTAGGGCATGTGTTTGTGTCTCACTCTGCTGCTGTAACACATCACACACGCGTAAGGGGCTTAGAACGACGCACACCCGTTGTTTCACAGCACTGAGGGCAGAAGTCTGAAAATCCCGTTCCTTCCAGAGGCCCCGGGTGGGGTCCTGCTCTTCTCTTTTCCGGCTGTGCAGGCAGCTGGCGTTCCTCGGCCCCCAGGAGAATCCAGGAGACCCCCTTCACCTGAAGGTCCTCGGTCACATCTGCAAAGTCCCTTTTGTCATGAAGGCGACAGATTTGCACGTTCCCGAGTCTTGGACGAGGATGCTGCTCCTCTGCCCGTCTCGGAAACTCTCCCAACGTGGTCTCGCATCTCCATCGAAGGAGGCAGACGGCAAGTCCCCAAGGCCCCCCGTCCACCTCCTGTGTGGTTGCAAGGATGCGGCTTCTCGGGAGGAACGGCCGCGCGGGAGAGCAGGCAGCACGGGGACTCGAGCGGATGCGGGGCAGGCGAGCCGTCCGGTTGCTACACTTGTACAGTTGCTGAAGTAGACAACCAGGCCTGAGGGAGCAGAGCCAGGCTTTTGCCGTGGCCACACAGGAGGCAGGCGGATGTCTGCATCGGGCGCCCCGCCCCCCGCCCCAGGCCCCATGAGGCTGGTGGGTGCACACACTGGGCAGCACCACCACCAGGAAGCACAGGGCCAGCACCCAGAGCCTCTGGCGGTGTGCGTGGGGAGCGAGCCGTTGGTAGCGTGCCAGCGTGGGGAGCGAGCGTGCATCGGTCCCTCCACGGGCACCTTGACCTTCTCCATCGGCTACGTGATTAGCTAGAGACGGCTCAGTACTGGGACGATGATCTTGTAGCAGGGACACACAGAGATGCCCCAGGCCCCGCCAGTGCCTCTCCTAACACAGCAGGGCCCCAGCTGACTCCATGAGAGTCACCTGGATGTGACGTGAGCGACTTGAGTTCCAAAGTGAGCGTTGGGAAGAAACTCGGCCTTACAGCCGCCATGTTTGTCTGCCCTGGACGCTGAAGCCAGGGTCAGTGGTTGGTGTTGGGGTGGCCCTTCTCTTGGTGATGTGGGCAAGCTCCTGGGGCGGACGTACACCGGCCGAGGGGAGCGGCTGCTCGCGGCTGCTCCGGGGGCTTTCTCTGGGCCCAGCGGCGCAGGGACAGGGCCGCTGTCTGCAGCTGGCTGGGTCTGCTGTGCGATGTGGAACGTGGCTCCTGGCAACTTACCTTCCGTGTTGGTTCTCCAGTCCCGGCAAGGATTCTGCGAGCTCCCAACAGCTTCGAAAGAGCTCAGTCGTTAGAGTCACCTTCTGATAATTATGACTAAGAAACCTGGTCTTCACGCAAGGTGTTCTCAGAACATGACTTCTGGCCGCCGAGCTTTCCCTTGCCTGTTTGTTGCCGTGTAGCACTCTAGAGGCTGAGCTGTCTGGGACCCTGGGATTTACACACGTGCGTGCGCTCACGTGTGTATGTGCATGTGGTGTGAATTTAGCGAAGGAGTGCCCTGAGAAGTTAGCCAAACTGCACCATTCTGATGCAACCACAGTATGAAATGTGTGTCAATGTCCTGTAGGTTCAGTAAATGAAAATATCTTCCCAACTACACTCATCTCCCTGGGGCAGGTGGACTCTTCCAAACGCACCATTTCTTCTGCCAACTCTTCTAAACCGATGGCTGCAGAGACGCAAAAGGGAATCAGAGAGAACGTTAATAACATTTTCCGTTTCTGAACCAGGAAAAGCCAGCCTTCAACTGCTATTGATTTGCTTTCTGTTTGGAGAAGTTATTTGCTCTGATGAAGGCGGAACATGACTTTATGAGCTACTTCGGCGTAGCCTGGGTGAGTGCATGCAGAACTTCCACTTGACCGACCCGACAACATCCCAGAGCTGTCCGCCTAAAAACCCCATATGTTTCTATAATACCCCAAATCTTGTTATCTTTTCCAAGCACCTTGGCTAGCTTAGGGGTGGGGGCGAGAGAAGGGAAGTGAAATGAGAGATTTGCCGTTTTCTTAAAGACGAGATGTCAAAACCGCACAAATACCAACCAGGGCAAAAAGAAATGACAAAATAAACACTCGGTTGTGTTCAGCAACTTCCGGATCCTTCCTCCAGATGCACGGCACGTTGTCAGTGCCTGTGTGTGGCGTGCCGGGGCTGGAGGGGTGAGATGCACACGTCTGAGACTGTTTCTGGCCCCTCGTTGCTGGCTGGGCAGAGAGGAAAAGAGCAGAGTCCATCACGAGCCGCCCGGGGTCCATGGGGAAGCCGTATCTTCGTGTTGGGAAGGCGCTGAGTCGTTTGGTAAAGCTGTGCTGCCTTGTGCATCCAGCTGCCTCCTTCGGTAACAAAACCATACATGCTCTCAGTCTTGGAGTTTCTTTGGTTCTGGAGGTAGGTGATTGACCCAGGCAGGCAGAGCCTCTCATTCCTGTAGACACGATGGTGGCTTGATAAGGAGACATGTAATGCAATGGTCTAAAGAGAGCCAATTCTGAGTAGTTTGTTTGAACGGTTGGCAAAAACGAATGGTTCTTTTCACTGGAGACACCGAGAAGGCACAAAACAAGTCTGACCCTCCTGGTGGTTATCTTTCTGGCTGCCTGGGCGTGTGGTTAACTCAGAGAAGGGCCGAACTGAGAGCCCAATAGTGACGACAATTCCCAAGGGCCTCATAGGAGCACCTGGATCTAGCTTTGCCTGAAAGCCTCATGGACTTGTAATGTCAGCTAGCCACGCCCATCCCTTTTTTCCTTATAGTTTTGAGTTGGGTTTCTTACTCTTGGGACCAGAAGAGTCTGCCTTCTACAGAAATCATGTAATAGTTCTCATTCTTTCTTTCTCCCCTCTTCTCTCCATTTCTGTCTTTTTTTTTTTTTTTACTCTGTATTACCAACATTTTTTTTCTCTGAATTTTAGTTACCGTACAGTGAAGTGTTGGTTTCACAAGTAGAATTCGGTGACTCATCACTTACATAGGACACCCAGTGCTCATGGCAAGTGCCCTCCTCAATGCCCATCCCCCATCTAGCCCATCCCCCACCCACCTTCATCCATCAACCCTCCCCAGGTTGTTGTCTATGGTTAAGAGTCTCTTGTGGTTTCTTTCCCTTTCTTCTCTTACCCTCCCCGCCCCTCCCCGGGTTCATCTGTTCTGTTTCTTAAACCCCACATATGACTTAAATCCTATGGTATTTGTCTTTCTCTGACTTACTGCGCTTAGCAGAATACATTCTAGTTCCATTCACATCATTGCCGTGATTTTTTTTTTTGAGAGAGAGTGTGTGTGTGCAAATGAGCGAGGGACAGAGAGAGAGAGAATCTCAGGAGGGGTAGAGAGAGGGGGAAGCGGGGCTTGAGCTCACCCAATGTGGGACTCTAACTCACGGACCATGTGATCATGACCTGAACCAGGGTCAGATGCTAGTGACAGCCACCAGGCGCCCGGCCCGTTTTACTCTCACATTTTCAGATTCTGTTGCTCTTACTTATTTCCCCTTGCAGCTGGTTTTCCAGCCCTTCCCTGGGGACAGCACAGCATCGCCCTCAGGGCCGTAGTGAACGAATCAGACCCATTTAACAGCACCGACGGGAAGACGTACTTGCAGCTGACCCCGGGCTTTGCTGTGCCAGGTCCAAGGTTGCTTCAGGACCTGCCAAATTAGGCTTCATTTTCCAAACTCAGACTTCTCTTTCAAAAGCTGATTTTCCACATGTGGGGGTATGGACCCAGGGGCTCTGTAAGGCTTGGGAATGTTTAATTTTGCAAATTCTCCAAGGTGTAATATTTGCCTTCGAGTTTGTGCTTCTAAGGAAGAAATCATAGTTTGCAGTCTTTCTGTTCCTGGATTCTTGCAAGATGGAATGATCAGTACATGGTCCCGAGCCCTGCACTCCTGGCCACGATTCTTTCATCATTCTGGGCGTCTGTGCAATTCAGGTCCCGCTGAAACAAAACGATTACGTCTGTAATCTCTTCTCCCTTTCACAGACGAACCCCCATAACGAAGCCCACAGAGAATGGCGGCCTTATTCAGGCACCTGCTGGACAGCACGCAGATCCTCTTCTTCGTCCCCAAGGAAGAGGAAAAAGGGGAGTGTCGACCCTCCGTTGGGGGAGGGGGCCGGGTCTACGAACACGGCCATGAACTTGTTCCAAAGAAAGGCACAATTTCACTTTGAACTGGATGTGTCGGGCGGGGGGGTTGGGGGGGGTGGGAATTGTGCCTTTTTATGTGAGCAGCAGTTGTGGAGAGAGCAGCTTCAGAATCATTAGAATACATTAAAATTTGTATAAAATAAAAATGTGGACATCGCGGATGACAAGAACCTAGAGTCCGGGCCACAGAGCCCGGAAGGGGTTTCCATGGTAACCCCACTTTGCCAGCACTAACACGGGCACCACAGATCGGAGGCTCACTCTTTAGAGTAAGACCCACCACCCGCACGGAAGCCCTGTGTCTGTGCTGTGCTCCCGACTCCCATGCCGTCTCTGACTCCCATGTTTCCAAACGTGCTTTCAGCGAGCACCATTTGTAACCCCTCGGAGCGGGGTACGATTGACTGACTTTTCTATCAGAGGCTGGAAAAGGCAGCTCGCGAGGGTCCACAGACTGTCTTTCGGCTCCGCTTCCCTCCAGGACCTGGAAGACAGAATGTGGCCGTCCAGAGGCCGGTGTTGGTGAGATGCTCTTGGCCATTCTTGGCGCCCTAAAACAGGAGTATGAACGGAGGCCCACATGCCGTGTGCAAGTGCATAAAAGCTACTAGTTGGGCGAACTCTGCAGTGAAATGTCTTCTATCCCTTTGCTTTGACTCTGTGCCTTCGTATCGGGCTTGACTTGAAAACCTGTTGACCCTTTGCAGTTGCATAGAGCTCTGGAGGTTCCCCAGAACGGGGAAGCGGCTTCTGACGCCTGGCCCGGGGTCCTCCAAGCCTTTCTCTCCTCCTGTGTCTCTCCCACACCCCGCACGCAGGGGGTCGGCTGTGCTACAGACGCAGGCCCTGCTCAGATCCCGACACCAGCTGCCCCAAGGCACCTCTCTGGGCCCGAGCTGGACACACCGTCCTCATGGGCCTCCTTTAGAAGGCTGGCCTCATGGATGCGGCCCTTGCCTGCCTGGAAGTGGGCCTGGGGCCGTCGTGCAGGACATTCTGGGGTCCAGGTGCCTGGAGCAGGGGCAGGAAGGAGGCCCAGAACTCCCGGTGGGCACAGCCCGCTGGCCTCTGGGCTGGATTCCCAGGCTGCCGACACAAAACCCCCGACCGGGCAGCTCCAATCAAAGAAATTCATTTTCTCACAGTTCTGGAAGCCCAAGGTCAAGGGGTGGCAGGTGTTCCTTCTGAGGCCCCTCTCCTTGGCTTGCCGACGGCCCCTTCTCACTGCGTGCTCATGGGGTCAGCTGTTTGTGCGTGCTCACCCCTGGCCTCCCCGTGTGTCCACACTTCCTCTTTTTATAAGGTCACCAGTCGGGTCGGATTTGGGCCCCCCCTCCAAGAGCCTCATTTTAACTTAGTCACCTTTGTAAAGGCCCTACCTCCAAATACAGTCGCAGAATGAGAGGAGCAGTGTGAGTTTTGGGGGCAGAGGTCAGCCCCTAACTGCCCCTTTCCCCCAGAGGGACGCGAGTCTGTAACAGTATGAAGAGCAAGGCCCCCTGAAGCGAGGCCAGCGACCGTGCCACGTGTAAGGGCTTCCTGGGCTCCTCATTTGCCCGCTGGTCTGGGCTCCCTGCTTTTGGTGACTGCTTTTTACAGACGGATCACTTAGATGGCCTTCTTAGATCCCTGTTTCTGTGGAAGAGCCTCTGCTCTTCACACTAGTTCAGTGACGAGCTTTGCTCTGCATGAACCACAAAGCCTTCTTCCAGGCTTCCCCACGTGGGACCACGGCCGGAGCAGACGCACTTTCCCAGTAGTAACGGGCTCTCCCTCCATTTGCATGCGGTCAGCTCCTGGAATATTCACCCACGCCGTTGTTAGATTAGCTGCTTTCCAAGCTCCAGAAAGGAAAAAAATAACATCAGGCAGTGATATTGATGGGAAAAGTAGATTTTCAGCCGTTTCCAAAAGAGTGTGGCTTCTTCACAAGGTAGATGCAGGAAACCATCGTTTCTGATGGAAAAGCTCTTCCTGACCGCGAGATTCAGAATATACTTGGGCCAAGGGTGTGCTGAATGGAGGCTGATCTTCCTCCCCTCGAGAGATTGCCAAGTTTGATCACTCACTAAAATGGAAACATCAGCAAAGAGCCAACTGTCCTTTCGTCGGTTCCCAGCACCGTGAAGGCTGGTACCACAGACAGGCTCCTGATGCCTCAGCCCTGCCAGCTGCCCTTGCCTAGCAGCCGCCTCAGGGGCTCCATCTCCTCCAGTCTTTCTCCCCAAGAACAAAGTCAAAAGGATAGAAGCCGCTGAACATGGATCCTCAAAGGCACGTCCCAAGTCTACACTGGACACTTCCAGTCCAGTCTCAGCACAATAGAAGAGAACAAGTGAGTTCATTAGGTAACCTACCATATCACTCTCCACTGGGCACTTCCAAAGAGCCTGTGTTAAATGAGAAAACCTTCCCAGGGACACGGGAGGTGGGCTTCGCTCCCGTTTTGCAGCTGAGCAAACCGAGGACCAAAGTCACTGGGGATTTTGCTGACATCCACCCAGCTAGTAAAAGCTGAGCAAGTCAGGCTGGTCTGTTTTTTCAAGTGTGCCATTCGGCGGCTTTCAGCATATCCCAGAGATGTGGACCCAACACCACCCCCCCTCGAGGTGATGATCGTTAGCCATTTCTAATGTGGGCCATCGGTGCTTAGCTCCAAAATCTTCCATTTGTATCCCTGCAATTTCGTGTTTTACCAAGGTCAGATGTTCTCTAGAAGCTCCTGACTGTTTGAGATGCACTTTGCCTAATCCCATAGCACCCTTCCCACCTTCTCCCTTACGTTGTTGATGGCCATGTAATTGTTTTCAATTCTTCAGTTGGTTATATTTGTAGCTTTAAAGAACATACAGCAGTCTCTACTTCTTACATCCACACTAAATTTCCCATTGTCGTGTTCCCATGACCAGAGGGGAATGTACGTGCTTTCCATCTCTTTTTGCCTTCTTCTGTTAGCTTAACCTTTGTTTCACAACACAAAGTTCAGAAACATTTACTCCTTGGCAACCCTAAATAAATAATAGCTGCTTTAACTATACATTGACTCTAAAAGTTAAAAATGAATATGAAATGAGTATACAATTGGGCAAATTAAGATTTTCACTTCACCATCAGAGAGGCTCCTCGAATATAATTTTCCGTTCTTCACCTTTAATAAAATGGCTCATATGCCCTCAGCCAAATGACAGGTGCTCAGTGTCCGCACAAAAGCCCAGATTCTCTCCATCCTCCTTCCCTCAGGAACCAGCAAGTCCTTATTGCTCAACCCAAGGCCATGTTTTTCTTTTTTATTTTTTTTTAATGCTTTATTTATTTCTAGAGAGAGAGAGAGAGACAGCGTGAGCAGGGGAGGGTCAGAGAGAGAGGGAGTCACAGACTGAAACAGGCTCCAGGCTCTGAGCTGGCAGTCAGCACAGAGCCCGACGCGGGGCCCGAACCCACGAACCGCGAGATCATGACCTAAGCGAAAGTCGGATGCCTAATTGACTAAGCCACCCAGGCGCCCCTAAGGCCATGTTTTTCTTGTACAAGTTATCGTTTTCCAGATTTCTCTAACCACCTTCCCTTTCTCTCAAAAAGAAGAAATAGACGTCTTCACAATGTTGCTGAGGTCTTCTGGTCTTTCCCTCATTCAGTCTCCTGAAATGATGCGCCCCCCCCGCCATTTTTCCTCTTGAAGACATTCTCCAGTGACACTGACTTCGTGCTTCACTTGAACTGATGCCTCCAACGCACCAGCTGCAGAGATAGTACTGTTTTCTTGTCGGAGGGACGCCCGGTCACTTCTACAGCTTCCTGGGTCCCACGCCTGTGTGGCTCCCATCGTTGTCCCCTACAGGCCACTCCTGCAGGCGTGGGCAGGGCTCGGGGCTTTCCGTGTGTGCGAGTGGCCTCAGTCATCCTTGCGTGATGGTTTGCCTAAGCTTCATGGTCAATGTCAAGGCAATTTCCACGTAGTCTTTTGAAGTAATCATTCCACATTTTTGCAGCGTCAAGCATTGCTGATGCGACGTTTGCTCAAGCCTGGTTCTTAATTCATTTACAGACTTTTTTCCCTCTTTTGGAGCTCTTAGGCTTTTCTTTTTATCTATGAATCTCTTAAATGTCCAAGCAGGCCGTACATGTGGGTGTTTTAAAAATGTGCTGTGCTTATTCTAAAGATTCATATCTCTCTATTGTGCTGGAAACTTTTCTTTCATTATTTCTCTGATATTTTTTTTCCCTCCGTTGTTTGGAGTGTCTCTTGAGCTCTTCGTGGTTGTTGGCTGGCTCTCTACGCTATAAAATTTCTTCCAGCCATTCTTCATCTGCATCGGCAGTTTCAGAAATGCTATTTTAAAATTTCCGAGAGCACTTTTTTGGGGCTATTATTATTTCCCAATGGCTTCTTTACCATATTCTTGGAGTTTTTAAAAAATGTTTATTTATTTTTGGGAGAGAGAGAGAGAGCACAAGTGAGGGAGAGGCAGAGAGGGAGGGAGACACAGAATCTGAAGCAGCTCCAGGCTCCAAGCTGTCAGCACAGAGCTCAGTGCGGGATTCGAACCCATGAACCATGAGATCGTGACCTGAGCTGAAGTTGGACATTTAACCGACTGAGCCCCCCAGGCGCCCCTTCACCATATTCTTGTGTTCTGGGTGTGGCTACTCTGACAATGATCATGAAGGATCCTTGGTGCAGTCTTCTGTCCCTGAAATATTTCTGTTTCCTTCACGGCTAATCTTCTAGCTTATATTGTCTGTTTCTCTTTGACAATCTATTCCTATTTTGGAGCAGGTCATCCACATTTGCAAACGTTCCCAGTGGCTCTGCAGAAGGTTTATAACACTTCAACACCCACCAGCCTGTTATGGTTACCTTGCTTCTGGCCCACTCCCCAACCTGGATCCGCATCAGTAAAACAATTGCAGCACGATTTGTGGCCACTTTGGAGGATGACGGACGAGAGACTACTTTCATTCACGATCACTTGGCCAGTTTGTAACGCTTATTGATCTTTGTATTCTTCCTCTGCCATTGCTACCTGGTCAAGACGTGAAAAAGGCATCAAAGTAGGGAAGAGGGAGCTGAGAAGCCGAGGAGAGAAGAACTCCTGGGGTATCTCTGAGTCCCTTCTCCACGCCCCTGAGCCTGAACTGTCTGCGGTTCTCCTTTGTCCGTACCCTCAGTGATGAGTAACAACCCAAGGGAGGAGTTCCTCGGTTGGACCAGGGAAGGGAGACGCGTCAGTCAAGCCCCGTGATGACTTGCACGGAGCAGCATAACACGCTCGGCTAATGAGAAGAGAGACCTTCTGACAGCTGCTCTTGTTTCTCTGCTCTGGTCTATTCTTGCCATCGCGTTAGGAATTTCTACCTTTTTCATTAAATTGCCCCAAATGAAGAGAATCTACCAAGCTACAGAGGCACCTTTTTGGGAGTTATAAAGCGAGCTCTGTAGAAATGCAGGCACAGGTTGAATCAGACAAAAAGCCCTCATTATTCGGCAGGCTGACAACGTTCAGACCCGGGCGCACCGATTCGGGTCCCAGCAAATGCATCGTGACTGCAGACACCCGGGGCTCTGCAAACTCGGCCCCGGGGAAGGCAGGTTAACGAGGGAAAAACCAACACAAGTTTATTAACGCGTGTTGCAAATACACACCAGGGAGCTCCGTGATGAGCAGCTCAAAGGGGTGGTTAAAACGTGCTAGAAAGCATCTCAGCAAAAGGAGAGTAACCTTGTGTAGAAGTGACAAGACACAGGGCGGGGGCTGTGGGTTTCCACGGGCGACACATGGCGGGAGCTAAGTACATGGCGGAGCGCGATGGGCGATGAGAGTGGTTGGTGCCCTGAGTTGTGCCATTTCCTCTGGTGCCAAGTCTGGGCTGGCAAGAGTCCGAAGGTGTGGGGTGAGGAGGAATCGCCGGGCCGCCCTGCTGGAGAAGGGAGCAAGACAGTGCTTCCCGCACTTGCCTCTTTTCAAGCGCCTCCCCCTTCTTGGGGTTGGGGCCCTTGGAATGTGGGGAATCCAAACCAAGATGTGCTCTCAGTATTTTATTATGGATTTACTGCATTCACACGGCAGTTGCTGGGGTTCGAAGACTTAGTAGAAAAATACAAACCATCCATCAGTACATCTTTTAGATGGATCGCATTCCGGAAGGATAACATTTTGGGTAAATTGGATTAATTAAAATATATTAAAATTAAGTTCAGTTTTGTTTTTCATTTCATAAAATGAGGACTTCCCAGCACTGACCCGGGGCTGTTCCTGGTGGTGGGTGGGCCCGAGGACCTGCGGGGTCTGGAGAGGGCGTGAAGGCGCCGTCTGCGGGTGTGGGCCGAGTGCACACTTAGGAGCGTCCTCGGGGCACCCAGCGTGTTCTACGTGAGGCGCAGGGGATGCAGTGGTGGGGTGGACGCTGGCTCCAGGCCGTCCCGTGCTCGGCCCGCCGCTGACCAGCACGACCTCACCGACTCCCTTTCCTAATTTGAGGAACAGTGGCTGTGATGTCGCACGCGCTTCCACGGCTTTGCGGGGAGAGGGGGGGCGCATGAGCTCACATCGTGCAGCCATGGGCACAGACACTGCGCATCGTTAGAGCCGTGTCCTCTGGCTGGTCACCGAGTGTTCGTGGCCACGCCGGGAAGCCGCGTCCGAGCGCCCTGTGGCTGCTGTGACATGGCCAGCCCTGTGGCTGAGGGCAAAGTGCACGTACTCTCTTCCAGTCCTGGGTCCCAACGGCGGGGCGTGGGCAGGACTGGTTCTTTCTGGAGACCAGGGGACGATCTGCGTCCGGCCTCGCTCGGCTTCTCAGAGCCGCCCGCATTCCTTAGCTCGGGACGTGTGGATGAGAGCCCCCTGGCCTCTGCCCGTATCGGGTCACCTTCTCTGACCGGGACTTCCTGTGTCCCTGGTTCCCTTAAGCAGGTCCCTGTAACACCGCGAAAGGAGACACTTTCACAGCCTCCAGGAACTAGGATCCAGACCTCTAGGGAGTTACCTGGCAGACCACCAGAGGTGGACAGTGTTATTACTGTTACACCTGTACCATGATTACATCTTCCTTAAACAGCAGGGAAGGTTCGTCTGGGCCGTGTCTGATGGACGGTACAGCTCACAGGCAAATATAATGGTGGGGTTTCAGGGTTGATACAGAACAGTCCTTTCTTTCGGGACTGAGGTGTGTATATTCTAACCCACTCTTTTTTTTTTAAGTTTATTTATTTATTTATTTATTTATTTGGGGAGAGAGAGCACAAGCAGGGGAGGGACAGAGAGAGGGAGAGAGAGAATCCCAAGCAGGCTCCATGCTGTCAGCGCAGAGCCTGATGCAAGGCTCAAACCCACAAACCATGAGATCATGACCTGAGCTCAAGAGGCAGATGCTTAACCAGCTGAGCTCCCCAGGCGCCCCCTATTTGAACCCATTCTGACCCAATCACAGTTTTTACCAGGTCTGCTTGATTCTAGAATCCTTGCCTTAACCCCTGTGTGGGAGAAGGGGTTAAAAAAATTATTTTAATGTTTATTTTTGAGAGAGAGACAGAGCACGAGAGAGGGAGGGGCAGAGAGAGGGAGACACAGAATCCGAGGCAGCTCCAGGCTCTGAGCTGTCAGCACAGAGCCCCACATGGGGCTCGAACCCACAAACCGTGAGATCATGACCTGAGCTAAAGTTGGACGCTTAACTCAGTACTGAGCCACCCAGGTGCCCCGAGAGGAAGGGATTTTTAAGGTCATGTAAACGTTGCGCAAAAAAGTTACCTGAGGGCTAAGAGCTCAGCTGGACCAGTTCTCATTTGGCCTTTTGCTCATTCTGCAGCTCAGGACCCTGGAGGCATTTGTGCCTCAGGCATCCTGCTGACGGCATAAAAGCCCATGTGCCTCGATAGCCCAGAATGCGTCTTTTTTTTTTAAGGCTGAATAATATTTTATTGAATGTGTATAACATATTTCCCTTATCTATTTAACTATTAGTGACAACTGAGTTGGCTCCATGTTTTAGCTGTTGCGAGTAGTTTTCATGAATGCAGACATACAAATATTTCAAGACTCTGCTTTAAATTCTTTTGCATATATCCTCAGAAGTGAAATTGCTAAATCATGTGGTAATTCTATTTTTAATTTTTTGAGGAAGTGCCATAATGTTTTCCACTGTGGCTGCATCATTTTCTGTTTCCAACCATAGTGTGCTAAGGGTCCAATTTCGACACACTTTGTCAACACTTGTTCTTTTCTGTTTGTTTTCATTTTGTTTTACAGTAGTCGTCCTGATGGGCGTGAGATAGTGATTATTGTAGGTTTAATTTGCATTTCCCTAAAGATTAATGGCATTGAGCATCTTTTCATATGCTTAGTGGCCATTTGTATGGCTCCTTTGAAGAAATACGTATACAATTTCTTGACCCATTTTTGAATTGGATTGTTTTTTGTTGTTGAGTTTTAGAAATTATCCATATATTTCAGCAATTAATTCTTTGTTAGAGATGTGATTTTCAAAGATTTTCTCCTATTCTCTGAGTTGCTCTTTTACTCATTGATATTTGATAGCACAGAATGCATCTCGTCCTCCCCTCTGTGAACTCGGCTCTGTAAACAGATGTGTTCCTGCACGTGTGTGCAAAGCACGTCACATTTAACACAGAGCGCGGGCGCCTACTTCTTAAGGACTCCTCTGGGGCGTTCTTTTGCAAGAAGGCAAAGCTCCGGGGACAGTGACTAGTCCGTGTCGTGTTAAAAAATTAAATGTAGCAAATGCAAATTTCAGTACTTGCACTGGAGTCTGTGAGACATGCATCTTGGTGTTTACTCAATAAATTTAATTTCTGTCAAGGCAGACATCTCTAAAGACCTACATCAGAGAGTTCCCTTACGCTCTCTGGCCGCCTTGGGTTTGATGCACACAGAAGGAGCATAGGTGTGGGGTGGTTTTAGGCAGCCTCGCAAGGTCGTCTCCAGGGCCCACGAGGGGCGGGAAGCCTAGAATGATTATGTGGATTCCAGAGCAGCCCGAAGGGAGCGGTCCGGGAAGGGGGCTGTGCTGGGTTTAGGAGTGGCCTGGCAGGTGCCCATGTGGATGGACAGCCCCCCCAGCTGGGGTCCTCCCTCCCCCCCTCTCCTACAGTGTCATGGGACCCCAAGCCTGTTGGAGCTTAGATGCATTCCTGGGGAGCAAGGGGGGAAATACAAATTTCTTGAAATTAAATTCTTGTTCCTGAAGGTAAAAGACTTCATAAGAAAAGTTAAGTTCAGTTATAGCAAAAAAAAATTATATTTTTTTGCAGACCTGAATTTGTGGCCTAAAAGACGTTCCACTGGAAATAAATTTTCTTATCTCGAGGTTGTTTAAATTGGGAGCCCATTTACTTTTCCTATAGTAAGTCATTTATTTATTACTTAGGTCATTTGTTAAGAGGCAGAAGATTCTGGAACCTTCCATGTCTGCCTGAGGCCATGAGTGTCCTCGCTATAAACAGCAAGAATGGTCATTTAGAGTAGAAATGAGGAATACGCTCTTCTATGCTCCTCTGAACTCTGACTCTGTGTGATTACAGTGTTTCTTCTTCATGAAATGGGTCACTTTTATTGGAAAGTGTCTGATATATGTTTGAACCCTGCTGTGCGTTGGCATCAGTTCAGTCCCTGGATTCCTATAAATCGTGGGGTCTGCTGCAGTTTGCATCTACTCTCCTGGGTGGAGAACCACGCCAGGCCCCAGCCCGAAGGGAATGCGGAGAGAGAGGAGTACTTCTTACTCAGAGCCGGCACCCCACGCAAATACCCCCACGCTGTGGGACGGTGGCTGTTAACCCTGAGCCACACAGAGCCGGCCCCCTGCTACGGCCTGGGCCACAGCGCCCCATGCAGGCGTTTCTACACACGTTATTTGTTGGAGCTTCATTTGTTTTCACCATTCGATCATGACCTTGGTTAACAGATGAACCGTCTGCCAGTTGCACAAGGTCTTTCCTTTCTCTTAACCCTACATGCGACCCATTCGCAAATGCCCACAGTCTTCTGTCTCAGGCGGAGTTCTTGTGGGACGAGGATCTGGGCGCGAGTGTGCCTAAACTTGTATGTTCAGGCTGGAGTAGTGTTCCTCGTGACAGAACCCCGCGTTGTGACCTTATTTGGAAAGAAGGTCTTTGCAGAGGTAATTGCAAGGACGGATTAGGGGGAGGCCTGAATCCAAGGACTGGCTTTCTTTATTATAAGAAGGGCAGAGACACAGGGAAGCACAGAGGGCAGACACCGTGAAGACAGAGACAGAGACAGGGATGAGGCGGCGCCAAGCTAGGGAAAGCCCGGAGCTGCCCGAAGCTGGAAGAGGCAAAGAAAGACTTTCGCTGGAGCCTCCGGAGCGAGTGTGGTCCCCCCGACGTCTCTGGCCCCTGAATTGCGAGAGAATCAATGTCTGACCCCCGCCCCCCACGCCCCCCCGCCGCCCCAGCATAGTCACACCCAGCATTGTGTTAGTACCAGGGTGCGACACAGTGACTCAGAAACTGCATTCATTGCTCACGACAAGGGCACTCCTGAATCTCCCTCCTCTATTGCACCCCTCCCCCGAGCGCCTCCCCTCCGGTAGCCGTCAGGGTGTGCTCTGTGGTCAAGGGTGTGCTTTTGGTCTGTTTATTTTCCTTTGCTTGTTTGCTTTGTTTCTTAAATTCCACCCATGAGTGAAAGCCTATGGTGTCTGTCTTTCTCTGACTTGTTTCACTTAGCATTATACTCTCTAGTTTCGTCCATGTGGCTGCAAATGGCAAGATTTCATTCTTTTGATGGCTGAGTAATATTCCATCGTATATATACACCTCATCTTCTTTATCCGTTCATCTATTGATGGGCACTTGGGCTGCTTCCCTGATCTGGCTAGTGTAGGTAATGCTGCTGTAAACATGGGTGCGTGTATGCCTTTGAATGAGTGTTTTTGTATTCTTTGGGCAACTAAGCAGTAGGCAATCACTGGATCATAGGGTGGTTCTGTTCTCAACGTCCAGAGGAACCTCCGGACTGTTTCCCAGAGCAGCTGCACCGCTTCGCGTTCCCGCCAGCAGTGCATGAGCGTCCTCCCTTCTCCACATCCTCGGAGCGCCTGTTGTTTCTTGTGTTGTTGATTTTAGCCGCTCTGACAGGTGTGAGCCGATATCTCATTGTGATTTTGATTTGTATTTCCCTAATGGTAAGTGATGTTGAGCATCTTTTCAGGTGTCTGTCGGCCATCTGGATGTCTTCTTTGGAGAAGTGTCTGTTCACGTCTTCTGCCCATTTTTTAATTGGATTTTTAAAAAAAAATTTTTTTTAATGTTTTATTTATTTTTAGGAGAGAGAGAGACAGACAGACAGACAGCGTGAGCAGGGGAGGGTCAGAGAGAGAGGGAATCACAGAATGAAACAGGCTCCAGGCTCTGAGCCGGCAGCCAGCACAGAGCCCGACGCGGGGCTCGAACCCATGAACCGCGAGATCATGACCTAAGCGAAAGTCCGTCGCTCAACTGACTAAGCCACCCAGGCGCCCCGAATCGGATTTTTTTTTTTTGTATGTTGAGCTGTATCAACTCTTTATATAATTTAGGTACAAATTCTTAACAGATATGTCATTTGCAAACATCTTCTCCCATTCCATAGGTTGTCTTTGCGAGAGAATAAATTTCTGTTGTCTTAAGTCACTCAGTTTGCTACAGCGGCCCCAGGACACTGACACATGCAGTAATTCCCAACATTCATGATGTAACAGGTTCCTGCCATGCCAGGTTCCCAGGTACCAGTGAGACGTCCCTGAATGACGATTTGGGAAGAGCATCCCATGATCAGATCTGGTGAGCCAGGGTGAACTTGCTGTGGGGCGTCCCCCGATGGTGTTCGACAGACCTCCGAGTCATCCCACCCCAAGCGATTTCTGGTTCTCCACGGCAACATCAGCTGCCTCTGGCTTCAGGGCCTTTGCACCTACCCTTGTTTGTCTGCAGACCGTGACCCAGAAATAGTCTTGTGTCGTGACCTGCCAAGCAGTCCCTTCCACAAACGCTGCCCAATTATTCTTCACCACATCAGCGTATGTCCTTTGTTGCGCTATTTATTTGCAATCTGGTATCATCTCATTGATTCTGTTCATATCTGTGTTATCTGCCTCACCCCCCACGGGACCACGGGCTCCACATGGATAGGGACCCCGGTGCTCTCGTCTGTGGTCATATTACAGAGGCTCGTGTCTCAGCCACCGCGCGGTCTCTGCGTGTACTAGCTGACGGGACGGGGGAACGTACTTCACCCTCTGTGCCGTCTAACCCCGTCCGGTCACAGCAGCGTGACGGCTCTCTCCTTCCCTGGCTGACACCGTGCTCCCAAGGTGCGGCACTCAGTCCTCACAGATGACAGGGCCCAGCGCTCCCACCGTGCCCTCACTCTGAGGACAGAGAAAATCAGAGAAAATGTAAATCCTGACCCCGAACTTAACCCACGTTTTTAAGATCAATGAAATTTCACAGTCTGGTAATTTCTTTCCACCCAAATGCCCTTTTTGACAGAAAAAAAGCCTTGTGGACATTTTTGGTCAGTCGAATATAAATTGGAAAAAAAATGTCCCAATTTGCTTCACTCTGTGAAACATTATCTAATGTTCTCCCTGAAAGAGAAACCGTAACAGGGTGACCTGACTTTCCTCTCCTCCTCAGCATT
Source organism: Proteles cristata cristata (assembly GCA_017311185.1). Lineage (NCBI taxonomy): Eukaryota > Metazoa > Chordata > Mammalia > Carnivora > Hyaenidae > Proteles > Proteles cristata. The sequence continues at coordinate 677,470 of JAESUZ010003532.1, forward strand.
TTTTTTATAAACCTTGCTCCATCCAAACTTTCCACTGAGCATCGACACCTCAAAGAGCTGCTAAGTCAGAGCCCTTGGGTTTTCCTTTTGTTTATTCGTTTGCTGCGTAGAAGGAGTTAACAAGCCTTTCTGAACAAACACTTAGGAAACCCGCCCAATGCAGGGTTTTTTTTAATGTTTTATTTATTTCTAGGAGAGAGAGAGAGAGAGACAGCGTGAGCAGGGGAGGGTCAGAGAGAGAGGGAGTCACAGACTGAATCAGGCTCCAGGCTCCGAGCTGGCAGTCAGCACAGAGCCCGACGCGGGGCTCAAACCTGCGAACTGCGAGATCATGACCCAAGCGAAAGTCGGACGCTTAACTGACGAAGCCACCCAGGCGCCGCATGCAGTTTTCCCAGCTGGAAATTTCAAGATGCAGAAACTAACGCAAAACCTCAGCATTTGTTCAAAGGTTTGACTGGCTTGGGCCGCTGTGAAGAGCTTGGCTCACATGCCCATTGGGAGAACTGCCCTGTCCCGTGCACTTGGCCGCGTCCTCAGCAGCGCAGTGGGGGAGGGAGTGACTCCACGGATGTGAGCTGGGCTCCCGCTCTCCCCACCTGTGCGGGGCTGGGAGTCTGTCCGGGTCAGCCAGCGGCTGGCACGCCACCCCGTGTCGGCCAAGCCATGTGTCCCCATCAGAGGCTGTCCTGGCGTCCACCTGTGTCCCAGGTGCCTCCTGTGCGCCTGACTCTGCACCCCTTCCTTCCAGCACCCAGCACCCCTGGCTTTTAGGGGACCCCTGCCTCCTACCTGCCTGGGGGCATCCATTCTCCCAGCGGCTCTTACCCAGAAGCCCCACTGGGAGACGACTGTCAGCTCAGCCTTTAACGCCTCTGTATCATTCGCTGCCCTTAGATTCCGAGTCATTGTCCCATTCACGCCCAGTTCAGGGGCTGGCGAGTGCCTCACGGCGCAATTGCGCGCGGCTTACGGGGCTCCCTTCCCTGCAGCCCCTCTTCTCAGGCGTCTGGGTCCACAGCTGCGCCGCCTTCACAGGCCTGGATGTAGGTTCTGTCTGTCCAGCCCGGCGAGCCTGCTCTCAGCTCGGGCTGTGCCATGGTGTTCAGGCTCTGAGTCCCGCAGGCCCACTGCCTGGCCCCCAGGAAGAGCGGTGGGTGGCACACGGGCTCGCTCCACTGGCTCCCCACCGCCCCGGGGTCTTTGACATGCGACGCCCACGCCTGGACGGCTCTCCGGTGCCTTCAAACAGCTGCTTTTTAGCCTTCACACGACTTAGAAGCACTTGGATGGAGGCAACCGGCCCCCGGCCACGGAAGGTGAGGCTGGCGCTCCCCCGACCCCTTCCCGTCGTCGCTGGTGCCCCGCCTGCCTCTGGATGCACCGTGATGCCTCGCTTGACAAGCAGGTGGTGCTGTGTTCGGATGAGCGGCTTGGCCTCTCCTCCGGGTGGACGCACCTCGGCCAGCAGGGCTGGGGCTTGATTTCAGTCTTGGGCTCCCGTCCCCCCGGCGGGGCCCCACGTGCACCGCGCCGCCTGTGCCACACACGTGACCGTCATCACTATACGTCTTCTATCGAGGGCCACAGGCCCGTCCCTGTTCGTGACGTCGAAAATCAGTATTTGCACTTTGGCCTCAACTGTGGAAGAAAGAAGACTCCTGAGGACAAAAGCGTGGACGTCCGCCTCAGAAGCAGCTGTTCTCATGCTTTACTTTGCTCACGCACTACGTTCAAAACTGAAAAAAAATTTTAAAGTCAGATCTGTAGTGGTATATTTTCTTTTTTAAAAAATATTAAAATTTTTTTAGATATTAGTTTATTTTTAAGAAAGAAAGATGGGGCACAAGCAGAGGAGGGTCAGAGAGAGACGGAGACGCAGAATCCGAAGCAGCTCCAGGCTCTGAGCTGTCAGCACAGAGCCCGACGTGGGGCTTGAACCCATGAACCACGAGATCACGACCTGAGCCGAAGTCGGACGCTTAACCGACGGAGACCCCAGGCGCCCCTGAAATGCAAGCTGTAGACGTACACTATGTTAACTTGGAAAATAACAAAGATCTTCCAATTTTACAGCCAGTCAGTCCCAGGGGAAACGGGACCAAGCAGTCACCCCAACTGGACTCTGAGCTGTGCCCCCACCAGAGCGGGTGTCCCCTGAGCCCCCTGTCCCCCCGCCTCACGGACCACATGCGTGTTTGGCCAGGACCGCCGTCCGGCTTGCTGCAGGAGCACGCGGTGGGGCTGCGTCTGATCCCTCCCTAAGCCCAGGGCAGAGATGGAGCACCCAGCCCTTCAGCGCCAACCAGAGCCCTCCTTCCCGTTATCTGGAGCCTTCACCTTTTAAAGAAACGTGTGAGAGGCCCCTGGGGGGCTCAGTCAGCTCAGGTCATGATCTCAGGGTTCGTGGGCTCGAGCCCCGCGTCGGGCTCTGTGCTGACAGCTCAGAGCCTGGAGCTGCATCAGAGTCTGTGTCTCCCTCTCTCTCTGACCCTTCTTTGCTCACGCTGTCTCTCTCTCTCTCTCTCTCTCTCTCTCTCTGTCTCAGAAATAAATAAAACATTTAAAAAAATAAAGAAACATGTGAGCTAGTCAGGTCGGTAGCTGGAGTTGGGAGCGGACACCCAAGGTGTTGGAGACCGTGCTGTCCCACTGACCGCACACCGTCCAGCCGTGCTGTGCGGGCACCGGGATCTCCTGGTGCCTTGATTAGGCAAACCTCACAGTCACATTAACCGCGGCAGCTCCGCACGAGAAGAGCCGCTGTCACTTGGTGACGCTGTGGGAATGATGACCCTGCTTGGGGAGTGGTCAGGGGCCTCCCAGCAGGATAAAGATGCCGGCACATCTGGGCAAATCCAGAGGTTTCCTGGAGCTGGGGCTTCCCAGGAATGGGAAGTGACGGTAACGGGCATGGAGTTTCTTTTCGGGATGATGGAAATTTTCTACAATCAGTGTGGCGCCGGAGGCCCAACTCTTTGAACAAACTAAAAAACCACTGTATTGTATGCTTCAAATGGGTTAATTCTATGGCAAGTGAATTGTGTCTTAATAAAGCTGGTACTAAAAACTACATCCCACCTTATCTTCTACCAAAACATTCTCTACCCCCAACTAACCAACAGCCCCCACGGTCCCGCTGAGACTTCAAACAAACACAAAAACAGTCCCCATAAAAGCAACCCTTTCCCCTGGATGGGACTCGAGCCCTTTCCATCCAGTGTCAAGGGCCCCTCTCTCTCTGGGGCGGATCTCAAACCCGTGGCCTCTGCGTCGCCCCAGAACTTGTCAGCAATGAGGTTTCTGGAGCTCCCGCAGCAACCTGGGTTTTAGGAGACCCCCTGACACGCAGGCGGGTGGGCGTGGGAGCCGCCGGGGTGGATGGCCGTGGACGAGAAGCCCCAGGAAGCCGCGGGACCCAGAGGAAGAAAGGAGGAGGTTGTAGGTGCCTGTGTTGTCACTCGGGCCGTGTAGACAGGTGTCTTCTGCAGCGGGTTGTACATTTAGGGGGAGAGGAAGTCGGAGTGAACTGAAAAAAGAAACACCCCACAAGGTACTGACTTGTCAAGGCATGGAAAGCATTTTAATGACAATTGGCATCACAGGTATAAATAAATATCTCCTTTCCATCTACAATGTGTGCTAGAAATATCTTTTTTGAAAAGGTCACGAGGCTCCAAGGACCCTTTCTTAGCTACTGATTTTAGTAATTTAAAAAAATAAGAATAACGAGCCTCCTGGGTGAGCAGCGCCTACTGAGAGCGGGGACCCCGGGCCTGGGGGGTCACCGAGGGGCCGATTCAGGACGCGGCGCTCTTCTCTGCCACACACAATCGACTTTGGATGAGTGCGTTTTTGCAACGTGCCACTGCACAATTAGGCTGTTAAAAACCACAGTTGATCGACAATCTAACATAGATTTTTATCATCTTGGTCCTGGCTGGTAGGCTCCGCCCAACAGAGTCAGAGGAACAACTCCAATCCCTCCCAGAGTTTGGAGCTTGGTTCATTTCTCAGCCTCAGGGGTCTCGTGACAGATCTATGGCCGGCCGGCCCGAGGAGGAGCAGAGTTTCCTCAGGGAGGGTCTCCCGCGTGCGTCTGACGGGACCTCCCCTGACACGGGGGCCCCTGGGGGCCGGGCTCTGCGCACTCTGTAGCCGGCTGGGCTCCTCGGAAGAGCCTGGGGCAGTGTCCCGCCCACCGGCTCTGGCCTGGGGGTGGGTGTGGTGGAGGGCAAGGTCAAGCTCAAGGGAGCGCCTCCCCTCCCCCTTTGAGTGTTAAACCCCAGCGGATGTCAACAAGGCTGGAGGGGATACCGAAAAGCGTCAAACTTACTACTTAAAGGATGTGTAAACGCAGACCGTTTCTAAGAATTCACCTAATGTATACAGTATGTTTGATTTAGGAAAAATGTGCCATTTGGTGCTTGGAAATAAACATTAAATACAAATCAAATGGCAACTTAGGACACAGAGAAAACCTGTTGGAAGGAGGGTGGAAAATGGAGAGAAGATTATCAAGGAAAGATTGAAAACCCTGATTCCTCAGGCCCAGAGGCCCCCGGGGCTCGGGACCGACTCCTCCTCGCTGCGTGGCCGGCCGTCCTCGGAAGCGGGGACACTGAACTCGGACGGGAATGGTCTCTCAGCGGGAGCTCGTTGCCGATTTTGCTACTTTATTAGAAATATAAATAAAGAGATGATTCCTTCTGTCTTTTTATTTGTCTTTTTGCATTTTTTTAACAAATAATTTTTGGTAGCTTGTCTGGGTTATGTTTCGACTGGTAAAATCGTCTGCCTAGTGTGGGCCCTGCTGCAGTTCGGGGGCTCGGTCAGCGGCCCACCCAGAGTTGGCTCGGCTGAGGCCAACTCGAAACTGCCATCATCGACGGCTAGAAAAGTCCCTGCTACAAAAGACAGGTGGCACCTCTCAGAGGCCCCAGGACTCGCGCAGCCTCTTGGTGGGAAGGGAGGGCCCTGCAGCCGGACCCGCTGTGGAGCCCAGCGAGGGGCCTATGCCTGTTCCTTGAATTTCTCCAGGTAGTTTCTGAGCTCCCGGGGGGCGCCCGCGGCCACGTCCTGGCACACCCACTTGATGTCCTCGCCCCCGCCACCGCCCAGGATGGAGTTCACGGTGGGGCAGCCGCTGTCCGGCGAGACGGTGGTGAAGGTGGTGAACTTCACCTTCTTCCTTTTGGAGGTGGGCGAGTGCAGGGGTTCGGGCTTCGGGTCCCTGGCCCGCCCGCCCCCCGGGTCCGGCCTGTGCACCTGGCCTTGCACGTGCTGCTGGGCGCCGTCGTCCAGCAGCAGACGGCCGCTCTCCTCGCTGCTGCCCGGCCCGCGGTCCAGGGCCGTCGTGTGCTCGTCCCGCGGCAGGGAGCCCTCGGCCGCGTGCTCCAGGAGCTCGGCCTCGTTGCCCAGCCACACCCAGTCGTGCGAGTGGGTCACGGAGGCCTGGCCTTCCAGCGGCACCTGCTTGTGCCGGTACTTGAGGGCGAACGTGGCGCAGTTGATGAGGAAGACGAGGATGGCCAGGCAGAAGACGCCCAGCAGGGCGTACATGCCGATCTCCAGGTCGCTCAGGCCCCGGGGCGTCTGCACCAGGTCGCTGGCCCCCAGCCCGCTCCCCGCGCCGGGCAGGTCCACCCGGGCCGGGAAGTTGGTGAAGTCCAAAGGGATGCTCTGCAGGGGGCCCTCCCCGGACGGCCTGCCCAAGTCCGGCCGGCCGCTCGTCACTACCCTGCGGTCCAGCGGCGGCCGGGCCGTGGTGCCGCCCCTGCGCAGGGCGCCTTCCTCGCGCTCCACGGACGAGCCGCCGTGCGGGGGCCCCTCGGGCTCCTGAGCCTTCTGCCGGCGGTCACTGGCATGGTTCTTGATCTCGCCCTCGTCGCCATTCCCGCCGGGACTCGAGTCGGCATCGTTCTGGCCGAACTTGACCTTGACGCTGCCCACGCCCACGGCCAGGACGCTCTTGCGTTTGGACTTCTGGCATGCCTCCGCGATGGTCATGTCCACACGGACCAGGGGCCCCTGGCCTTCCCCTTCGGCCATCACAACCGGCCACCTGGGGGAGCGGGCCTGGGGGATGGACACCACGGCCTCGTCCAGGGAGGCGGCCGTCAGGGCGAAGTCTCTGGTGTCGTAGATGTCGAGGGGCGCCACCGAGCCGTCGCTGAGGTGGAGCCACGTGCTGACCACGGCTTCCTGCGGGGAGAGAGGCCGTTAGGAGGACGGCAGCGCGGGGTCCGCCCACTTAGGAGCCTGCCCGTGGCCCAGACCAGACCCCAAGGAGTCAGGAGCTGGACACAAATCCAGGCCTGGGGGCTGATGGGTCTGAGGAGGAAACATTCAAGTTTTACATCATGACCAGAGCATCGCTGTGATTGGAATAAGAACGCAGGCAGGCACGCAGGTACGGCTGGGGAAACCCGCCAGGAAGCCTCCTGAGATGCCGCCGCGGCTTTATCCCCAGACTCGGCGTGGAGCCTGCAGACCCCCGCAGCCGTGCTGGGGCTCCCACCTCGCTTACGGGGGTCCAGCCTGCTGCCAAGCCTGGACGGCCCATGATAATCTCCCTACCTGGGGATCCCTGCTCACATCTGCGGAGTCTGTTCGGCGAGGCATTCACAGGCGCTGGGACGCGGCCGACCTCAGCACCCCCGTGTTCCAGCCGCCACACTGGCCGCTGCGCCTCCCGAGAGCCCGCACCCTGTGTCCTCTGGGCCCGGAGTCACTTTACCCTCAGAGCGACACCCGAGGTAGGTACTGTCCTATCACAGCTTCGCATGCTGCAGGTGAGGGGCGGGATCATGGACAGCATGGTGGGGGGTGGTCAGGGAAGTGGCGCAATACGGGGCTTGAGCCCGGCGGTCGGTCCGGCAAGTCCTCGCCACCGCCGACGCTCAGCACGATACTTTTGATGTGTCTGGAACTCTCCCCTGTTGTCTAAGGCCAGACGTTTGGAGACACATGTCAGAAGCCCACGTCCGACACCGACCCCGGGGGTCTGTTGTGGGTCAAGGGCCCTGTACCCCCCCTGATCCTGGCCTCTGGACACGCCGACCGAGGGCCGAGAATCTGATGCGAGTTGTGAGTTAACTGCACTATTTCTCCTGGTCTGTTTTTGTGTAAACAATCCTGTTTCCCCAACAGAAAGTGAGAGTGTGAACCCCCCACCCCAGGGTCTGAGACGGACATCCACTTGGCCCAGACCCTTCCTATCCCTCTCTTCCGGCTGGGGCTGAACACCAGCTTCCCTTTGGAGCACCGAGTCCTCCCCACTCAGAGTGCGAGCCCTGCGGGGGGCGGGGGGGTGTGTGGAGAGGACTCCTAGAAACAGTGCTCCCGTTGAAATTACCCAACGGCTAGTTTGCAAAGCAGATTAGACACGTTTGGGAAGAGAGTCAGCATCCAGGGGAGCCAGAGCTAAGGAATTTACCCAAAACACAATCACAGGAATACAAAGAAATGGGACACTCGAAAGGCATGATGGGAGAAAGGAAGGACAGTATGAGAGCGACCGACAGCTTTCGGTGAGAAGTTCCAGAGGGAACGACTGTGGAGAAGGCAAATGGGGGACAGCGGTATCCACAGAAATAGTGCCTGGACATTCTCTAGCATTCAGGACGACTGGATCTAGCTTGACCTGAAGACAGCTCCCCGGGCATGAACTGATACATACCCATGTCTGCCTGGACCCAGCCAGGGTCTGGTCTTTGTCCCTAGTAACTGCAGGCCCAGCCAGCACCCACTGCATGAGAGGAGGGGGTGAGGCCGTGCCCGAAATCTCAGGACAGCTCAGCGCTCACTGTCGGCCCCCCTCTCGGTGTCTGCCCGCTCAGCTTTCAGCGGTCAGTTCTGCAAGATTGTTTTGTCTGAAGGCATTCCCTGGCCTCCGGGACCTGTGTGGTCGTGTCTGGAGCCAGAAGTGCCAAGGAATGAACACCCCCCCCAAACAGCCCTCAACAACGACGGACAGAAGATGTGACACGCATCCCAGCTCCCCGCGCCCTGGTCAACACCGGCTGGTGATTTCTCCAGAAGACGCAGGCCACCGCCGTGCACTGCTGGAGCCTGCGTCCTTGATCGTGAAGCCTCGTGGCAGGCTTAGCTTCTGGGGGATCAAAACTGAGGTGACATGGCTCAGTGACTTTGCTTCCCCCCGTCCCCTCTGTCCACAGCAACTGGCAAGTCCCCTTCTAATGGCTAAGTCGAATGCATTGATGCTGGCTGATTTCTCATTTCATCCTTCTGTCCTGACTCTGAGAACAGACGAGGTGCAGGCAAGGTATCTGCTATCGCCCTAGTACTTATGGATGTAAAAATCCTCCCGACTTTGGATTTCAGAGCTGAAATATCAAGAGCAAGGTGCCAACCTTCCACATGCCAAGGCCTAGGATAATGACACTCTTCACACGGTCTGCAGGTTCATCTTCCTTGACTTTCCATCCTGAACTAATTTTTCTTCACAAACTGTAGATGGAGAAAGAACTTCACATAAAACAAGCCCCCCGAATGGCAGACGATCCAAATGACGCTTTCAGAACCCCGCGGGCTGGCCCAGGTCCGTCTGCAGCAGCGCTGCTGTGTGATTGAGCGCTGGGTCCCTCCATTAGCTCGTTCCCGTGAGGCTGGAAGGCAGCACTTGCCCAGGAGGAGCCAACACATTTCCCCAAAGATGAGAAATTGTGAATGACTTAAAACAACGCGTGGCCAGGGATGATTTAGAGCTCCATCCTTTCCAGAGTCGTGTCTGCAAGTCGGATGATCTACATCCATAAATCCCCCCGAGTCAGCGCGGGGACCTCCAATCACCATCAGCCGATGAAGACAGATGGGAGACACTGGATGGGGGTCGGGGCCCCTGCCCCCCAGCCAGGAAGGTTGTGATGCCAATCACCCCCTAACGAATTACCCAATCTCAGCAAATAGCTCCGTGCTCTCTGCCTTATCTCCCCGCTTTCCTCCACTCCCCTTGCTGGGCTCCGTAGAGAGTAGAGAACAGCACACCCCCAGGAGAGAGGAGTCGGAAGCCAGCAACAGGGACCTGACGTGGATGTGAATGTTCCCCAGGACCCTGCTGCCGACACACTGGAGCCAAGTCAGCTAGCTTCACACACTTTCCGGAATGATCCGCCCTGATCTTTGGAGCCTGGGGATACAATGAGATGCCACTCCCGTGATTATGCTGTGTTCTGTGGTGCAGCCGACCTTAAGATACGGAGATCTGCGTGGATTATGTGGGTGAGCCCCGTGTAGACACGTGAGCCTTTTCAAAGCAGTGAGGTTTCTCTAGGTGACAGCTGAGGGGAGGTTAGAGATTTAAGGCGTAAAAGGACTCCATGCACGTTGCTGGTTTCGAAGATAATGGGGTTTGGGAAATGAGAAGGAACACGGGTGGCCTTAGGGAGCCGAGAAAACCCCACCCCCACCCCCCCTGGAACAGCTGGCAAAGACCCAGACACCTGTCACAGAAGTGCAGCGACATGAACAAGCATGGAGGCTGACCGATTATTCCCCAGAACACGCCAGGAAGAGTCCGCCAGCTCTCTCTGCTCTCAGCCTGTGGACCCTGAGCCCCCCTGCCCCCGGCCCACCGAGTTGAGCCCACCCAGGGCCCCGACCCACCAAGCTGAGCCCCTCCCCACCCCGGGCCCCCGGCCCACCGAGCTGAGCTCATAAGTGGGTGTTGCTGTAAGCCACCGAGCCTGTGGCAACAGGAAGTCACTAGCGCACACCTGTGCACTGGGCGTCACCTGTCCAGTTCACGGCAGAGCCTGTAACTGGCATCCCGCAGCCTTGTGGCTTTTCACAGCCCCCATCACTGGGTCGGCTACCCTGGCCCGTGCTTCCCTCCTCCTGCCCCTTTTGCTGAGTCAGATACAGCAACTGCCCTGCACCTCTAGGCCTCTGCCTTCTAGAGCCATCCCCACCTGCTTGGGAGTCCGAAGCAGCTCCTGAGCGGTGGCCACCGCTGTGATGGTCTTGCTGTCCTCTGCACTGGGGTGGAGGGTGACAGACAGCCCGGCCACCAGCTGGATGGCCAAGTCTGTCACTGACACCTTGTCATCCAACACGGTGACCGTTTTCTCTGCCAGGATGGAGTCTGACAGCGGGGACAGTACCTGTGGGATGGACAGGATGGAAGATTGATTCTCAGATTCTGGAAGCTTCCCCGGCAACTTCCTCCTTCCCCCAGGCCTGGGGCAGCGTGGGGGGGGAGGGAGGAGCCACACACCCTCACTAGAGATACACCAGCCCACGCCATGCCTTTGCAAGGGTCAGATAAAGCCGCCCTCCCCAAGACACTTTAGCTCTGTGGGGAAATGACAATCAATATTAAAATCCATTCTGTTTTTAAAGGGAAATGACCCCTCTCACTGGGATGAGGCGCTCTTGTATGATGCACAACTTGGTTAACCGTGCATGACAATCCTGCTGACCAGGCTCATGAAGAGTCACACAAGACTTGACTTTGTGCAACCTGAATCATGTGCTAAATGAACTTGACCAACAGGATTAACTGTGGGACCTGAACTTGAACTACGGGATTAATTGTGGGGGGACTGAATCATAGCCTACTGTCCCCCCAGAGGGTGCAGTCACTTCGGAAAAGGGTCACCACTCCCTGTCATATGCGTTTCCTTGAACAAAAAGCACAGTAGGACTTTGAAGAGAGTTTTTGGATGGATCCATGGCGGAATGACTAAATGCCTCATGGGAAGGAGGGAGGCACCCTCCCCTGGCCATGGGCGTGAGTAGCATGCAAGGGAGGGGAGGGGGCTTCTGAGAGGCATAGGAGATGTAGGTGTGGACAGCGGGATGAAGGGCGGGGGGTGAGGGGCAGGACGGGGGCTGGCAGGTGTGGGGAATGGAGGGCATAGCGGCTGAGAGGGGGGACGTGTGAGGTGCGGAGGGGGTGTGGCCATCGTCTTCCCAGTTCTGCTCATGAGGACACTGGGAGCCCCGGGGCTGGTCCTCGCTCACCTTCTGGTGCCCCGGGGATGCCGCCCTGGGCTCCAGGAATTGGGCACCATGACCGCCCTTCCTGGGAGCCGCCCCCCGTGCCTGGCACGGCACTCAGGGCAGCAGCGGTGAGCTCCGGCCCCTACCTGGATGGTGGTCATGCCGACCTCCCGCCCGACCAGCACCCGGTTGTCCTGGAGCGTGGCCACGCGAGGTTCCTCCAGCTTCATGAAGTCTGCGACCAGGTGGGTGACGTCCGCCTGCCAGTCGGGGCCCAGCAGGTGGCTGGGCTGGCCCCACGGGCCGGCGCCCTCGGCCACAAACTGGGTGAGGACCCGCACGGTGGCGTGCTGGTACTGCAGGGCACAGCCTCGGCCCCGGCGCTCTTCCTCGTCTTCATCCTCGCTCTCCCGTGTGGGCCTTGGGGGGACGAGAAGCTCTCAGGTCCCGGGAAAGTGCTGGGACACTCGAGTCCCAGGCCAGATGGACAGGAGCCCGCCCAGCCTCCACGGGGCAACCTCCAGGCAGGGGCCTCAGGGCCCCACGGGAGTGCTGTTAACAGGCAGCACCGAGGGTTAGACGTCTTTCCTAGAGACATTTACTGACAAACGGCTTAAGAGCTAATACTTAGGAAGCCTCCACTGTCCAATAAATAGGTAGCATGTGCCCATTTATAATTTAATTTAAATGAATAAGAATGAGGTAAATCAAAAACTTAAACTTCTTGGGCACGCAAGGTATAAACCAAGTGCTCCATAACCATGTGTGCTAGTGGCCGCCATATTGGAGAATGTGGTTCTAGAACATTCCACTACTGCAGCAGGTCCTATTGGGCAGAGCTGTATTACTCTCTTGAGATGTGACCTTCAAGCTGCCCATGTAGGGACTCTTAATCTCATAACACTAATGTTATTATTCTTATGTTCTGGGGACAGAGGTTAGGGACCCTGCCCAAGCTCACAGAGCTAGAAAATGGCAGAAAGACTCAGGTCTGCCCTCCCCAGAGTCACACAGAATAAAGAGCCGTTTTTTAAAGAGCAAACAGTAACACCACAGTCCAATATAAGTGCAGTTAAATTTTATGTAGTAATTTGGTGCACACGGTGCTTATCAAGCTTATGGATGTTCACAAAGCACAGAAGAAGGAATCACTGTTAGGCTTAGAGAAAATAACCCAAAATTCAGATTCCCCAGGGCGCCGAGGGGCTAGAAAAATCTGTCTCTTCTGTCACTTCACTTTGCGGGGGGAATAGAGTCTACGAGAAGCCCAAGTGCAGACAGCACGCGGCCTAGGGGCCATGAGGACCCCGCCGCTTCCCAGGCTCCTTCCTGGCTGGTTATCTCAGGCCTCGGTTAGCCTGGAGAAAATGTAATCAAACATTGTACCAGCGTCTGCCGCGTGCGGGGCCATGCTGGCTCCGTTGGTGGTGGTGTGGTCGGTAACTAAAACCACTGTCACCGCCCCTCTGGTACATCCTCGCATCCTGGGCTCACCTCTTACTGGCCACAATGGGGACCCTCCAGCCTTTAATCTGGCTCAGCTCTGTGTCCGAAACCTCGATCTGCAGAGGCAGTCGGGGCACCCACACGGTGATGTGCAGGGGGGCACTCAGGTGCTGGTAGGTGAAGTTCACCACCGCATCCACCTGGCCCTTTATCTCCTTGCCGTTGACAAACACGTAATCACAGCCGTCAGACACCTTCAAAGACAGAAAGGGGATAGAAAGGTCACCGGGTCTGGAGACCACCCTTCTTCATTGTCCTTTTTTCTCTTCCTTCCTTCCTTCCTTCCTTCCTTCCTTCCTTCCTTCCTTCCTTCCTTCCGCAAAGCATGCATGCTTAATTTAGGTTTCTCCCAACGCAGAGCCTGAGACAAGAATTCAGTGCATTTGGTTTACCCGGGAGGTGGCTCTGGGAGCAGAGTGTGGGAGGAGGTGCGTTTTTCTTTCTTTCTTTTCTTTTTTTGCTGTGAATCAGTTTCTCTGGAACCTCATGAAAGCCTACAAACTTGTCCGCCTGAAGGATAAGGGGCAGGAATACTATCTCCCAGCTCCTCTCTCACTGCCCCTGCGTGTTAACTGCCCTGCACTTCCAGGCTGAGACACAGGCGCATGGCGGCCGAGAAGGCCCCGGGATAGAAGACGGCGGTAGCTCCAGGTGGAAGGTGGTACCGGCCCTACGTGAGCTGAAACCTGCACGGATGCACAGTTGAGGCCGAACTCTGAGTGGGGCCCAGAGGTGATGTCTGCTCAAAAATGGGCCACACCCACGTGTCACCCCAACCAGCCCCCGAGGCCCTGCACGGTTTGTACTGCCTTCCTCTCCAACCCGACTCACTCGCCCTCCATCACGCACAGCCCCCGACAGTCTCGGAGACACCGGGCCTTTGCACGCGGGCCTCCCTTTGCCTAGGAACACCCTTCCTTCCCTGCTGGCCTGGCCAGGCACCCCCCCGGCCCCCCAAGATGGTTTATGTATTTGTATTGTAACTGCTTATCCTGCGAAGGGCAGCGCGGCCATTCCAAAGCATGTTCCCTACCTGTGTATTCCTTCCCTTGGTTTTCGAGGCCATACCATGTCATTGCCTCAGGAAAGAGAGAAGATAGAGCACAAAGCAAAACAAACATATAGAAAATAAAATGAAAGTCTGCAAGCATTAAGACTGCGTGTTCCAGAGTCTAAACCCTTAGGGAGATGAATCTACATACAGCCCCATGGACATCCTTGGCTGGACGAGCTCCGTGGACAGGGGAGGGGCCGTGTGCCCCTAGGGAGCGTAAGCAGAACATGTGAAGACTACAAGCCCCTGCTCCCAAGGCCTGGGCAATAATAGTCACATCTCTTGGAAATTAGACTGGGATTATGTTCTGCAGCCTTAATGAATTGAAAATTGAGATTAGAAATCCAGTTGGGTTTTCAAGAAATGACATGTCTTGCATATTCAAGTTTATAGGATATGATTTATACTGGCCCGGTGTGTCCAGATCAACCACCAAACTATGAGATACTTGAAGGAAGGAAGTACATCTTTTTAAAATCTTTGATGCCTTGGTTCTTCACACCGGATGCTCAAGAAGCAGCAGCTTGGCAGAGTGGACACTGAATGGACGAATGCCTGTATTATGTATGTATGTATGTACGTACGTATGTACGTACGTACGTATGGATGGATGTGTGGATGGATGCATAGATGAGTGGATGGATGAATAGATGGGTGGGTCAGTGGATGGATAGGTGCATGGATAGATGGATGGATGGATAAGTGGGTGGATTGATGGATAGGTGAGTGGATGGATTGGTGGGTGAATGAGTGGATGGATTATTGGATGGTTGGATGGATGGATGGATGGACAGATGAGTGGATGAATGGATTGTGTGTGTGTACACAGATGCAGGTGGATGAATAGATGGATGGGTTGATGGAGAGCTGGATGGATGAATGAACTGAACCCTATCTTCATGGGAATACCTGCTTCAAGACAACCAAAGAAGGATGATCTTAGGGTGAGGGGAGTCGTGATCAGACACTGACATGATGGAGCCAAGATCAGTGGAAACACAGAAGTTTACTTGAAAGCTTCCAGAAAGATCTCAAGCAGTGTTTCCTCACTTTTTTGGGGTCACCGACTCCTTCGAGAACACAAGTCAAGCTCATTCTTGCTATGGAAATGCATATACCTACGGTTTTGTGTGACATTCCAGAGTTAATGAAGTCACACGTGGACTCCTCACATAGCACTTAACATACCAAGCTGTAATTGCCAATTTGCTTCTCTGTCTCCTGTCGAGACTGTGCACACTCTAGAAGAAGCAGCATCTCCTTCGTGGGGTCTGTGGACTCAGTTAAATCACATCGACGCTGAGCAATGAACTTGCGCGATCACCCTCTCTTTCCCCAGCCTCCGGGAACTATGGATGGCTACCCCGGGCCCAATTTTCATCTCCAACTCTCACTTCTGTTTGGAAGGGCAGCTGGTGAGGGCTGGGCTGAGCGAATTTCCTCCATCTGCCGGGGACAGAGGCAGGAGCAGCTGGGAGGGGGGCACACGGATGGGTCCTTCTCACTCACGGTCAAGAGTGGTTTAAAAATGTTTACCTACTGATTAAGGGTGGAAGCCAATTTCAGTTGCTGTCCCAGACTTGCCATTAGCATGGAAACACTGTCCTGGACCTGGGCAGGCATTAGCATAATAGCCGAGCAAGAGTTATATCAGTAATCACTTCTTTAATCAATGTTGTAATTTACAGACCATTGACTTTCCTCATTTATTACCTTCCTGAGCTCTGGTGGGAGGGAACCTGGCTGATCCAGAATATATAAATAATTAAGAGGAACGCCAAGGGTATGGAGTTGCGGTGCATGATAGAGCCATTGTCGCTGCTATTCCTGAAGGTGTCATAAATGTCTGGGGAAGTCTCTGGGTGCATTAATCATCTCCTAAGTGGCTAGAAGTGAGAACCACAATATCACAATATGAGCTGGCTTATCTGCAAAAAAATAAAAAAAAGGAACCGAAAACCCAAAGGAATCCTTTCAGTCCCTTGGCTTTGTTTGGGACTCTTTTTCATCTTTCACGGTGGATGGGCCTCCCGCTGAGAAGGCTGCCCGCTGGCCTCTGCCCACTCTGACCTTGAGAGTATCCAGTTTGAACGCATGATGGCCACTGACCCAGCCACTGAGGTCTGCTCTTGGGACCTGGAGAGGCCAGCATGGGTCTGGCTTAGCAGCACATGGTGGGCAGACATCTTCTGTTGACGTTGGGCCTTGACACCTTCCTGGTGACGTCACCTTTCCATGAGGATCCGCTTGGGGACCACTTTCCATAGGGAGAGTAAAGCCTGCTGGTCAACCATTGATTTCCCACGTGACTTCTGACTGAGAAAATAGCCAAGCAGGTTCTCAAAGTTGAGCATCAAGAGGGCAGGTCGACGCAAAGACTGTTGGACCCTCCCCCAGAGTCTCACCTCCCGCTGGGGGCCCCACACCTGCATTTCTAACAAGGTCCTGGGGGTGCTGACGCTGGGGACCACAAATCTGGAGACCACACGCGGAGACTCACTCCTTCAAGTAACGCAGTTTCCTTCCCTTCTTCTGTTTCCACGGCGTCTTCATTTCCTGTCTTGGTCCGTTCGGGCTGCTGTCCGGGAATAGTACCACGGGCGGGGGGTAAAGAACAGAACCTGGTTCTCACACTTCTGGGGGCTGGAGGTCGCAGATGACGAAGCCAGCAGTGTCGGTGGGAGACTGTCCTGTCTCGTCGCTGTGTCTTCACATGGAGGAAGGGGAGACAGAGGGCTCTGAGGTCTCTCCTAGGGGTCACGAAGTCCATCCCCGAGGGCTGCACCCTCATGGCCCAGGCACCTCCCAGAGGTCCTACGTGGTCAAAGCATCACCTTGAGGGTGAGGGTCTCACCTGGGAATAATTTAGGGCGTCCGCCTCGGTGCTAACGCCTCCCAGCTTCCTCTCAGAACCCAACTGCTTATTCAAGGTCTCCACTTGGATCTTAATTAGCATCTCATGTAATATGTTTAGAAATCAAACTCCTGGCTTAGCGGTTCTTTGTTTTTTTGTTTTTTTTTTTCCTGCTTAGGAGCCTGGGGGCTGGAAGTAGAAATTAAATTCAGATACAAAACCTCAGATTTACATTCCCTACACTCCCGAGCACATGTGTGTGCTTGCTCTGCTCTCACACACGAGTGCACGGTCCTGTGCAGTAGTAGTGCCTTGTTTCACATCTGCGCGGCACCTTCCTCACGCGGGTCCTTTCTGGAGCTACGGGCCGCGGCCGCGATCCCGTTGCGTAGACGAGAAAGCGGGGCTCGCTGAGGCGGCGGCATGCCCGCGTGGGGCGGTGGGCGTCTGTGGGCAGCGCTGCTGCAGGAATCGGCCGACGGCTGGGCCCGTGCTGCCTTCCCAGGCGGCCTCTCACGACGGGGCTTGGGGTCGCTCTTTGTGCCACGTGGGTCTTGGGTCACCTCCCTTCCTGCTGGCGGGTGGGCAGGGACAGGAAGGGGCTGACGGAGGCGGCTGGCCAGTGAGCCTGATAGGATCACGTCCACAGCCTCTCCACGAGGGACCCCCGCCCCACTCTCTTCGTTTACCCCCAGGGAGCCTGGGGCTGGGTCAGTCCCAACCTGGGCAGGGAATGGATGCTACGCGCGGCCCAGAGGACGGCATGACAAAGGGACTCTTTTCGAAGGTGTAGACAGGACCACGGGAAACCGGCAGGTGATGGCTCAGCCCGCGAGAGGTACAGGGATGGAGGGGTGAGGGGCATCCTCCAAAGTCCGCGTCCACTCGGGGCCTCCGAATGAAACTGGTCTGGAAGTGGGGTCTCCGCCGACGTACTGGGCTGACGTGAGGTCATTACCAGCCCGGGGGGCGGGCGCCAGAGGACTAGAGTCTGCGTACACAGAGGCCAGGACGCAGGCGCCAGCGCTCGGAGGTGATGTGGGGACACAGGGACGCGGGGAGATGTGGCCACGAGGAGCAGCAGGGACCGCAGCCACCGGGAGCTGGAGACCTGAGCCCCGGGCCCCTCAGAGGGAGCGGCCTCTGGCCTCCGGGGCTGTGGGAGAACAGCACTGCCTTCAGCACCCCAGTGTGTGGTCATTTGTCACGGCAGCCCCGGGTCACCGGGGCACGTGGCACCACAGGAAGGGCCAGGTGAGGGCAGCTTGCAGAACAGCATGGGCTCAGCCAGGTCAGGGGTGCCACCTCGGGGAGCGGGCACCTTGGTGGACAGTGCAGTCGCTGTCGACCCGCAAGCTCGCTGGAAGGGCCCAGAGGGATGAGGGCACTGGCCTCTCTCCTCGCCCTGCCCCTGTCTGGGGACCCCCCTCCGGCCCGGCCCACGGGGAAGCGGGATGACCAGGGCTCGCCCCGAGCAGGAGGAGAAGGCAGAGCGATCCGAAGGGACATGGCCAACACGGAGAGCTCGTCTCCACCTGGAAGGTGCCGTCTCCACCTGGGGCGCACGCTTACAACGGAGTGTGAATCCCAGAACCCTTTTAAACTCTGGACAAGCCCTTAGCGGGGTACAGGCCCTCCCCCGATGCACCCCTGCCGTCCATCCCGTGCGTCGCCCGTGCGCCTTCGTCCGTCCCCTGTGCCCCGGCTGCCCTTCCACCGCCTTCTACCTTCTGGCTCTCAGCTGGCGGCCAGTGGGTCCCGCAGGGGACATCTGACGGTCCTTAGAGCTTTCTGGTTGTCACAACCAGGGAGGGCTTGTCACAGCCGGAAGATGTGCACTTGGCCTCTAATGGCTGAAGCCAGCGACCCCGCCCCGCACAGGACGGCCCTCAGCAAAGGGTTAGCAGAACCCGAATGTCGACGGCGCTGAGGTGGAGAAACGCTGCCTTCCTAGGACACCTGCTTCCCGGAGGCTCTTTCTCCGACATTTGCATTTCAGATCACAACTCCCGGCCCCTTCCTTGCTGTATTCGTTCATGGCTCCCCGCCCCCCCCAGTGTGTCACCTATTTATCGGGGTCAGAATTTGTCCTCATTCTCTAGAACACAAACTCTAGGGCCACAAAGCTTTTTGACTGTCTTGTTCAGTGTTGCATCCCTAGTGCCTAAAATAGTACCTGGTGCCCAGGTGTGGGGCTCACCACACACTCCCTACCCCAAGGGCCACTCAGAGCTGCCGGCTCCCCCTCCCTCCCCCTACTGCACCCAGGTGCACGCACAGACGCACACACAGGTGTGCACGCACGGGTGCACACACACACAGGTGTATGCATGCACAGATGCACACATCTACAGGTGTACACTCAGGTGCACACACAGGTGTATGCATGCACAGGCGCACACACACAGGTGCACACACCTACAGGTGCACATATACACAGGTGCACACACAGGTGCACACACCTACAGGTGCACATGCACACAGGTGCGTACACACACAGGTGCACATACACACAGGTGCACACACCTACAGGTACACACAGGTGCACATACACACAGGTGCACACACCTACAGGTGCACACACAGGTGCACATACACAGGTGCACACACACACACACAGGTGCACACACACACAGGTGCACATGCACACACAGGTGCACACACACACAGGGGCACACACACACACACACACACAGGTGCACATGCACACACAGGTGTATGCATGCAGAGATGCACACATCTACAGGTGGGTGCACACACAGGTGTATGCATGCACAGGCGCACACACACAGGTGCACACACCTACACAGGCAGGTGCACATGCACAGGTGCACAGGTGCACACACACAGGTGCACACACACAGGTGCACACACAGGTGCACAGGCACACACACAGGTGCACACACACACAGGTGCACACACACGCAGGTGCACATACACACACACACACACACATGCACACACACACATGCACATGCACAGGTGCACACACACACAGGTGCACACACACACAGGTGCACACACACAGGTGCACACACATACACACAGGTGCACACACACACAGGTGCACAAACACAGGTGCACATACACACAGGTGGTGCACATACACACAGGTGCACACACACACAGGTGCACATGCACATACACACACACACACACATGCATGCACAGGCATGCACAGGTGCACACACACAGGTGCACACACACACAGGTGCACACACACAGGTGTGCACACACCTGCATGCAGACACACACAGGTGCACATGCACATATGGGTGCACAGGTGCATACACTCAGGTGCACACACACACACAGGTGCACACACACACAGGTGCACACACACACAGGTGCACACACAGGTGCACACACACAGGTGCACACACCTGCACAGGTGCACATGGTGCACACACACAGGTGCACACACACAGGTGCACACACCCACAGGCACACAGGTGCACACACAGCAGGTGCACATACACACAGGTGCATGCATGCACAGGTGCACATGCACACACACAGGTGCACATACACACAGGTGCATACACACAGGTGCACACACACAGGTGCACATACACACAGGTGCACACACACACACAGGCGCACACACACACAGGTGCACATGCACACACACACACTGGTGCACATGCACACACAGGTGCATGCATGCACAGGTGCACACACACACAGGTGCACACACACAGGTGCAGGCACAGGTGCACACACAGGTGCACACACACACAGGTACACACACACAGGTGCACACACACAGGTGCACACACACAGGTGCACACACACACAGTGCACACACACAGGTGCACACACACAGGTGCACACACACACAGGTGCACACACACACAGGTGCACACACACAGGTGTATGCATGCAGAGAGTGCACACACACTGCCAGGTGCACACACGCACACACACAGGTGCACACACCTTACAGGTGCATGCACAGGTGCGTACACACACAGGTGCACACACACAGGTGCACACACCCACAGGTACACACACACACACACACACAGGTGCACACACACAGGTGCACACATGCGCAGGTGCACACACACAGGTGCACACACACACAGGTGTACACACAGATGCACACATCTACAGGTGCACACACACAGGTGTATGCATGGTGCACATGCACACAGGTGCACACACACAGGTGCACAGGCGCACACACACAGGTGCACACACCTACAGGTGCACATGCGTACACACACAGGTGCACATACACACAGGTGCACACACACAGGTGCACACAATGCACACACAGGTGCACATACACACAGGTGCACACACACACAGGTGCACATACACATGGTGCACACACACAGGTGCACACACACACACACACACACAGGTGCACATACACAGGTGCACACACACAGGTGCACACACACAGGTGGCACACAGGTGCACACACACACACATACACGGTGCACACACACACGGTGCACACAGGTGCACACACAGATTACACACAGGTGCACACACACACAGGTGCACACACACACAGGTGCACATGCACACACACACAGGTGCACATACACACAGGTGCACACACACGGTGCACACACACACAGGTGCACATATACACACAGGTGCACATACACACAGGTGCACACACACAGGTGCACATACACACACAGGTGCACACACAGCAGACACAGGTGCACACACACAGGTGCACACACACACAGGTGCACACACGCAGGTGCACACACACACAGGTGCACACACACACAGGTGCACATACACATACAGGTGCACACACACAGGCACACACACGGTGCACACACAGTGTGCACACACACACAGGTGCACACAGGTGCACACACACACAGGTGCACATGCACACACACATGGTGCACATACACACAGGTGCAATACACACAGGTGCACACACACAGGTGCACACACACACAGGTGAGTGCACACACACACAGCAGGTGCACACACACACAGCAGGTGCACATACACACAGGTGCACACACACAGGTGCACACACACAGGTGCACACACACAGGTGCACACACACACACAGGTGCATGCATGCACAGGTGCACACACACACAGGTGCACATGCACAGGTGCACATACACACAGGTGCACACACAGGTGCACACACACAGGTGCACACGGTGCACACACACGCAGGTGCACACACACACAGGTGCACACACACACACAGGTGCACATACACACAGGTGCACATGGTGCACACACACAGGTGCATGCACACAGGTGCACAATACACACAGGCGCACACACACAGGTGCATTACACACAGCAATACACACAGGTGCACACACACGCAGGTGCACACACACACAGGTGCACACACACAGGTGCACACACACAGGTGCACACACATGCACATACACACAGGGCACATATACACGCAGGTGCACACACACAGGTGCACGCATACACACATACACACAGGTGCACACACACACACAGGTGCACACACACACAGGTGCACACACGCACAGGTGCACACACAGGTGCACATACACACAGGTACACACACGGGCATACACGCAGGTGCACACACACAGGTGCATGCATGCACACAGGTGCACACACACGCAGGTGCACACACACGCAGGTGCACATACACACGGCAGGTGCACATACACACAGGTGCACACACACACAGGTGCACACACACACAGGTGCACACACACACAGGTGCATGCATGCACAGGTGCACACACACAGGTGCACACACATACAGGTGCACGCACAGGTGCACATGAGGAGGAGGTTCTCACTGGTAATTGCACGCCCTGTCCCAGCGGCAGCAAGCATTTGCCGAGTGCTTACACTAAGCCAGGAGCCACTTTAGGAGGCTCACGTGGATGATCTCACCGAAGCCTTGCCGTGAACACACGAAGTATCTACTTTTTCTTTTTAGTCATACCCCTATTTCAAGTGAGGAGAGAAGGCACAGAGAGGTGATGTAAGTCGCCCAACATCACACAGCAGGCAGGCAGTGAGCCTGCCCTCGGCCCGATGCCCAGCGGTGTGCAGAGATGAAGCTGTTTGGCTTTGAATCCTCCCTCCTCCCGGCTGTGGGCGGGCCCCCCTTCCCGCCGCTCGGGAGCTGGCCACGTGACCAGCTTTGGCCAGGGGCGCGCGGCCGGAAGTGACCGCTGAGGGGCCCGGCTCCGGCCGCGGAGGTGCTGTGCGCTGCGGGCAGCCGTGAGGCGCTTCGCCGGGGTAGGTGCCCCTCAGCCGCGTGCGGGGCGAGCCCCGGGGGGCGCGGCGCGGCCCCTCCGCACTCGGCGGCAGCCCGGCTGAGCCCACGGGCCACCAGGCGCGCTGCACACCCGGTGGCGGGGATCCGCGCTGCTGCTGGAAACCAGGGCGGGTGGGGGTCACGTGTTCACGGCGCAGCGGCCTGCGTTACCCGCTGCCGGCTCGGGGGCCGCCTGCCTGGGCCTCTCGGGGGCCCCCACGTTCCTCCTCGTCCCGCTGCCAGCACCCCGCTTCGTGTCCCGCCCCGGGCAGCGGAGGGGCCGCTGAAGGGGCGAGGCGGCTCCCAGGCTGAGGAAGTAGCAGCGGTTTCCGGAAGCCTCCATGGACCGCTTCTCCTCCTGGAGCGGGGGCGTCGCCTGTGCCCGGCTTGGGGTGTTGGGGCCGTTCCTTCCCCGCGTCGGGCTCCCGCCGGGCCTGGCGGGGGTGGCGGAGGCCGGGAGGAGCCGTTGGGGGGCCAGGCCGCGACTCTGGCCGGGGCCCTCGGGCTCCCGTGTGGGGACATCACGTGCCCTGAGCTGCTTCCTTCGCCCACCGAACGAGGTCCCCTTCCTTCAGCAAAGCCCTCCTGAGCCCCGCTCTGCCCCTGGCACGCGCGTAGGTGCTGGAGGCGGGGCCAGAGGGGCGCGAGGTCCCTCGGGAAGTCACGCCTCGTGCACACCTTACGGCCACCGAGAGAAGAAGCAAAGAACTAACTGCAGGCGACGCGCGCCGTGCGCAGGGTGACCGAAGGGCCCACGGCACAGACCTCTCGGGAGGGGACGCTGCAGAGTCCTGCCTGGCGGAAGGCGGCAGCCCTGAACATCTGCGGGAAGAGGTTCCAGGAGGAGGGAACCGATGAGAAGGGCTAGCGTGTATTAAGCGCCTGCTGTATGCCGGATTCTGTTCTGAAGGTGCATGTGCTTTTGTCTCCACACAAACCACCTCACAGGTGAGGAGACTGGGGCACAGAGAGGCTGAGCCGCTGGTCCAAGGTCACACAGCTGGTGGTACTCGGACGTGGGTGTGAAAGCGGTCGTCTGGCTCCAGAAACGCTCCTCTTGTTTGTTTTACGACGATCTTTGCCAAAGTGCTCAGTGAAAAATGATCTCAGCTCTTCCACTTTTGAACTGCACAGAACGATGGATATAAAGACACTTCCTGAGTCTGAGATGACACGGTCTTCCCTCCGTGACGCGCCCGTTCCAAGGCGCGCAGACAGGAGACTTACCACAGTCGGTTCCTGTCCTTTCCTCTTGAGAGGTCGCTCTCACATACTTACGTGCACTAACTCGTGTGGTTTTAGATTTTTTAAAATATTTATTTGTTTTTGAGAGAGAGAGAGAGAGAGAGAGAGAGAGAGAGACGGAGAGCACAGGGGAGGGGCAGAGAGCGAGGGAGACACAGAATCTGCAGCACCTCCAGGCTCCCAGCTGTCAGCACAGAGCCCGATGCGGGGCTCGAACCCACGCACCACGAGATCGTGACCTGAGCCGAAGCCGGACACTCAGCTGACTGAGCCCCCAGGCGCCCTGACTCGTGTGATTTTAGGAGCAGAGCTGAATGTTTGTCAGCTCGTTCACTCCACGAACTTTAGGAGGCGCATAGTGTTTTCTGAGGGAAGAAGCCTTCTTTGACTCTGAGATGCTACTGAGCATTCTGGATGCGTCAGAGTCCTACGTATCCGAGACGAACAGCTCGATGTTCTGACATTCGCACGCACCGTGGAGAGATCCAGCTACACACTGCACCCGCCTCAGACACTGTTCCCATCACGGGTGTGGACGCATGTGTGCTGAGGGCTGAAGTTAGTCTCTATCCTCTTAGCAAACGGGGATCTGCAGGGGGGTCCTTGCTTTCTTCCAGTGACGTCACCCACGACCCGGAAGTCGTGGGATGCAGGCCCTGAGGCACGGAGCAAGCCGAGGGTGATGGGGGGAAGGGGGCGCACGGCTTCTCTATGAGCCCCCAGGCCTGGCGGAGCTGCCCCAGGGGCCGGAAGCAGCGGCCGTCACCCACACCGGGTGCTGTCACCTGGCACTGTCACCTCTGTCACTGGGAGGGAGGAGAAGGGGGTTTCATCACGGGGGGCCCAGGCAGCGAGGATGGAAACGATGAGGCCACACGCTGGAGGGGGGCCCGGGGAGGGGTGGCCAGGACCACACTGTGTCCCCGCCGGGAGCTCGGGGGGCAGGCGGAGCCGGAGGGCCGGGGCGCCTGAGGTTCACGTGAGTCTGCCGTATTTCCCTGTCGGGTGTCTTCTTCTGGGCCTCGTTTCCCTCTAAGCCTTCTACACACCAGGTGTCTGTTTCCTTGCTGATTATCCGGTGGCTTCCACAGCCACAGCCAACCGCTCTTTTTTTTTTTTTTTTTTTTTTTTTAGTTGAGGCCAAATTGTGAAATAGAAGGAAGGTCCTGGGGCGGGAAAAGGTCGGGTGACAAGGAGTAAGGAGATGGGGGGTGAGGAACCCCTCTCTGGGCACCTGTCCTTGTCCCCGGCCCGTTTCCTTAGGGGATCATCCCCTCCTGCATGTCCGTCCAGAGGTTTGGAAGAAGCCCCGCGTCCAGCCTCACGAGGAGGGTCATGTGACCACGCCCTCATCCAAGCCTTACATTCTTCCAGTCCCGGCGACTGGCTGGAGGGTGAACCCGTGAACTACTCTGGCCCCGTCACAGGGCATCTCAGGAGCTTTTCAGGCCCGACAAAAGGCCCTTGCTCATTTCTGCTGAAATCCTACACGTAAAAACAGGGTTTTTTAGCCGCTCACAGCCATCCTGACAGAACAGCTTGTCTGAGAATTCAGCCAGCATGAAGGACACCGAGCCAAGAGACAGAAACGTAAAAATACTGATCGCTTCATTTGAACCCCTGGATCCAGCCATTCCTGAAGCCAGGAGTCTCTTACTGTTCGGAAAGAGGAGCCAAAAATTTCCCTTTTTTGCTTCATTCAGTTTGGGTGATGTTGTCTTTTAACCAAAATCAAGCTCTTGGATGCAAGGGGCAAAGCCGTGGCGGGCATCTTCTGCTGCACGGACCCATCTGCACGCACCGCTTCCCCTCTGCATCTCAGCCAGGAGGACGCGATGAGGCCCTAGGAAAAGGGCACGGTTGTCACGGGCTGACGCTGTGGGGCCGTCACTGATCCTCCAAGGGCAGCGCTCCTCGGGAGGGAAGGTGGGAATGCACAGAGCGAACCGAGCTCCAGCTCACACACCACCGGCGTCCATCGGCTTTCCTGCCCCGACATCTATGCGTCTTACTTGCGGTGAGAGTTTCAAAACTATTTTCATAGTGATCCATGTGCTCAGTCCCTGGGCTTGGGCGGGTCTTGCCCTCCGTGGCAGGAAGTCGCTGGATTTTTGATGGAGCCAAGGTAGCGTCTCCTCTCCGCCGCCCTTGAACCTGGGAGGCTGAGGACCCCCGGGCTCCAGGGACTACCATCTGGGGGTTCAGCCTCCTGCAGAGGCCGAGGCCGAGCTCAGAGCACACACTGATTTCTGAATCCAGGAATCCCGACTTCCGCGTACAAGGCCATTTCTCCCTCTACGCGCAAAGCCAATTTGAGAGCCTCGATCACTCAGGAAGCACGTGATCCTTGATAAAGTCATGACGGGCCACCGGGGAGGCTGCTGCCCAGACCCAGCGCTCAAAAGACAAGCCACGTCCATGGCTCCACTCCAGACTTCCCAGCCCGCACCCCACGGAGCTGGCCAGAAACGTTTCCTCAGCACCGAGGCCGTTCACTCGCGGCTGCAGGGTTCCGGGGGCTTCAAAACTGCCGCTGCTCCTCAGGCAAATCCAGACAGAGCCTCCCTTGGCTCCACTAACATCTAGCTCATAAGTAAATGAGCGTATCTTCTGCAAAAGTCTCTTATCAGAGCAAGTTATTCTTCGTAGTGTAAGACCGAGGGTCGGGGCATCCGGCTCTGTGCCGGCCGGTCCCGGGCATTGATTCCGGTCCATCCAGCTCCCGGAGGAAGGAGCGTGAGGCATGGCTCCCACCGCGTGAAGGCTCTGCGTCTGTGTTCCCGAGCTTTCTGCGATGAGGGAACGTCCTTGTGCGCCGTCCAGAGAGAGGCACTAGCCACGTGTCAACGGCACAACCAGG
Organism: Proteles cristata cristata; assembly: GCA_017311185.1. Taxonomy (NCBI): domain Eukaryota; kingdom Metazoa; phylum Chordata; class Mammalia; order Carnivora; family Hyaenidae; genus Proteles; species Proteles cristata. The sequence goes on from JAESUZ010003532.1 coordinate 704,207, forward strand.
GAGCGGAAACGTCCACTTTATTCAATTTAATCAATTAGAACAGCCACACATGGCAGGCAGCCACCGCCTTGCACAGTGCAGCTTGAGACAAACCTTAACAACTGTCCGGGAGGGCAGCGGCATGCTCTCAGACTCACCTGTGCACACGACACGCCTCAGACCGTGGGGGCCCGGGGAGGGACCAAGCAGACCTGGGTTTGAATCTTGGCTCTGCCATTTCCTGGCTGTGTGGCCTGAGGCAAGTCACTTGACCTCTCTGGGCCTCAGCTTCCTTATCTGTCAAATGAACTTGTAAGAGTGTCGACCTCAGAGCTGCCGACAGATGGTCTGGGGCACCGACGTTTGGGCCCGGATGATTCTGGGGGACCGGGACCCTTACCCGCACCCTTGGACTTCAGCCACCAGATTCCAGCAGCCCCTCTGTCCGAGTCACTACCCCCCCAGATGTCTCCGCCCATTGCCCCATGTCCCCTGGGGCCACGACCAGCCCAGGGCGTGTACCTCTGCCCCGGGTCTCAGGGGACCCCATCATGAACGCGCTGTGCTGTCCGCTCACCCCAATGCATTACATTGATGTCTGGCGGTTTCGCAGAGGACGGCCCCGGGGCTGGACGGAGAGGCCGGCGGCGGGCGCACCTGAGCTGCGCTGGGAACCTGGGCAGCAGGGATTCCGGTGCCGGGAGCCTCCGTGCAGGGAGTGAGCCTCTCCCCTTGGCAGGGGAGACCCCGCCGACCGCAGCCTGGCGCCCGGGCCCCTGCGTTCCAGAAACTGCTTTGGGATCATTGGTTTGCTTTCACCCAGAGCCCCTGGCTCTTGGGGCTGGAGATGCTTCTCCCAGAGCCCTCAGGTGCGAGAAGCACGGTCCCCTGGCCGGGGCGCCACCCCAGGGCCTCGTAGGCCTGTGACCTCTTGGTGCTAAGGGCCCAGCCCCCCAAGACTCAGAGCTGGACAACCAACAGCACGTGCAGGAGAGAGGACATTTCGGGCCCACGGGAGCCGCGCCCAGGGGAACCCGAGGCCTCTGCCCCAACGGGGTGGCCCTGCATGGACGGGGGTTATCACGGGCACCCAGTCACCAGAGACAGGGCGCTGGCCACCCCGACGCACCCCCTTAGCTCTGCGCTGGGGGCCAGTAGCCGGGCAGCGCCTGGAGGTCGGGCAGGCCGCCCTGGAAGCCCAGTAAAGGGACTTCTGTAGACGATGCCTGAAATCTCAGCATCGCCAGCCTGTCGTGGGCGCTGCCTCGCCACCTGTGGCCCAGGATTCCCTGGGGGAGGCGCAGGGGGGCTGCAGCCGCGGGAGCACAGGGTGGGGCGCCCAGTCTCCCCTCCTGAGGTGCAGCTCGGGACACAGCTACGCTGGGCACACGTGTCCTTTCTGGAGACCACTCCATCCGGGGTGTCCCTCCCCCCAGGCCTCCGCGGATGCCCAAGGTGCTGACTTGTGCACAAGTGTGGGCGGAACCGCTCCGGGGGGCCGGGGGCGCCGGTCGCCGTGACGCGGTCTCCTCGCTGCCCCCACAGCAGACCCCTGCCCCTCACGGGCACGCTGCTCTTCTGCCTCCTCAACGGAAATCCACACACGCTCGTGGACGCCCCGCGGCCTCCCGCGCTCACAGTCCGAGGCCTGCGAACCCGCACGCAGAGCGCCCCCCACACTGTGCCTCGGCTCCCACGTGCCCACCGGTCAGGGGCGCTGGGGAGGCGTCGCAGGCGCGAGGAGGGGCGGACACGACGGAGTGAATGCTGTGTCACTTCTCCGCAAGTCCCGCCAGGACAAACCACCCTCCCCCGTGTGTTCCACCCACGTGGAGGATCACGGGTAGCAGGTGTGCGTGTGTGCATGTGTGTGTGAGCACGGGTTTGCCAACTAAGAAACGGTGGCTAAAAAAACGCGTGTATGACATGATCCCATTTTTTAAGAAACTGTATCTGTACGTAAGGATATACATAGATGTGTCAAGAGACACGTGAGAAATGATCACCGAACCGTTTTAATAAGAGACCACATCTTGTAGGATTCCGTTTATATGAAATGTCCAAAAAAAGGCAAATCTGTAGAGACAGAAAGTAGATTACCCGTTGCCCAGGGCTACGGGTGGGAATGGGATTAACGGTAAATGGGGTGATGGAAATTTTCTAAAACTGGGTCATGGTGATGGTTACTCAACCCAGGAAGTTTACTAAAATACCACTGAACTGTACACTTGAAATAGGTTGCAATTCTGATTTTTTAAGCAACGCTCTGCACACCACCTAGATTACACCTGAAGGCGCTCCGTCTGCAGCCCCCGACTTACCGCGTGGGGCCATGGAGGGGAATTGCCCGAGCTGACCAGGGTCACGGTCCCGTCCTTTCCACGTGTTGGCTACCAGGTCAAGTGCTTCACCTGATTAGCACCCAATAGCCCTCACAGGGCCTTCGGATTTATACCGTGACCGTCCCCATTTTCCGCAGGAGACCGGGTGGCGGAGGGAATGTGTGAGTCGTCCGAGACCGCAGAGCCCGGAAGGGCCAAGCCAAGGCGAATGTTTCGGAAGAAACGTGGTGTCCCCGCGGCACCCTTGAACTTCGGCGCATCCTACGAAGCCTTGACTGCCGTTGTCCCAGCGCTCCTGTCGCGGGTGTTCATCTTGCGAACAGCCTCGGTGGCAGAGGTCATGTCCCCGTGTAGAGCAAAGGGCAGGCGCGCTTGTGGGAAAATGTGTCAGGGACGCTCTCTCTCTCCGGGGACGGGGGGCGGGCTTTCCGCCTCGGGCCATCCGGCTCTGCTCCGACAGAAGCCCATAGGCGGGGCTCACACAGCAGACCTCGCCCCTCACGCTCCGGAGGCTGGACGCCCCCCACCGAGGAGCCAGCACGACGGGCTCTGCAGGCAGCGCTCTTCCTGGCTCGTCCTCACGCCCCCCGCGAGCGAGCTCTGGTGGCTCCTCTGTTCCTGAGAACACCAGTCCCACCACCAGGGCCCCCCGCGAGCTCATCTAAACCTAAACACCCGAAGGTGCCACCTCCTCACACCGTCAGTGGGGGAATCAAGGGTCAACATACGAATGTGGGGACACATCAACACTCAGCCCACACGCTGCCTTTTATAAAGGACTCGCGTCCCCTAAGCCCAGTGCGCCTTTCTTACAACAGAGCCTACGGACGCAGGTGTCCCGGCGTGGCCCGTGGCTTGACCGCGTGGGTACCTGATGCAGGTAGTCCCCGCCCAGGAGTCCCGTCTCCTGCCAGCAAACTGCAGGCCGGGCTGTCGGTGTGCACTCGGTGGACCGCAGAGCCTTCAGTCCAAACGGACCCCGCCGCACCTGCTGCGTCCGCGCCCTGGACGGAGCTCGAGCGCCCAAGCCCACGCAGATCTCCCCCTCCAGCTCCTCGGGTCGTCACGCGGCGCCGTCAACAGCCAGGGGCGCCCGCTCCAAAGCCGTCCCAGGGGCAACTTCCAGTTCGAATACCTTCGTTTCTCTGGAGATACTGATTATATTCCTGGAAGTGCCAGCAACGGGCTGCACGGCAAGCCCATTCCAGAGCAGCTACGGCAGGCTCCGCCCACAACCGCGGTGAAACTCGTTTCTGGGGTTTTGTAGCCTAACATGTTCTTATCCACCTAGAAAGGCCATCAGTGCCGAAGGCATCGTTTCAAAGGGTCACACTTACTTATCAGGGGTCCTGGCTCTTTAAAAACATATTTTTAAATTTATTCATTTTTGAGAGAGACAGGGACAGTGCGAGAGAGGGAGAGGCACAGAGAGGGAGAGAGCGAGAATCCCAAGCCGGTTCTGTTCTGTCGGCGTGGAGCCTGAACCCACGACACCGTGAGATCATGACAGGAGCTAAAACCAGGAGTCGGATGCTTAACCCACTGGGGCCCCAGGGGCCCCAGAGGTCCTGGCTCTTAAGGGAATCACAGATCGGTAGTACAGACCGACGGTCACCAGGGATCAGGCACGTGATGGCGGCCGGGGCAGAAGGGCTCTAGCTCCAGCCAAGAGGCTCCTCCCCACCTCGGCCTCCCCCCAGAAAGTGGGGGAGATTCAGCCACAGGACGTGGGGTGATTGTCGAGCCACAAACAGAGCACGCTTCTCAGTGGAAGAAATTTTGCCCACCAGGGGACGTTCTGCAACGTCTGGAGACGTTCTGGGTTGTCACCACTCAGAGCGTGCAGTGGGCATGTCTGGATTGGGTGGAAGGCAGGAACCGTCTAACGCACAGGGCAGCCCCCGAGCAGAGGATTATCTGGCACAAAATAGCAGCACAGGGCCGACTTGCAAAATCCTGCCCCGGGTTCGGATCTTAGCTGTCCAATGGGAAGCCACTCGTCACGGTGGCCAGGAAGCCCTGGGAATGTGATGGACACGTGCTCTCCGTGGATTCAGAGAACTGGGCACCGGCGAACATGAAACAGCGTGCTCATAATTTTTACATCGATTACATGTTGACGTGATAATGTCTTTAATATGATGGGTTAAACACAGACATTTAAAACATTAGCTTCACCCGTTCTTCCTTTCGTGAACATGACGGAGGATTTTAAATTACCCGCGTGGCCCGCGTTGGTGCTCATGATGGACACTGTGGGTGGTTTGGAACCACACCCTTCCGCCTCCTGCCACCGGCTTCTTGGGTGTGTGGCTTGGGGGCTGCCCTGAGCCCATAGATCACTTTTGGGGGAACTGGGGAGAGCATCTCTCCCTTGAGATGCCGGCTGCAACAGCCAGAAACTGGTGAGGATAACCCGACATGGGAATCCCCCACGACCGCCTGCTGGGAGGCTATGATGACTTAGACGACTTGCGTGTCGCCCTCCGTCCATGGCCCCTAGCGCAGTGGACAGTCGTGGCTGAGCGGGGACTGTGGTTCTCAGGGAAGGGTTTTTCTACCCCATCCCCACACTCAGTGGTATGTAAGGCTCTCTTCTCCCTACACCACAGAAAAGACTCTGATGTGCTATGTGTCAGAGCCTATTTGTGGGGAGAAAAGCATTATCTGGTCACTTCCCTTGGACCTTTATGTTTTCTTCTGGGTGTGTCTGCAGGATTACAAACTGAATGGAGAAAGACCAAACACTTCATTTCTTGTTTGGAAAAGCCCTCGCGCTGTCTCATTCCTGGAGCGAGCATTGTGAGTACATCGCCCCAGCCAGTGTTCATGGGAAAGACCAAGACTTGGGGTCGTTCCCTCACGAAGCTTAAACTCCAGAGCAGAGATTTCTCTAGGCAAACTTTTCCTTGGAGAGGGCAAAACAATGAATATTTTAGATCTGCGGGCCGGGTGGTCTCTGTCACAACCGCATGACAGTCCTTTGGTCATGCAAAAGCCACCGCAGACAGCGGAGAGATGAATCCGAGTGGTCATGTCCCAATAAAACTTTATTGACACAATGGACAGCGGGTGGATTTGACTCCTGGTTCATGGTCTGCCCAACAGAATAGCAGCTTCAACAGCTCCCGCACGGGCCAGACTCGCTTTGCAGATGCATTTTATGTTTTGCCCATTGACAGAAAGTTGTAACTGGTGGCCAACACCGGAAAACAGGTGACTTTCACATAAAATGCAATGTTGCGGCTTCTCTTGAAGGGATAGCGATACCGATCTCACGGCTACCGGTGACGGAAGGGGCAGGAGCGGAACGCCGGCTACCCGTCTAGTGCAGGGCGTGCCTGCCTTACCGCAGCACCCACTGTGTCACCGGCGTGGCTACCGGAAGTATCTGGGGTCTGAGCTGTGCTCCAAAGCAGACCACCCCCCAAACCGGGTGTGGAGTGATGCCCAAATGGAAACATGTCATAAATCAGCTGGAGGTGCGCTTGTTGGTGGGACTTCACGCCTCCCGGGGGCTGACCCTCTTTCGTGAAAGGGGCACCCATTGTCCCAACCCCGATGAGCAGTGGGGCGCTTACCTTGAGGACATCCGTGTCTGTGGACTTGCACTCCACCAGCTCCGAGATGTCCGTCACAGCACCATCTTCCTCCACAGACACCACCCTGATGGGCAGGGCTACCGTCTTTCCTGTGAGTATGGCGGTGTTCAGAATCTCCGTGTCCTACCGGAAGAACCAGATGGAGCTGGGTCAGGGGCTGATACTCTTAGACATAAGGGGAAAGTTCCCAAAGTAACTGCCAGGCTGTGGTTTGGGCAAGACACCGTAGCACTGACTTTGGGAACTAGGGCCAAAAAAGCCTTTCTTTGGAACAATTTCCCAAGAACATTTAACAATTTGGTTAATTTATGACCTCCTCCTTGGCTTCCAAGTACAAAGTTGAAAATTATTAATTCTTCTTAGTCAGAGAGCGAGTAGAAGGTACATACCAGGTAGGTTTTGGTTGCAGGCAATGGAAATGAACTCTGGTGAGTCTGAGCAGGAAAGCAGTGTGGTGCTTCCCACCCAGACATCTGCCCATGTCCCAATCTCCGGGACTGGTGAGCCTGTTGTTCCCTTACTAGGGACTATGTGGTTGTGATTAAGTTAAGGATCTTAAGAAGGGCAGATTATCCTGGATTATCTGGTCCAGGACCCAATGGCATCATGACCTTAGAAGAGGCGACCATGAGGGTCAGAGAAAGAGGAGTGAAGCAAGGACTGAGGGAGAGAGATGTGGGGGGTTTCCAGGTGCTGGAAAAAGACAGACCCTCCCCTAAGTTCTCCAGGGGGAGCACAGCCCTGCTGACTCCTTGAATTCAGCAACTTAAAGACTCCTGACTTCCGATGTCCAGGACCGTAATATAAGACGGTGGTGTAACAACCGTTGCGGCCCGGGCCACTCCCAGGGTTAAAGGAAGAGATGAAAGGGGCCTTGGTAAGGCAGGGCCCCGATCAGCTTGTAGGACACTGACAGACGGGAAGAAGGGGCAGGATCTCCAGAGTGGAGCGGAGTGAAGGGCTTTGGCCATTTGTCTTCCTCGTCACTCCGCAGATGATCTATCTGAATTCTCTGGGGGGGGGGGGAGGATGCGCTGGTTAGGTTCAAAGGCCATCCCTTATCCAGGGGAGGATGTCTCCCCCTGACTCACAAGTCTATCCAGACTGAGTCCCACAGGAGAAAGGCCACTATCAGAAGGAGAAGGAATGAAGAGATTACTGCCTGGCACATCAGAGCAACAGAGGGCGTCCGCTACGAGACCAGGGCGTCAGGCCGCTTTTATCCCCGACGGCCACGATCACTAAGCCTTGGTGATGGACACCAGACCGCTGGGGTCTTTTGTGCACACTTTTATGCAGACCAATGCCCTGGGGAGGCCATTCCATCACAGCTATGGGGACCTTGGTTCATCGTGTTCTTACTGACTTCATGCAAAGTGAGTAGCATCACATCTCCCGAACACACAGTGATTTTCAAAGTGATAAAGAAAGTGCCTTCTCTTCTGAGTCTGCAGGCACTACTGGCTTGCACGTTTGGTTTGTGATCCTTCCCTTTACGACCAAATGAAGATGAAAAAGGGTCTGTGGCTTTGGGACATCTATTAACACCTTTTACCTCTGGGCCAACTTCTCCTGAAGTCCCTCTGCAGAATCGCTGCCCCACTTTGAAGTGGGAGTTGGAAGGAAAGAGATTTTTCTCGCTTCTTTCTCCAGGGAAGCCACTGACATAAAAATGACCTTTTGCATGAGACAGGAGCACAGTTAAAAGAGTCATCAGTTATAAGTAGAGTCCCAGCCTCTCTCTGATGCGTACCCAGCGGCCAGCCCTTAAATAAGCTTCTGCCGTGTCTTCTCCTGGGTCCGCAGGATTCCCAGAGCAGGGAATGCAATCTGGCGGCTCGCGCACTGGCTATTACAGATGCTAAGAATACCGTGGAAATTCCCCAAGTCCATTTCCAGGTTCATTACAGGTAATGTGCTCAGAGTTCACACTTTACATTTTCTCTCTCAGAATGTCTTTGGCTAATGGCTTCATTAAGGCAGCAAACTCCATCGTGGATTAATTGTGATTAGCTTCCTAATGGTCATTGCAAGTGTGCATGCACACGCGTGTGCCATGGTCTTCTACCCAGCGCACCCTATCCCTAAACTGAATGACATCAAGACTCAGACTGAGTGGACACTGCATATGTGTTTCTGGCCAAAAATACAAACCACAGGAGCAGAGAATTAACAGTCACTGAGATTCCAAATTGGGGAAAGAAGCGCTGGGTGCCAGTGACTCGGACTGAGTCCAGCGTCCCCATCTGAATCGTGGCCAGGGAGGCGGCAGAGACCGGGGGCCCAGCTGGAGAGGTGTCGGGATGTAGGTCACGCACCGAGTGTCTTCCGGGGTCCCTCTGGGTCCGTTCTGCGCTGCTGCATTGCACAAGGCTGACTCGTGTGGACAAAGCTACAGACCCCTCGTCTTCTGGCTTCTGGCCACCTTGGGACACGCCACGACATCGTGTTTCCTGCACGGAAACTGTGTGGTCGGTGGGAGTCCTGTGACGAATCTGCCCAGAGCCGACACAGCGTGTGTCCTCCTGGACTAGAGCGGTCACCACGTTCGTGGAGGGATGGACTCTCTTTTCCGGAAGCAGAGTAACCAGAATGATTCAACATGGGAACTGCCTCGCCAGCCCGGGGCTCCGAACGACGGTGAGGAGGGGCCCCTCTGTGGACCAGCAAGAAGTAAGAAGGCACAGGAGAACAGGGGCTGTTTGTTACTGCTGCATGCCTTACTGCCTCCTGACCGATACGCAGGGAGGATGAAGGCCACCTGCTTCGACAGCAGGGACGCCCTGCGGTGAGAAGCTTGCTTTTGGGCACTCTTAGCTTCGGTACGTGGTGAGTGTTCCTATAAACACTTAGAAAGCATTTAAGGGCATGTTTAGATACTGATTTTTGCCATCCACATTCTCCCTTAATGCACTGGATGCTCATTTTAGCTCTCCAGTTTAGACGTGGGATTTCTTGAGGTCAGGACCCATGTGTGTGCTGTGCACCGAAGGGTGCTCCCTACCCCAAATCCGTATGTCGAAGCCCTAATCCTCAGCGTGACTATTTCAAGACAGGAGGTATCTTTGAAGAGGTAATTAAGGTTACCTGGGGTCCCAAGGGCGACCCCCATCCAATAGGTCCAGGAGCACTGCTGTCCTCATAAGAACAGGAAGGGACAGCAAAGACCCGGGTGTCTGCAAGCCACGGAGACAGGTCAGGAGAAACCAGGGCTGCTGACAGCTTCATCTCAGACTTCCAGGCTCCGGAACTGCAGGGTTCTGTGGATTAAGCCCCAGCCCTTCGTATTTTGTTCCATCAGCCCTAGAGGACGGCCCAGGGCCGTATCACAGCCCAGACATTAAGCTGCAAAGCAGAGCAAAGACGTGTTCTTTACCGTGACCCGAGAGGGGTCTGTGCCGTGACGAAGAGAAGGGACAGATTTGTCGGTATGAGGACAGGCACGTGGTTGTGGGGCGGCCACTACTCGTGAGTCTCGGACCCTAGGGGGGGACAGAGGCAGGGAAACACATCACAGGCCGTGTCCTGGCGTCTGGGCTGAGCCGTGGGGAAGGAGCCCTGCTGTGTCCCCAAGGTGGGCCTGGCACCCGAGAAGTGGGAAGTGAGAAGTCCCGCGCCAGAGCCTGTGGTCCCCGAGAATCAGCGGTTTTCAGCTTGGATTCCACTTTCCTGCCTCCGAGATTGCGGGTTACAGGGAACAGCGGTGGACGTCGTGGAAGCAGGAGGGCGGGGAGACCCAGGCGTGTGGGGCTCGTCGCCAGGTCTGGCAGGAGACGCCCTTGTCTGGCCCCAAGGGCCCGGGACAGGGCGTGCGGATGGAGGGGAGCTTTCCTGGGGCCAACACGTGCATGGGTGTGTGAGTGTGTGTGGTACACACATGTGCAGCCTGTGTGTGCGTGTATGGTTTGCATACGGGGTATGTGTGTGCACACGTGTGCATGAGTATGGTCTGCAGGCACGTACAGTGTGTGCATGCATGTGTGCATGTGCGTGTGCATTCGGTATGCGTGTGCACACACACGGGTGGCACCGACACAGCACCCACGCTGTGGCACATGTGACTGGCTGTCCCTCCAAATTCCTTCCCAGTCAAGGCCGATTCACTATTTGAACGAGATGCCGAGGGCGCGATTTCAGTGCATCGGAGCGTATCTCTCTCAGAACCCGCCTCCCCGGCCCCCACAGCAGCGAAGCGCCCCCGTGCAGGGCTGGCCAGGAACACGTGTGGCCTCGTGAGCGTGCCCTGTGAGCGTGCCCCGCCCAGCGTCACCGAAGGCCGTGTCCCCGGACAGCTCCGGTGTCCCTCCTGCGAGCTGCAGTGGCTGGGAGAGGAGCCCGCCGCCCCGTTCCACGGCCCCGCGGCTCCACGCGGGCGCAAGCCCTCCGTGCTCCCGGGCACCCCCCTGCCTGCGCTGTCAGCCCCCTCCCTCCAGCCCCTTCCTCACAGGCCAGAAATGGCGCGTTCTGCCGAGCAGGATCGATAGCGTCAGGCGCATTAACTCACTGCCATTTCAGATTTGAAAAGCAGCCCGAGGCTTCAGAGAAAACGCGTGTTGTTGTTTTGAGTTGCCCTCAAAAATGTAAGCTGGCCTGGCCGTCTTCTCTATTTGTACAAACCGTATTTTTAATTTTCAAATGAAGAAAGAGCCCGGAACTCCATCGGAGTGCATTCCACAGACGGAAGGGCGTGGAGCGACCCCGCGCTCTCGGGAAGGGAGAGCGGGACGCTCAGCCCCAGAACGCGGTCACGTGCCCTCCTGAGCCTCGAAACCATGATGCTGGTCCACGTGGAAGGCCACGTGGCACCTGGTTCCATCCACATGACGTGTCCAGGGAGCAGACCCAGGCAGACAGAGCATGGACAGGGACTGGGTAGCGGTGGTTGTGTGACCTTGTGAATCTGCTGAGAACCCCTCACTTAGAGGCTCCAAGATGGAGCCTTTACGGCACGTGAACCGCCTCTTGGGACGCGAGGAGGCAGCGTGTGAGGGAGCGGGGCTGGTGCCCCGGGGGGGCCACGGCCTGGCTCAGACCCGGCGCTGCCCCAGGTGCGCCACGGGGTCCCCGCCAGCCCAGCCTCAGAGTCTGTTCCCCCTCAGGGCAACCCATGTGCAGCTCCGAGGCGGGGGGTCTGGCCTTCTAACCCGGCCATGGGGGTTCAAACCTCACAGGGGTCTGAGCACGGGACCCGCCGAATCTAGAACATTCCAGACAGGGCAAAAACGACCTTTCTCCAGGCGAGCCATTAAGAGGCCTCATTAATAAAAACAACGGGTCACATCTGGGGAGCTCTTGGGACAGAGCAGGGGTCACTGAGCACTGTCATCTGTACCCCCAACCATGGAGCAGGTAGTCTTACTACTCCCGGCCCACAGGTGGGGAAACTGAGGCCCAGGGCCGATACAGTGCTGTGTTCAGGGAGCACAGCATGAGGGTTTGAACACGTGTCCCCAGGGGCTGAAACACCTGTCTGGACAGTGTAGGGACAGAACGACCCTGTCTGATTCTGCTTCTTTTCTTGCTACTATTTAAATCCTCCAAGGGCGCCTGGGTGGCTTAGTCGGTTAAGCGTCCGACTTTCGCTTAGGTCATGATCTCGCGGTTCGTGGGTTCGAGCCCCGCGTCGGGCTCTGTGCTGACTGCCAGCTCAGGCCTGGAGCCTGTTTCAGTCTGTGACTCCCTCTCTCTCTGACCCTCCCCTGCTCACGCTGTCTCTCTCTCTCCTAGAAATAAATAAAACATTAAATAAATAAATAAATAAATAAATAAATAAATAAATCCTCCAGGGACCCGTTTCTCGGCTGTGAACTTGGGGGCTGTTTAGCGCCGTCGTGAAGATTCCATCTGACAGTGTTTACGCGCCTCCCGTCAGGGCTCGGAGCAAAGTCGGCAGCTTGTCAGCGTGACTGCGGGTGTGTGGGGTCAGGCCACGAGCCCACGGAGGCAAGGCCACGCCTCCATCCACGTGGCAGGGGCACGGGAGATGAAAAACGGGATGAGTGTGGAGCAAGCACCCAAACCCACAAAACCCGAACGACAGGATCTGTGTTCGTTTCAGATCCTTTCCCTCTTATAAAAGAGAGAAAACGGGGCTCCTAACTTTGAAATCTCCCTGGTCATTTGCTCCCATCCAGTCTCCCGATGTCCCTCCCCAGAGGCGCCTGCCATCGGGAACTTGACGTACATCGTTCTGGTGTGCGATTTCAGACTTTTATCACGTTCCCGCACGAGTGAAGGAATCGCGGCCACGTCCCTCCACTTACGGTTTACACGGGCTATGCCAATATCCCACACCAGACTTCATCCACTTACTTATTTTCTTGCTCACTGTTACGTCTTCCTGACTGCCCACGTCCACACGGCCGAGCCATGGTCTATGCTGACATCCACATCTACACGCTGATCCAGTTCTGTCTGAAAGAGACCTAGGCGTCCATCAGATGCCTTTTCTGCATTTTACGTTTCCGCACACCCACTGACAGCAGTTCAGGATGTTTCAAACTCTGCCAGGACAAAGACGTCTCTCTCCTTCTGTGCACGTGCTGAGGTTGCCGGCACCTCCTGGTGCCCGTGGAATCGCTGGCTGAGGGGCACACACGTTTTCCCTTTGATCCTGCCGTACCGCTCTCTGCATGGTCACGCTCTCCTCTAAACTCTGAGCAACAGCACGTGAGAGAGCCTTTTCCTGAAATTCTTGCCAATGCATGGGTGATTAGGTGGCAGCCTGGCCAGGTGGCAGCCCCCAATTATTCCATCAGACACTTATTTGGGCACTACCGTGCAGGCATCGGGTAGCTGTGATTAATGCCCATAATCAGGTGACTTTCAGGAAAGCAGGTTATCCTAGAGAATCTGGGTGGGCCTGGTTTAATCAGCTGAAGGCCTTTAGATGCAACGTGGAGGCTTCCTGAGGAAGAAATTCTGCCTGAGGGCTTCAGTTTCAGTTTGTGCCCCAGAGAGAGAGAGACTGTGGATCTGTGAGATCTCTCCCTCTCCCTAGACCAAAAGATATACTCATATGTGGACATGGACACTCTATCTATCTATCTATCTATCTATCTATCTATCTATCTATATCTATATTTATTTCTCACCCTCCACACTGCACTGACCTTCTAGAACGTGGGTCAGTGGTGGGCGAGCATGGCTGTGACCAGACAGGAGTCTAGAGAAGCTACCGGATAGGGCGAGGTATCTCCGGTTTCTATCCAAACCCTTTGTGAACATGCAGTAACTCCTAAATTCAGGCTTCCTTCTTTCCGCCTGTGGCCGGAGGGGCAGCCACTCCCGTGAAGGGTATGAGGTGAGCCAGCTGCTCTCAGATCGTGCGTTCTCCCGTCTGGCGTCGAGGGAGAAGCAGCAGAGGAGAATCCTCCCCCTTCCCGGAGGAGGCACAGAGCCCGGCGTGCCGTTGGGGTCCCTCCTCTGATCGCAGGCTGAGTTTCACATCCTCCCTGAAGAAGGCAGCGTAGAGCGAACTCTGTGCGCAGCAGGTCTGCTATTTACTGATTCACAGACGATGCGGGGGTAGGGATGACAACCGGTGCCGCGTCTTGGAATTAAAGTTTTAAAACTTTAATTTTTTTTTTGATGCTTTTTATTTATTTCTAGGAGAGACAGAGACAGCGTGAGCAGGGGAGGGTCATAGAGAGAGGGAGTCACAGACTGAAACAGGCTCCAGGCTCTGAGCTGGCAGTCAGCACAGAGCCCGACGCGGGGCTCGAACCCACGAACCGCGGGATCATGACCTGAGCGAAAGTCGGATGCTTAACCGACTAAGCCACCCGGGCGCCCCAAACTTTAATTAATTAATTAAGAGATTTGCAGGAGGGCAAGGTATCTATGTCAACCCTGCAAATAACCCTTCACAGTTCATTAGACGTTTGCAGGCTGATTGACAAGATTCGGGGACCAAATCCTGCCCCTGGTGTGTTTTTATACAGACTCAAGAGTCGAGAATGATTTTTGTTTTCTGTCAAGGCTTTAAGAAAAAGAATATACAAGGGGCACCCAGGTGCCTCAGTGGGTTAAGCGTCCGACTTTGGCTCAGGTCATGATCTCACGGTTCGTGGGTTCGTGTTGGGCTCTGTGCTGACTGCCCTAATCCTGCTTGGGATTCTCTCTCTTCCTCTCTCTCTGCCCCTCCCCTGTGTGCGCACGAGCTCTCTCTCTTAAAACAAATAAGCATTAACAAAAAGAGAAAGAATATGCAGTAGACACCAGATGCGTCCCTACAAAGCATAAAATACTTCCATCCAGCTCTTTACAGAAAAGTGTGCCAGTTCCTGGGTGAGAAGATCATTTCCCTAAAACGAGGGGGCTCTCAGTGCATCCCCTGGGGGTCTCTCCTGTTTTGGGGGGTTCAAGTCATTCTGTCTTGCTGGGCCGACGGGGTCAGCATCCCTGAAAATGTGAACGGTCACCGTCCTGACGGATTTTCTCTTCAGTGGTAACGTCCTCTGTTCCACCGTGTCTGTGGCTGGACTCGGGTAGCCGTGCACCCTGTGGTCACCTGCACCGTGTGCCCGAGTCCTGAACTCTCTGGACCCACGAGAAGCATCGGACCTCATGTTAAACAGGAAGAGAGACCTGAACCGTGGCTCCTTTCATAAGTGGTTCATAATTTACAGTCGTGATTATTTTCACGGCATTTGCTTCCCTGCACACATAGCTCTAGGAGAGGAAGGATGTGGGTATCTGAATAATAATAAGACCCTTCCAGAAAGCAGCATGGTTGATGGCAGTGCAAGAAGATACAGGAGCAGGAAGGTGAACGGCTTCTTCCTCCTCGTCGGCTGAAGCGCAGTGTCAGCAAAACGTGCCGCAGAGCCAGGCTGGGGGTGGCTGCCTCGTGCGGCAGGCTCTGGGAGACCACGGGGCCAGGCTGGGAGGTCAAGTCCAGCCGCTCGCACTGGGAGGGCTGAGACCCTCACGGCGTCAGTCAGCGCCACGTCGGAGCGCCCGGCTGCTGGCACGCTGTTCCAGGTACCGCCTCGCCTTCCCCATCTGTGGAACGGGACGACCCCGCTTTCCTCCAGGCTCCTCTGAGAACCCGAGGATGCACGCGAAGCCCCCACCGGCTCAGTGCTCAGCACGGGGGTGGCCATCTCATGAGCACACCCCCCCCATCCGGGAAACAGTCCAAGGGCCTCGACCCTGGGTTTCCATAGCCTATGACCTAGGATCACCCCGTGAGGTGTGGGCTGTAAGACGGTGCCTTCGACTGTGACGGATTTGGGAACTAATGTAGCACTGCTTGCACGGCGACGGAGCACCTCTTCAATTAAACTTCCACTTCGATCCGACGGGCCAGCCGGAGGAGCCCCAGGACCCACTCCCCAGGGTGGGAAGGGGTTCGCTGTGGGCTTCAGACCCCCGAAGCTGAACCCGGGAGTGTGAGCGGGGGTGGGGGTGGGGGAGTGTGTCGGGGGTCGTCAGCGTCACCATGCCGTCGGCACTTTACCCCCTTTCCCGCCGCTGGCGTCCAGCTGCTCGGACAGAACGCGGCACCTGTGCGCCGGCTCACCACCGACGGGCATCGGGAGGCTGTCCGACCGTGCGGGCTGCTCTGCTGGGGACAGGCTCTCGTGGGAAGAAGGCTTGTACTCCCGGGCGCGTGTGCAAGGCACATGTGCAAGGGGGTTGCAGGGCTCTGTCTTAGAAGCCGGCGACCTCGTGCACTCTTCGCCGGGGTGAAGAATCTGTCTCTGACTCTGTGCGTGGAACGAGTTTGCAGAAGCGGGGGGACGTAGGGACCCCTCCTCCCTGAGCTCTTTGCGTCGCCCTGCACAGCCCACTTCTTTGGCCTCTGCCCGAGGAAGGTGGTTCGGGGAGGGGTCATTCCATAAAGGGACTGAAGCAGTGGGACCGGCCAGGGCCCAGGACCGAGGCTGGGAGGAGCGGGCTCACCCCGGGCCCCCCGTCCTCTGCATGATTAGCGCGTGGGCCACAGCTCCCTCTCGCTTCCGTGAATGCGGCTTCCTGAGACTCAGAACGCTGTGTCCCCAGCGCAAACGTTCCTGGACGGCGTGTCATTAATTACAGTGTCCGCCTAGCGGCTGCCTGTCCAGCTGCATCTTAATGAGAGGCCCCTCCCTGCTGACCCTTTGTCCACACAGGGGCCCTTTGTGGGCTCCCAAGTCCCTCCCGGGTTCCCAGCACGGATGAATGGGGTGTTGTGCGGCCAGCTCGCCCCACTTCCCATCTCGGGGGGACAGGAAAGGGTCCTTGTATGTGATGTGCACAGTCTGCTCCTGGCAGGCACCCCGCTCCGCGGCCAACAAGGGCCCCCTCTGATGTGCAGGGAGGCTGGTGCTGGCTTCAGGCATTCTCTAACCCATATGGCCCGGCCATATTTCAGCACCGTCGACTCTCCGCACAGCACACAGGGGAGCGCCTTGAACCTGAACGAGATCATGTCTCCTCTCTGCTCAAACCTCTTCCCGTTTCCCTTCTCCCTCGGAGCAAGAACCCAGGTCTCCAGGGAGAGGCGTGAACTTCTGGGGCCTCCATGCCTCCCAGCCACCACGGCTCTGTGTGCCTTGAACATGACCCGGCCTTCGCCTGCTCTGTTCCTTCTGCCTGGAATGCGTTCCCCCCAGACTTCCACATGGCCCCCTCCTCGCCTCCCCAGGGTGTCTGTTCAAACACTCCCCCACCCCCCCGCCCCATTCCCTTGGTGGGCTCCCCGGGGCTCTGATCACCATGAGACACTGTGTGTTTCACTCTTGCTCTGGAGCGATGTCTGTCTCTGAGAGCTCAGGACTCTGCTGTCACCGGCTCCGTCCCCGCCCTGCCGCGCATGGGCGTGCGCACAGATGCACGGAGAACAGATGGAAAAGAAACTGTCTGTGTGCCTTTCTAGTCCGAGGTTCTAAATGCATTTAGGGGAACAGAATTAGAAGGCTTTGGAAGGTGGCCTTGAAGGGTCCTTGGCCTGCTTTGCTCAGGAATGCAACCCAGACCCTGGAAGGGTCTCGCCTGACCACACCGGCCTTGGAAATGAGGCCAGGGCCTTGGGTCTGGCACAGAGAGCAGCGTCCACGAATGACAGAGTCACCGACGTGGCTCAGGGCCACGGACCAGAATCTCCCTCACTGCCGTGGCGTTGGCTTGGGCGGCAGGAGGCCTGGGAGCTCTGTGGGGAAAGCTGAGGGGTAGAGAATCCATATGCATTTGGTTTTGAGGCACCTGAGGGGATGGAGGTGGGAGCCGGAAACCAGGGCGCCACAGGGAGGTGAGTGAAACACCCCGTCTGGTGGGTGGAAGCCGACGCCCCATCCCGGTGACACTGCTGGGTCATGGGTGCAGCCAGTGTCCCGTGCGATTGGTCAGTGGCCTGTCCTGATCGGTTGGTGCCCAAGCCATTCCAGAAGGAGAAGATTTGGGACATCAGTCCGTCTGCACCCCTGCAGTCAGGAAATGTGGGGTAACGAGCCAGGCTCTGCACCCTGTGTGTGGCCGTGACGACACCCACATGTCTTGCGGGAAGTGGTCCAGCAAGGAGGCTCTCACACACGTCTTCATGTGTCTTCCCGGGAAGCGGGGAGGTCACAGAGCCGCCCTGACACGGCCTCCCTAACAGCTCTGTGGGCTTGGCAGAAACAGACCAATAATCCTGGGCTCTGCCACTTTGGGGGAGCCCACCCCCACCTCATTTACTTCCAATTCGCACAAGGCGACTCAGGCGTCCAAACTCACTTATCCATCAATTTGCTTCCAATGCAAATGGAGCTCCTCTTCCAAAATGCTCATTTAAAAGGAGAAAACAATTCAATTTAGGACGGCGCGCATCTCCGGAAGGTCCAGGGCCATAACTGAGTTATTAAACGGGACCGTCCGCTGGGAGGGCGCGTGGAATGTGTAGCATCAACTTCTCTGGGAAGCGTCACGTTTTCTGCAGCCTCGCCAAGGAAAGGGGCAGTTGGGAAACATGCATTTTGCTTCTCCAGAGCAGGACTCCCTGGGGTCAGTATGCTCGCACCAGGTGAGTGTGTACAAACGCTATTGCCACGAAGCAAGGGTGTTTCGCAGGCCAGCCCTGGGGGCAGAGCCACGTGGAGGTGGGCGTGGCCGGTGGCCCCTGTGTGCCTTCCGTCCGGGTGCTCCTGGGTGCTACCGGAAGCGCACACAATGTGGGAGACGTTCGGGGTGCGTCCACACCTCAGCTTCT
This sequence comes from Proteles cristata cristata, assembly GCA_017311185.1. NCBI lineage: Eukaryota > Metazoa > Chordata > Mammalia > Carnivora > Hyaenidae > Proteles > Proteles cristata. The sequence goes on from JAESUZ010003532.1 coordinate 722,302, forward strand.
CCCTTCCCTGAGCCCCTGGATGAACAGGTGTCCCAGACCCTTGCAGCCAACGCAACGTGCGTCCAAGTGACAAGTGTCCCTCTGCCAGCTCTGCTTTCTCTCGCCCTGGTGGGGCAAGGTAGGGCGGTCAAAGCTCCGAGTCACAGGTGGGGACAGTCCTGATCATCCCCGCCAGGCTGTGTGGGAGCGTGACAGGTGCGTTCTGGCCGGCGGCGTGGCCTGTCTGCTGTGGGGTGTGGTTGGGCATCTGCTGACAGGTCCCCGAGAGAAGCCAGGTGTGGCCTGCTCCAGGACACGGGACGGCTCTCCGGCAAACACAGCCACGTTTGAGCACGAGGGCGTGAACCAAAGAGGCACATGCTGGTTTGCAGAAGGGGCCGCAGGAAGGGGAAGGGCCACTCAGAGGCGTGAGTCACCGATGCTGAACTCCTGAGCCGACAGCGTGTCTCAGGGGACAGAGTGTGCGAGGCGAGCTTTCCTGGGGCCCGTCAGGTCGCACAGTGCGTGTTCTGTGGAGTGGGGGCCTGGGCTGTGAGCACACGCTGCGCGGTGGATCCCGGAATCTGTCAGGAGCTTCTTGGTTCACACGCTTGGTTGCAGGGCTCAGAGCCGGCGGGTGCGGCCCCCACCCTGGAGGGGGACGCTGATGAGCGAATGCACCTGGCTGTTTGGTGGCCTTGGGTCAAGCAGGTCCAGGAGCAGAAGGGCCCCAGGGCCGCGGGCAGGCGGGGACAGGTCGGGGGCCTGTGTGGGCTGGGGGGTCGGCGGCCACGGCATGGTCGGCCACTCGGGCACTGCCCGGCCTTGCTTCCCGGGGCCTGCGGGGGTCAGCAGCGCCCGCAGGAAAACCCCCTCCATCTGCAGGCTGCTGCGTCGATGCCGATCGGCAGAGCCCAGAGACCTGCCCGCCGGGTCAGACCCGCTCCCCTGGAGCTGTGGGCTCAGGGCCCTCGTTTCTCCTGCCGAAATCTGGATCCTCCTTGCCAGGATCACAGGTTGAAAACTAAACATCTCTCTGCACACAACTAACGGGACCCCCCACTCCCCCCCGCCAGCAGCTGATGCAGGCAGTGCACAGCCCCTGGCCCGTGGGGAGCAGGTGCAGGAAATCCCCAGCTCGTGAGCAAACGCCCCCCGCCCCGCACACCAAGATCCTGCAGACCCGTGCGTGCTCCCCATCCGGGGGCGGCTCCAGGGCCTCGTGAGGTGCGACAGGCTGCAGAAGCTAACAGCTCTCACCTGCACAGCGTGGGGCTCTCTGGGACGTGGCACAGCGAGGGATGGGGGCCTTCTCCCGTGGCCCTGCGGCGCCCACGCCCTCGGGCCCCCGGCACACACTGATCGGTTTTGTGTCTACAGCTGTGGCCTTTTCAGAAACTTCACACACAGAGGCTCCTACAGTACGTGATGGTTTGGTGCTCGCCCTCCTTCAGCCCGGTTATTTGGTGCGCTGGTAGTTTTCTGCCTGTTCCCGCCAGGTGAATTCTAGCGTCCGCCTGTCTTCCCACTGAGTCCCGCTCGCACCCACGGAGGGATGTGTGGATGGACCTCAGCTTCCGGAATCACGAATCGTGCTGCGTCATAGCACCTGCTGACCCGTCTCCCTGCGGACAGGTGTCCTCACGTCTCCAGGCATCCGGGATGGAATCGCCGGACAGCTAACGGCAAGGGGACGCGCAGCGCACTCGCCCTGGTACATCCCACACGCACGCGTGTCTCCCTGCACCCACGCCAGCACCGGTGTCCCTGCTCGTCTCCGTTTGGGCCACTCTACTGAGCAGGAGGCAGAATTCCATGGGGCTTTAGATCGCATTTCCCGAGGACTGACAACACTGAGTGTTTGAATTCTCCGTTGCTCCAACACTATCATCCTTGATCTTTATGTCAACACAATGTGGAGAAAAACCAGCTAAAGGACAGCGAGGAGGCATGTTGGCTCGTCACATGCAGAGACAAAAAAAATTCGAAGAAAATAAAAATGGTAACTGGAGGCAGCTTAATAGGTCACACGTAACTATCACGTTGTGTGCGGCGGCCATTTAAATTCATTACCAACATATCTATAATTACAAGTGTTTCACAAATGCACCATCTCAAGTTTCCTTGTAACACTGGGGTTTCACAGATAGGTGCCCCGCAGCCTTCTCAGCAGCGTCAGCAACTGAATGGCGAGATTTCCAGGGCGCCGTGTGCAGGCTCGGGCTGGGTGGTTTCTGTCCCCAGGAGCGGGCTCCGCGCCGGGGCTTCACCGCCTCCTCCTTAATTGCTAACGAGCGTGTCTGCCAAGCAGTGTGGAGAGTCCCCGGGAACGTGAGGTCCACCTCAAAAGGGTGCACCCAGACAGCAGCCACCGATTGGCTCCCTCACGGCCCCGGGCAGAGCTCTCAGACGCCTGCGAACCTTTTACAAATTAGGAGAGAAATTTTCCAGTCTCCTCTGCCTCAGTCCAGCTTTGCAGATTTAATTTCGAGAAGCCTCAGCAGTAATCTGGTCGTAAACCTCCTTGTCCCACATGGAGGTCCTGACATACTGGGTAAATAAGAGCCTGGGGGAGAAAAGAGAAGCTGGCCTCTCTCTCTCTCAAGTGGTTAAGGGGCACAGAACTAGTTTGTCTCTCCTCCATGGCTTTTGTGGCAAATTCAAAGAAGGAATCTTCTCCAAGGGTCAGTGAGACAGGATCACAGCGCTAAGGATGGGAGTGGCCTTTGAAGATGGAGAGCCCAGGGCTCACTGTAAAGTGCTCGCTGGAACCCCTCCTGGGTCCTGCTGGTACAGCTGGGGCTGTGCGGGGGTTAACGGCACAAGCCACCTGATTCAAACCCAGTTGTGTGTCCTTGGCACGTTCCTTAACCTCTCTGGGCCCCGGCTTCCTCCTCTTTATGGAGACCCAATTTCCCTCGGTCATCTTGTCTTGGCTTCCTGGGGCTGCTGTAACAAATCATCGCACACCGGGGGCTTTCAACAACAGAAGAATATTCGCTCACAGCGCTGGGGGCCAGAAGTCGGCCATCTAGGTGTCAGCATGGCCATGTCCCCTCCAGAGACCCTCGGGGAGGGCCCGTCCTGCCTCTTCCGGATCCTGGTGGCAGCCGCGTCCCTGGCGTTTCTCGGCTGTGTCTGCCTCACCGAATCTCTCCCTCCATCTTCACGGGCCTCGTCTCTGTGTCTCTGTGCCTTCTCCTTTTCCGTCCATGAAAAGGACGTCCTCATGGGTTCAGGGCCACCCGCATCCACCATGAGGTCACCCGGTCCCTAATCCCATCAGCAAAGACCCTATTTCCGAATAAGTCACATTCGTAGCTGCCAGGGGTTAGGACTTGCACGAATCTCCTGGGGACACAGTCCAGCCCAAAGCACACGCGACAGGGATGCTCGGAGGACAGGTCTGCAGTGCTGCCCGATCGTTCCGATTCCCGGCGGCGATGCTGGGGCGGGTCGGCAAGCGGGTGGCGGTGTGTTCACGCGGGGAGCGCGCGGGGCGCAGGCTGAGGGACTGGCTGTGTGAGGGGCCCGCACGCCGGCTGGGAGTGCGGGAGGGAGGGCGCTGGTGCCCGCGCGGCCTGCGCGTCCCGGGGTCAGGACGCGGCTCCTGTCTAGAGTCCGTACTTCCCGCAGGGACGGTTTCAAGCCCCCCCCAGAGAGCCTTCTGTCCGTCTCTTCTCACCCCTTCAGCCTTACCTCAGAGCGAGGCACCGTGTTTGCACTTGGAAGTGAACTAGGCTACAGGACTCTTAAGAACAACCCAACAGCTTTCTGAGACACAGTTCAGGTGCCGTACGGCTCGTCCACTTAAAATGCATCGTCCAGGGGTCCCCAGAAGATTCACAGGCTGGTGCATCACCTCCATGATTAACTTCTGAGCATTCCCACCACCCCAAGAGAAACCCGTCACCCCCGTCACCCCCTAATCCCTCCCAGCCCTGAGCAGTCACAAAGTCACATTTGGTCTCTGTAGATTTACCTATTCTGGCGTTTCATATCCACGGAGTTACATGACACGTGTTCTTTCGTGACTGGCTTCCTTCACTCCGCGTCATGCTTCCGAGGGCCATCGGTGGGGCTCAGCGCGTCACGCCTTTTTGTGGCTGAGTGGTCGCAGCACTCGTGAGCTGGCAGGTGCAGCCACCAAGCGGGCATCACGAGCTAAAGTGGCGAAGCACTTCCTCCGTGCCCAGCACTGTGCAGCTTGCATGGCTTACGCCAACTGAAACGCCCAGGCAGGCCGGGCAGGCATAGCAAATGGGTAAAGCAGCTGTGGTAGAAAACACCACAAACCGTGGTTCCTGGTGACCTACAGGCTACACTGATGGCTGCCTCCCAAGAAGAGGGGCCGAGGATTTCAGATCTTCTGATTCTTTCATGAGAAGTCAGAAATCCAGATTCATTTGTGGGAAATCTCCCCATTACTTTACATGGATACCAAATAAAATTCATCCCCAGGTCACATTCAGACAAAGGGCATCTCCCAGTTAACAATCTCTGCTTGTAAAATAACAAAATGGACTTAAAATAATCACAGAGGCCTGTACCCATCCTGTAGGTGACCGCAAAGTCAACTAGGGAGGAAGAGAGAGCAACTCACCCTGGTTTCCCTGGACTCTCTAAGTTTGTTTGTTTTTTTTTTTTTTAATTTTTAGAAACATTTATTCATTTTTGAAATACAGAGAGAGACAGAGCACGAGTGGGGGAGGAGCAGAGAGAGAGGGAGACACAGGATCTGAAGCAGCTCCAGGCTCTGAGCTGTCAGCACAGAGCCCGACGCGGGGCTCGAACACATGAACGGTGAGATCATGACCTGAGCCGAAATTGGACACTTAACCAACTGAGCCACCGAGTGCCCCTGAACTCTCTACATTTTCACACTGGAAGTTCTATATCCTAGGAACCTCGTCAGTCCCAGGCAAACTGGAATGGTTGGTCGCTATATCGAGAAGCCACAGTCAAGGCTTAGGAGGTGCCCATGTCTGGGATATTGTAGCTGCTCACCCTTGGGGAACTGCGCTGAGTGAATTTATGAGAACAACGAAGGAAAGAAATCAATGTCTTCCATTTATTTACACACCCATTTGGATCAAAGATACTATTCTCTTTCTCTAACTTCCTCATTCATTGGATCTGGCTTTAGGCTGTTTTCAAGGATGATCTCATCACTGTCACCATGACCATCGTCATCACCATCATCATCATCACCATCATCACCACCATCACCGTCATCTCCATCATCCCCATCATCCCCATCACCGTCACCACCATCAGCACCTTCATCAGCATCCATCCTTCCAGTACCCACATTTCACACGATAAGCTGTGGTGGTGAAGAGGAGGGTGCACTGCGGTTGGGTTTGAGCCAGACCCTATTTGCACCACTTCCCAGCGATGCAGCCCCGGGCATGTTAGCCGTACCCAAAGGCCGCAGTGCCTCCCGTACAATGAAGACCATACCAGCTCAGCCACTGCGGGAGCTGCCCTTACGAGGATTAAATGAAATGATGAATAAGGAGCACTTAGCCCAGAGCAGTGCCCAGTAAATGCTAATGATCAGCATCAGGGGAATGAACCTCAGTGTGATTCAGCAGATTTGGGTCTCACACACTCGTCAAACTGGGGCAGCTCTAATTTCTGGAGGTGTTTGCGAGTTTTTGCCTCTGGCTCTCCCCGATTAGGGCCCCCAGGACGGCACAGCCCCATTTTCAGGCGGATGCTGGTGATGACCGCCTGTGCGGAGGACTTTCTGTGACAGACATTGAAAACATAAAAAAGATCAAACATGGGAAAGCACTTTACAAACTGTAGAGTGCTGAGCAGATGTCGGGGAAGGGGGCCTGCGTGCGATTTACTGTTTAGGCTTCGGCCGCTCCCAGAGCCGAGAAAGGCATGTGGAGTAGTGCTTTACCCCAACGTCTTTGCAGGACTGAGCACGGAACACCCCAGGTCAGGCCTCCCAAGTGGAACTGGCAGCTCCGGAGGCTCCGAAGGAATGGAAGGCACTCCGAGGTTTCCCCCGGTGCCCCATCCACAGGAAACTCGTTTTATAAATAATCTCAAGTAAGAGCAGTCCCAAAGTTGTGGGTGGCATTTTCATTTGCTGACTCTGGAAGTTCCAGAGTCCCCACCTAGACACAAAAGCCAGAAGAGAAATCAGGTCACACGGAAAGGCAAATAGTCACAGTGCGCTCGGCTAAGCCCTGTTTCAGGAATTTCCACTCTGCTGACAGTGGCTTCCGACTGGGACATTTATATCAGGGGGGCCCCATTCTGTTTGCTGTTTCCCAGCAGAGGGTGGGGAGAGGTGCGGGGGGTGGGGCACCTTGAAAATGAGATGGCAGGAATGATTTAGAAAAGGTTGCAGTAAAAAAAACATATGCCTACACCAATAACGAAGCAGCAGAACAAGAAATCAAGTAATTGATCTCAGGTGCAACTGAACCAAAAACAATTAGATACCCAGGAATAAACCTCACTAACGAGGTAAAAGATCTGTACTCTCGAAACTATAGAAAACTTATGAAAGAAATTAAAGAGGACACAAAGAAATGGAAAAGCCTTCCGTGCACATGGATTGGAAGGGCAAAGACTATTAAAATGCCGATGCTACCCAAAGAAATCTACACATTTAATGCCATCCTCATCAACATACCACCAGCATTCTTCACAGAGCTAGAACAAACAATCCTAAAATCTGTATGGAACCGGGAAAGGCCCCGAATAGCCAAAGCGATCCTGAAAAAGAAAACGGAAGCAGGAGGCATCACAACCCGGGACTTCAAGCTGTATTACAGAGCCGGGATCATCAAGACAGTCTGGTGCTGGCACAAAACGAGACACTCAGATCAATGGAACAGAACAGAGAACCAGAAACGGACCCACAAATGTATGGCCAACTCATCTTTGACAAAGCAGAAGATAGTATCCAATGGAATAAAGACAGTCTCTTTAGCAAATGGTGCTGGGAAAACGGGACAGCGACACGCAGGAAAATGAACTTGGACCTTTTTCTTACACCACACACAAAAATAAACTCAAAATGGATGAAAGACCTAAATGTAAGACAGGAAACCATCAAAATTCTACAGAAGAAAACAGGTAAACACCTCTTTGACCTCAGCAACAGCAGCTTCTTACTCAACACGTCTCCAGAGGCAAGGGAAGCGAAAGCAAAAATAAACTATTGCGACCTCACCAAGATAAAAACCTTCTGCGTTAGGAAGAAAACAATGAGCCAAAGTAAAAGGCAGCCTACGGAATGGGAGAGATATTTGCAAATGGCATATCTAATAAGGGGCTAGTATCCAAAATCTATAAAGAACTAATACAGCTCAACACCCAAAAAACAAATAATCCAGTTAAGTAATAGGCAGTAGACATGAACAGATATTTTTCCAAAGAACATCCAGATGGCCGACAGACACACGAAAAGATGCTCAATGTCACTCATCATCGGGGAAATGCGAATCAAAACCACAGTGAGACACCCCCTCACACCTGTCAGAATGGCTCAAGTCTACACCACAGGAAACAACAGGTGTTGGCGAGGATGCAGAGAAAGGGACACCCTCTCGCGCTGCTGGTGGGGATGCAAACTGGTGCAGCCGCTCTGGAAAGCAGTGTGGAGGTTCCTCAAAGAGTTAACAACAGAACTACCCAATGACCCAGCAATTGTACTAAGTAATTATGCAAAGGATAGGAAAGTACGTATTTGCAGGGCTACATGCACCCCAGTATTTATAGCAACACTATCGATGCTAGTTCAGCTGGGAAGAACCAGGGTCCACCGCCCGACGGACGGGCAGAGATGTGGCATGTATGCAGTGGAATACTACTCAGCCATCAAAAGAAGGAAGATTTGCCATTTGCAGCAAGGTGAACTCAGCTAGAGAGCACTGTATTGAGTGAGATAAGTCCATCAGAGAAAGACAAATACCATATGATTTCACTCATATGTAGAATTTAAAAATCAAAAACAGATGAATATGCGGGAAGGAGGGGAGAGGAGGGAGAGAAATGAAGCACCAGAGACTTAACGATGGAGAACAAACTGAGTATCGATGGAGGGAGGTGGATCGGAGGTGGGCTGGATGGGGATGGGCGCTAAGGGGGGCACTTGTTGGGACGAGCGCGGGGCCTCTTACGTAAGTGATGAATCTCTGACTTCTACTCCGGAAACCGATATTGCGCTGTATGTTAACTAAATTGAAATAAAAATTTGAAAAGAAAAATAAAAGATGCCCGTAGCTAGAGGTCACCTGGCCTCGCAGCCTCCCAAGGTCACGGGGAAGGACGAGGTCACACAGACTGAGGTTTACACCCCACGGCAGCGACTTACAAGCTGTGTGATCTTGGGCGCGAGACCTCACCTCTGTGAGCCTCACCGTTCCCATCTGTGGAGTGGGAGTCACCGCGCCCGCCTTGCGGAGCTTTTGAAGTGACTTATGGGGAGGCTGGACACAACAGGCTGGGCGTGCAGGAAGCACCCAGGGTGCCAGGGGCCCCTGTTGGAGACGAATGCAGAGTGTCCGGAGGCCTTCTAATGACACTCTGGGAAGATCAACCAAAGGTGGGTGACAGGACCTCAAAAAATTAAAAAAAAATAGAACTTCCAGAGGCTCCCGCCATCCCAGCTCTGGGTATACATCTGAAATAATCGAAGTCAGGGTTTCAAAGAGATATGTGTCCCCCAAGGTCACAGCACCGCCGATAGGCACGGAAACAACCCACGTGTCTGTTGACAGAGAGGAGGTGGGGGGCACGCGCGTGGACGTGCAGTGAATTGTCTTCGCCTTAAAAAGGAAGGCGATCCCGCCGTTGGCAACAAGAGGGGTGAACCTGGAGACCACGCTGCGCAGTGGGGTGGGGATGCCGTGTGGGCCCCTCGCACGGGGGCTCTGACCTAGTGCCCGTCACAGGAGCCGCGAGGGGGACGGTGCTCACCAGGGGCGGAGGAGGAGGAGGGGCAGACGCTGTTCCCCGGGGAGTCTCGGTCCCCGGGATGAGCACCCGCGCCGGACAACACCGTGCCCTGCGGTCACCCGTGTGGTTCGCGCTTTGTTCAGAGGGTTGGTCTTACAGGTTTTTTGTTGTTGGTGTTGTTATTTTATTTTTTTTGTTTTCTTCCTTCCTTCCTTCCTTCCTTCCTTCCTTCCTTCCTTCCTTCCTTCCTTCCTTCCTTCCTTCCTTCCTTCCTCTTTTTCTTTCTTTCTTTCTTTCTTTCTTTCTTTCTTTCTTTCTTTCTTTCTTTCTTTCTGTCTCTCTCTCTCTCTCCTTCTCTTTTCTTTCTTTTACATGTTGTTAATGTTGATTTATTTATATAATTATTTTTTAATACGGTTTATTGTCAAGTTGGTTTCCACACAACACCCAGTGCTCATCCCCACAAGTGCCCTCCTTCTGTTCGACGACAAAGAAAACCTAAACCCCACAGTCAGACCCGAGGACGCTTTGGGAGGCGCCGGAGAGGTTTGTGGCCTCGACTGAGGAGGCGGCTTCCCAGGTGCGCACACGCATTCGAACTCATGAACCTTCCTTCACTGGACATGGACCGCTGCCGTCCTATCTGTATGTCAATCACACCTCTATACAGCGGGTTGTTGTTTTTGTTTTTTTTTTTTAAGGCAGACGAGAGGGACCCCGAGCTTCCCACGGGTGTAGGAGAAGCGAGAGAGCTTGGCTCCCAGGACACGTGGGGCCCAGAGCAGCGCTGGGGGCTCGGCAGGGGGAGGGGTGTGCGGCCCGCCTGCTGGGGCCCCACGGACGCTCGGTGTGCAGGACGTGGCCCTTCTGGTGCTCAGACGCTCTTCCTCGGTTCAGAACTGGAAACGAGGCTCTCCTGATGCTCTGCCCCAGTCGTGAGGCGTGCTCACTCCCCGCAGGCTGCTTTCCGTTCACGGCGGGCCGTCCCGGGGCCTCGCGTGGCCCGGTAGCCGGTCGCCCCTCAAAGGGGAAAACGCAAACTCTTTGGGAAGGCGAGAGAAACACTTTTCAATAAAATAAATGAAGGTGCTGATTTTGACCTTTTTCGACTCCATGGCGAAATCCAGATGAAGGGAAGAAAAAAAAAAATCTCAGTTCATCCAGCATTTCGTGTATTAATTTATAAAGCAAAATACCAAGATTGATTCTCATTCAAATCCGTACCCACCTAAGGTTCCTGAAAATGAAATAACATTAGCGATTCTCTTTCATTTTTACTTTCAAGAATTTTCCATAAGCAGGGACTCTGGCTCTGGTGATTTCAGCACTTGAGCGCAGCAGGGGCTATGTATGCATTCTGGAATCTTTTTTTTTTCCTTTCCCATCTCCCATTATAGGACACAATGCAGAATCTAAGAAAGTTCATTTTTTAGAATCTCTTAATATTATGCGAGCATGTATCTGAGATAACATTCACGTTTGTAAGTGCATTTTACGTTTGATTACAGTGAGTGATTTAAAGTGCTCGCTCTGAGCAACGTGATCACTTACCGTTTCTGTGGGTGACACACACATGCCCACACCGGCCCAGCATGTATTGACAGGCACGGGACGGCTTGTATGTAGCTACAGACACCGGGCACGGACTTGGAAAAGGAATTGCATATCGCTCACGTGCTTGTTTTCTAATCAATCCTGCCTTTATGAGGCCCCTTTAAGGAGGGAAGGGAGTAAAAAGGACACCATGAATCTCCACCCACTAATGACAGTCACTTTAGACACTGGCAAAAAGAAAAGAAAACCCAGAAACCAAATTCTTTGGTTTGGTGCAAAAATCTAAAGTAAGAGGAAAGAAAGAGCTACCAAATGAATGTTAGGTAGACGGCATCTCTTGTGCTATAACTAAGGAAAGCGGCTCTTATGTGGTCTGCTGGTTAAGTTCAGACAGGGCTGCCAAATACAGTTGGGCAGGCTTTGCACTGCACAAGAGCTGCACGTTCAGACTTCAGATAGAGACTAAATTTTCTTACGGGGGGCAGGCGAGTGCCTTACGGAAGGGCACCTCTTTCTAACATGCATAGAGGTGCTGCTTGGGCCAGTGTCTGGACCTTCTCTCAGGACACTGTGGGCCAGAAGCAGCAGCACACGGATATTTCACAGCCATCTCTCTGGACACAGAGAAGACTTTCTAAATGCAGCCCAGCGTCTTTACTTCTTGATGTCATTACTGAAGGGCGTGTTGATTCCTTCATGTAAGTAGGAACCTTCATTACTTCGTTCACTCCTCAAGCTCAAAGCCCAGACCACTCACCCGGCACATTATGGACGTCCAGGAAGTACTTGGTCAGCGAATAAATGAACTGATGAGTCGCTCTATACCTGAAGCTACTACTATGGTCAGTTTGACATCTGCCCTTAGCTGTTTCCCCCACTACCTTGTTCCCGAGGCAACTAATCATTAATAATCATTAACTAATAATCCATCATTGATCATTAATCACGAATTTGCGGGCGGGGAAGGTAAAGAAGGAGGGAAATGATGAGCTCACCATGAAGGGGATTCTAGGTGGAAAGTTAATAAGTGGATGAACGAGATCCCCGCTCACAGTTAACACACATCTGTAACGGACTGTGTGGTCGGGGAAGTGGGCGTCTGGGTGAGGGTGTGAGACGCAGCCGCCCCCGCCCGCCAGGCACCCGCTGGCTCCTCCAACCCTCCCGTCCTCCTCAGCCCGTCAGGAGGTCCCCAAGCACTTTGGTGTCCGGACGCCTGGACGGGACCCTCAGGTGTTGCCTGCGTGCGTTATGCCCGTCGCTGTTCACGTGTGTTAGGGATCACGGCTGGTGGCCCCAGGTCACGAGAGCACACATCGCATCAGCTGTGAGGGGGGCCGTCGCCCGGGCCTCCGTGCTCCGGCGAGCGAGGGGCAGGCAACATGGCAGCCGTCGCCCTGACTCACCCCCCAGACAGACTCACAGATGGTTGCGCAGAACCCGCATGGCCCTGAGGCTGTCTCAAAGTGTGCCTCAGTTTCCGCTGTGGTCCCCGGGCGGCGGGGGGTGGGGGGGCTGCCACGCCGCGGGGCCACTCAGGCAGCGCCGTGGGACGGTGCCGCCTCCGAGGGGGACCCCAGCCCTTGAGGCGAGGCAGCCCCGGCCAACATCTGGCTGCGACCCCCCGAGAGACCCCGAGTCGGACCCCCCAGCAGAGCTGATCGGGATTCCCGCCCTTTATGGCTATTTTAAGCCGCTACGTCTTGGGGTGACCTGTCACACATCAGGAGAGTTCTTGTCGTGTTACGAAAGGGCCTTGGGGCCCCCCGGGTTTCCGTACCAGCTCCGATGAGCGCAGCGCGAGGGCCTGCGGAATATAGCGAGGCGTCGTCCACACACATCTGAGCTCACGTGGAGGACTGGCCTCGACGACGAGGGCCACACCGCGAGGCCCGACGCCCAGGAGGCTAGGCTGCCCCGTTCTCCCGGCGGCTCGACTGCGCATGAGCACCTGAGGTACGGAGGGTACTTGCCACGTCCCTCGGGGCTCCTGGGGCCAGAGGGCTCTTCCCCGTGTGCCGTCTTCGCTGCTTCCTGGTCCCGGGTCGTGTACACACCCAGTAACCAAGGGCCCAGCTCCACCGGATGTGCTGGGGCAGAACTCACGTGATAGTGAACTTGGAGTGGGTACTTCAGAAGAGCATGAACGAAGTCTGAATGGATCAACAGACAACAGGAATTCGCTGCTGCGTAGTAAACGAGGCATCTTACTCTGAATGTGGGGAGCGGGAGCTAATTAATTAATACTACTGTTGCTATTGCTACTCATAAATAATAATGGCCAATACATGGAGCATTTGATATGCGCCAGACACTCTCCTAAGGGTTTTCCATATATTATCTGATTTAATCCTCACTACGATGCTATGAAGTGAGCACTATCATTATGTCCGTGTTACAGGCAAGGGAGCTGAGGCACAGAGAGGGTAAGCGACTTGCCTAAGGGTGCACAGCTCAAAAAAAATAGTGGATCCGAGATTCGAAGCTAGGAATTTGCCACCGTCGATGCTGTTCGTCTCTCACTGCCCCTTATCCCCTGTTTTGCCGTCATAACATCTGGCAAGAGGTCGTCGGGACAGAGTTTAGGACAAGAGGCCGGAGGTCTGTGGCCATGAAAGCAGATGCCCGGCTGAGGGTGGGCTCGCCCCGCCCCTGCATTCTTATTCCGTGGGGGCCAGCGAGTCACAGACTCAGCGGCAAGCCGCCCCTGCCTGCGGTGACTGTAGAGCGGGGGTGATGGGGGTCTGTCGGGCTTGGCCTCCCGAGCCCCTGCAGGTGACTCTGCCTCATAACCCCTCTAATCCTTTGTGGCTCCTTTTGGGCCTCGCCTCCTTCTGGGGTGCCCTTGTGTGGCCAATTGTCGTGTGATTGTCTCAGGAATAGGGTGTCAACACAGGCTGGACCCAGGGCAAAGCCTGAGACTTTTGCCGGAAACTCCTGGGGGAAAGGCAGACCTCCTCCTAAGGATGCCAAATCGCTTGGGCGTGAGCCTGCATCTACCTTTGGGAAACCCTGCCTGAGAAGGAAGTCTGAGGCTGGGAAAGCAGAGCTGGGGACGAGAGAGAATGGCTGGCAGTGTTGACTGAGCGGCTGGATCCAACTGTACCTGAAGCCTGTGCACAATCTAATTAACTCTCTCTATGGAGGAAGGCAGCTGAGTTTGGTTCTTGCTACCTGCTCCCAAACTGTGTTGATAAGATATAAGGAACGAGAAGATCTTCTATTATGCTTGCTTTTTTTGTTTTTACTTTAAAATATCAGATCATAGACAATACGGGGGAAAAGCACAGCCATGCTATCGGCGGGTCCCACAGGAAAGACACTGAAAAAGTGGACAGATGAGTGAGGATGAGAAGAGACACTCATGGCAGGGCTGGGGTGGAACGTGGACTGACACTGACATTGTCCTCCTGGCCACCCTCATCACCATCACGTGTCCCCGTCTGTAGCCGTTGGCCGCGGGTGGCTATTTACAGCCGTTCATTACAATTAGGTGAAGTTACAGTTTAATTTCCTCTGCGGCTCCCGCCAATTTTAAGTGTCCGACGACCTCATGTAGCCGGTGACGCACTGAACGGCACGGACAGGGAACACGGTTACAGAAGGTTCGACTTTACAACAACGGCCTAGAAGTTTCAGACAGGAATCTTTCCTTCCTATTTCTTTCCTCCCGGTAACTGACACCACACAATACTTAGGAACGCGTAGCAGCTGCAACTGTTACACCTCGTGAATCCAATGGAGACGTGTGTGGACCACCCACCAGGTGCTGAGCCCCTTTCTAGAAGCTGGGGACACAGCGAGAGGACCAGAGACAGGGAGATGGACGGTACACAGGCCAACAGATACACACATGACATCACGTCCGGTGGGGATGGGGCTGCAAAGGCAGAGCCACGCAGGGGAAGGGGGAGGATGGTCTGCTGGAGGGCCTCATGGAGGAGGTGGTCTTGAGCCACCTGGATGGAGCCAGAGAACAAGACTGGAGGAATCCGAGGGTCCCCGTCTTGGCTCTGGATTCGTGTCTGAATCACCTGCCGCATGTTTACACACAGACGCCTGCCTCTAATGATGCTGAGATAATTAATGTGGGGGTGTGGCCAGAAAGCGGCCGCATCGACCTCCCCCCACAGGGGATTTGAACCCTAATCCTGGGCCGTCGTCCAAAGGTGTGGCCGGCCGCGTAGACATGGCCAGGAGCTGGCTGCAGGTGCGAAGTCCTGGTGCCCCGCGGACCCGCCGGGGCAGACAGCCTGTGCTGTACAGGCCCTCCGGACGCCGCCGGCCACACCAGGTCTCAGAACGAGGGGGAGAGCCGATCCGCTGTTCTCTCTTCGTCCACGATTGGCTCTTTAATCCGCAGGGTTACCAGCAAAAGCTCAACAAAGGTCCCTGGTGGCACGTGAACTCTGCCGTCATTTGAAAAAGGATCGGGTAAGGCTGCCACACAGGGGTAACCACACGTGGTATCTGTCAGGAGACTGCAATGCCCCCCGAGAATCCATCACGTCCACAGAGACACATGTTCTCTGTTTTTTTTCCTCCAAGATGTTTCCTCGTCCCTCCTGCGTGGCAAGGACTTAAACTGAGTTATAGGTTCATCAGCAGCGCAGCGATCTAACCCGCCTCAGATGCCGACATGGTGACGGGGCCGGAGTACAGGCTGGCACCGCTAGCCTTGGCCCCGCTAACCACGCGCCAGACCGTAAGCGCAGTGCGTCTCCTTCGGGCCGGACGTGTCGGAGCGCCGGGGTTTACCCGCAGTTTCTGGCGGCAGGGGTGGGGCGGGGCGGGTGCCAGTGGCCAAATGACGGAAAAGACAACACTTCCTTCACCTCGAGGGGCGGGGAAGACAGACATGGGCTTTCATTCATGTATTCATTCACTGGCAGCTCCTTACGAAGCACCTACTGTGTGCCGGGCGTACTTGGGGACGGTACGGATGGAACGACCCCTGCTCTCACGGAGCTGACATCCCAGTAGGGAAATTCACACAATGAACATATCAGGAAACACGGGATTTACATCATGCTAAGGGGGCCAGGGCACAGAGCGACTGAGCTGTGACTTTGGGTAAGGTGACTGAGGTTGGCTAGGGAAGTGGGGACCTGCCTGATGTGAGGGAAGACGCAGTATGGGACCTGGGGAGAAGCTCCAGGCACAGGGCAGAGCCAGTGCAAAGGCCCTGGGGCTGGGGTGTGGAGGACGAGGAGGCAGTGGTGAGATCAGAGAGTAGCCATGGGCCACGCACGGAGGGCCACGTGGGTCCTGGTGAGGCCCACGCACCGGTCAAGACCCAGCACTGCCTGGATGTGGAGGCGGGACCCCTTGGCTGGTGGCGCCAGGACGCGGACGGCAGACGGGCGGGGCAGTGGGAGCCGCCCTAGACTGCAGGCACAGGAACAGGAGGCCCAGCACCCGGGGACGGCACTGTCACCGCGGCTCTGCTCCCCGCTGGCCTGCGCTGACGAAGGGCACTGACGGCACCAGCGGCCACAGGGAGGAATCAGGCGGGCAGCCCGGTCCACGTTCCGGGGAGGCGCTGGGGGCGGGCCTTCTGTAAACACGAACTTAAGAAGGAGACTCGGTGATTCTGCCAGACCCGAAACCAGGCCTCGGGGCCTCGGAGCAAGGGGCGGCTGCGGACGGCGTCGGGGAGCACGGTCAGAAGACCCTCACGCAGCGGGTGGAGCGGAGTCCAGGGGGGCGAGAAGGAGGCTTCCGGGAGGGGACAGGGCCAACGGTGCCCAGCGGGACGGGCGCAGCCGTCTCCACACCAGTGCCTGCACACAGTGGGTGCTCAATAAGGAGAGCTCTGTGCTGGGGGTCCGTTCCCTCCCGGGCTGGGTGATGGAGGGGCGAGGCTTCCCTTCTCCCCAGGGCTGGGTGATGGAGGGGCGAGGCTTCCCTTCTCCCCAGGGCTGGGTGATGGAGGGGCGAGTGCTTCCCTTCTCCCCCAGGGCTGGGAGATGGAGGGGGCAGGGAGGGTGAGGCTTCCTTCTCCCCAGGGCTGGGTGATGGAGGGGTGGGGCTCTCTCCCCAGGGCTGGGTGCTTCCCTTCTCCCCAGGGGCTGGGTGATGGAGGGGCGAGGCTTCCCTTCTCCCCCAGGGCTGGGTGATGGAGGGGCGGGACTTCCCTTCTCCTCAGGGCTGGGTGATGAAGGGGTGAGGCTTCCCTTCTCCCCAGGGCTGGGTGATGGAGGGGCGAGGCTTCCCTTCTCCCCCAGGGCTGGGTGATGGAGGGGCGGGACTTCCCTTCTCCTCAGGGCTGGGTGATGGAGGGGCTGGAGTGTATACTTCCCTGTGGCAACAATTCTTAGCCCATTTTGGGTCACAAGCACCTCTCTCTGGGTGGTGAGGTCTAAGAAGCTCTTCTCAGAATACATTTTTAAATGCATAAAATAACACAGCTAGGCTTACAAAGGAAACTAATTTCAGATCAGGTAATCCATGTCCTTCCGCATTATCGCACTAAGTAAGAAGATAGAGCGTTGGGTGTAAAAATGACCGTAATTTCAAATTAGCGAAGAGTATGAGTGATATTTCAAGATGTCTGTGCCCGCTGCAGTTTGATGGAAATCTGTGATGAGTTCGGTGGTGTCGGCCAGGAACACGGGGCTTGTGATCGGCGTCCACATGAGAGGGAACACTGAGTTCTGGGGAGAGATTCGTGACACCAAGGTGCGGATGCCCCCTGGGCCCCTCTGCCTGCCTCAGTCTCTCTGAGGCTCCCTAGGGGGCCACGGGGTCTTCTGTAGGGTCACTTCCCCCAGGCCTGATTTTCTGCCAGTGCAGCGGGACGGCGGGGGCTCAGCCCTCAGGGAAAAGCGACCGGTGGCCATGCTCTCCGATGAGTGTGGGGTCCCGTTCGAGCGCGCTCCCCCACCCCCCACAGCCCTGATCTCCAGCCAAGATGCTTCTAATGGGCCTGTGGGTAAACATTTCTGTGGTAACCACCACGTATTTGCCGGAAGGTGATTTATAAACTGCTGCTTCAATACCTAGTGACGTAGCATCCTTTTAACTATTAGGAGAAGTTTCCAGGGAGCTTACTGAAAGGGGGGAGAGCTGGTGTGTCCTGAAGGGTCACGTGGGGCCAGGCAAGGGTGATAAATGCGTCCAGAACAGTCCGGGGACTCAAGTGCTGTTCTTATTCCCATTGTACAGGTGAGAGAATGGAGGCACAGAGAGGTCAAGCCACTTGTTCAAGGTCACACAGCCACTCAGAGGAGGCACTGGGATTTATGCCCACACAGCTGGCTCTCGAGGCAGAGCCCCCAACTCCTAGTCTAGCCTGAACTCAGGGAAAATATTAAAGGTGTGGCAGCAGGTGAGAGGCTGGTGTGCGGAGGGCATGCAGCCGGCCAGCGCCGTGGGGGCGGGGCGTCCGTCCTGGGCGCCTTTCTCAGGACCAGGGCTCCTGCCAATGTTCATGTTGGGGTGATAGATGATTTCTCTTTCCTCTTTTCTTTTCTTTCTTGCTTCTATGCTCCCCACCTCTGTCTCTTACCCCCAGAGAAGCCGCGTGATCGTCAACATTAGAACGCACACGCTTTACTTTCTAACTAAAGAGAGTAAAACAATGGGAAGTATAAACTGGGATGAGGGTCGAACATCCATCCCTGGCACCCCTTCCCCTACCGCTGGGGAAACCTGGCCGGGCTGCTGGCGACCTTGGTGTGAACGCCTCCGCTGACTACTGCCGCCGTCTGAGCACCTCCTCTGTGGCAGGTGGTGGCTGAGGGTCATTCATCGGATAATGAATCGGTCACCCTGAAAACATTCCTACCAAGTCCAAACAGCTTCGGGTGAGTCACAGATTTGCTCTTTAGACAGAGCCCCGCGCCAGGAGGTTGGAGGGAGGGGTGTTTCTAGATTGGAATTCCACAGTAAATCCCCGGCTGTGACAAGGAAATACTTATTCCGCCCACATAGTTATTTTTCGACCCGGCAGACGTTTTTCAATTGCCCAAGAGCATGGAAACCACCCTTAAAGCCTCTCAAGGGAGTCACGATGTAAAATTTCCAAGTTGGAAGAGGGGCATGAATATCAGGATAGGATGTTTCTGGAAACCAATAAACCATTATTTATCTATTGTCTCTTTTAAAAGTAATATTCTCCAATCCCTGTCAAAGGAGATGCGTCTCAGTTCTTTGAAATGCCAGCTGCTGCCTTCCCGAACCCGGAGGATATTGCCGACACCCTTCCCCACGGACCCCGATGCAGAGCGAGGTCATTCATCACTGGTAGATTGACAGGCGGGTCCGAGAGTATGTCTGCAATGCCACCTGCCTGTTAACGCCCATCCCGATGCCCACGTCCGGTTCTCTGGGCTCAGCAAGGGAGAGGACGCAGAAAAGCTGCTACGGGACGCCGTCGGCTAGAAAAATCCAACCACGGGGTTCCGAGACCCCTGGAGATCCCTCCAGCCTTGCCTTCCTTGCTGAGCTGTGCTGTGCTCCCTGGGAGGAGCCGGGGGAGCCCGGAGCCTGCAGCCCTCGGGGCCCAGGCTGGAAATGGAGGGCCCCCCTAAGGGGTGGGTTGCAGCGTGTGGGGTGAGGGGCTCCCCACAGAGCCAGGGGCGGGAGCAAAGGGCGTAGCCAGGGCCGGAGGGGCTGTTAGGAGCCCAGACCCACGGGCAAGAGAGGCTGGCAGCTCGCGGAGCCCAGAGGGAGGAGGGCCAGGGCCAGGGGGCTCCCCAGCAGGGCGGGGCGCTGGGCAGGGAAGCTGGGGGGCAGGTGGGGTGGAGGGATTCAGGACGCCAACGCGGCTTTTCAGGGTCATAATCCGCCCACAATAGGAGCCTGTCTCTCTCTGCTCTGTCCCGTCTCCCGTGATGTCTCCCACTGGCTGAACCCCACCAGACACCAGAGGTCGGGGTGGGCTGGGGGCTGGGGGCTGCAGTCCCCAGCCCCCACCCCCACCCCTGGGGGTCCAGAGCTGGCAGAGCGGGGGGCACTGCTGCCGACTCCACCCCCCTGCCCCCGCAGCCCGCTCCTGCTGCACACTGGGCCCGGCGCCCCGGGGACTTCCCTGACCGTCATGACTCTCCCTGAGGCCCCGGGGAGGCGAGGAGCGAGATCGTCATCCCGCAGACATGAGAACAAGTAGAAGTCTCTCCTTTAACCAGCCCTGGCCGTAGCCGCTCGATTTTAAATATGATTTTATGTGGAGAGATGTAGACACGGTCTAGGAATCTTGAGAGCTTTATATAAGAAAAAAAAAAAAAAAAGCCCAAGTTTCCACCATGTTTCAGAGTCAAGGAAAACGACTTCATCTTAGGTTTGCAGAGGCCAAGAACCTCCTCAAAATTTGGGGTGACTCTTGCCAGGAAACTCAGTCTCCCGGTATCTGCGCACGTTAGGGCTCCCTGCCTTCTCCAGACCAGGCATGGAATTCAGTCTTTTATTTCTGAATCAACGCGAGGGAGGACAGGAACAGTTATGCTCCACCCGGTTCCCTGCATCGCCTGTCTTCACAGCAGTACCTTACTGTCACCTGGTCCTGTCCTATGACACACCTACCTGTCTGCCATCTGCCGTCCCTCCCCCCAGCCCCCCTCCCCGGGAGCCAGACCCATCAGTTCACCCCTCCGGGACCCCTCACCCCGTGAACATCCACGGTGGCCAGCACATCACGAGGGCTTGGCGTGAGCCTGAATGAGTTCTGCTGCCCCTTTACTCTCGAAGAGAGACCACCACCCCGCACCCCTGCCTGCTTACACGGCACCGTCACCTGCAGGGCTGCGTCTGGCCGCGCTCATCGGGTTCCAGCTTGTGATGTGAATCCCCTTTTCTTAGGCCACAGCACTGAACCTCAACACCTCTGGGGCCCCTGAGGCTCCCTCATCTGGGGGGCCATGTTGACCGCAGCCCTGACCTGGGCTGCCCCGGGGGCTCTCTGCGTCCATCCCCTCCAGGCCCCCGGCTTGAAGTGGGCACAGAGCGGGCAGGAGAGGCGGCTGGAGGGGAGGGGACGTTTGAGGCCAGAAGGCTGAGACCCGGGGCTTTCCTGCCTCCAGGTAAGCGGGAAAGGGGGTGAGCAAAGGGAGGCTCTGCAGTCAGTGCTCTCCACACACAGCAGGGCCGAGGGACAGTGTGGCTCCGGAGGCGGTGCCTCGACGGCGCCCTCTGCAGGAGAGCTGAGGCACAGCCTCGGGTCCCCCTCCGGGACCCGATGGGAGCTGGAAGGAACCTGTGGCTGACAGGGACCCAGGGCCCTGCAGAGTGACTGCATTCCCAGCGTTCTTCCTGCAGTTAGGAGGGCCCGTGCGAAGCCCTGGATTTAAGGTGAGAAACGTGCCCACTGAGGCACATTTCCCACCTGGAGATCCTCTATCCTACTTTTCTGACGTTTGTTTTTCTTTAGAACGAGCGGCAACTGGGACAATTCACTTCATTATTTCCCAGACCTGACCAGGGGACTCGCCGGCTGCTAACAGGTAACGTAAGGATTTGCTTCCTGTTTGCTTTCTGGAAACACATTTCTCATCTCTCAGTCAAGCGGCAGCTATATATTTGCTAGTTACGTCCTAGAAAAGTTTACGCTTTGGCTGCTTAAAACTGTACTGAAGCTCATTTTAGAGGAAAAAAATCTTTGAAAATACTAAAACGAGCACGGAAGTTCCTCCAAACTGCCTCACTTACGGTCTACTGTCACCTCAGTCCCCAGGCTTCCACGTGCTCTGCAGAGTGGAAGTCACACTGGACCCTGCGGGATGACCTCACATAAGCACCTGAGTATGGGCTGGCAGTTCGTGCCCCGTGCAGAGGTGCGGGGCCATCAAAGATCATCTGGGTGAAGCCAGTTTGAACTCACTCACAGTCACTCGCAAACAAATGGATTCTGGGTCTGACATAAGTATTAATGCCTCTTAAGTGAAAGGCATTTACAAAAACTCAACAACCCTAATAATCACATCTGGCTTCAAAGAGTTTTCCTGTCCCTTGGAAAGTATGACAAAAATAATACCTCATACCCTTGTCATGATTTTACTTTTCACAATATCTGAATACCTTCTCTGTTTTTTTAGTAAGGTCTTAAGTTTATTTTTATTTTTTTATTAAAATAATATTTTATTGTCTTTATTTTATTTTGAGAGACAAAGAGCAAGTGGGAGAGGGGCAGAGAGAGAGGGAGATACAAAATCTGAAACAGGTTCCAGGCTCTGAGCTGTCAGCACAGAGCCCAACGGGGGGCCCGAACCCACAGACTGTGAGATCATGACCTGAGCCGAAGTCGGACACTTAACCAACTGAGCCACCCAGGCGCCCCTATGGTCTTAAGTTTATTTATTTATTTTGAGAGAGAGAGAGCTAGCACAAGGTGGGGAAGGGACGGAGAGAGAGGGAGAGAGAGAATCCCAGGCACAGAACCTGATGTGGGGCTCAGTCTCACAAAGCATGAGATCATGACCTGAGCTGAGATCCAGAGTCGGATGCCTAGCGAACAGAGCCACCCAGGTGCCCCTGAACACCTTCTCTGTTTAAACAGGTAGGATACGAGCTCAGCTCTTATACTCTAGAGCTCATGTTGATGCTCCTTGTCATAAGTCTGCAAACTTTCTCCCTAAAGGGCCAGGTAGAAAGTATTTTAGGGTTTGCCAGTCAAGAGGCAAAATGGACATACTAGAATGCTCCTTACATAACTATTCAAAATGTAGCTATTTGGAAACACATAAAGCATTCCCAGCTTGCATGGTGTACAAAATACAGGCAGCAGACTGAATTCGGCCCCTGGGCTATACCTTGTTGAGGCCTATTCTTGGACATCGAAGTCAAGAGGAATCGTTCTCCAACCTCAATGTATTCACAGGTCCTGGGAATAGATAATACCTTCTGTGGTGAGGGATCTGCTGTTTGAGTCTGTCCGCTCCCCCTTTTTCCAGTGGCAGCCAGAATTTTCCATCATGCACCATGCCCACCAGTTCTCAGTCTGACTCCGCCGAACCTGCTCCGGGAAGACAGGCCCCCCCAGACCCCTCCAATCAGAGCATCACGTCCCTTGGCTTCGGTGATTGGCTTTAGGGTGGTCATGTGCCCTGAGCCGAGCCAATCACTTCTAATGAGAGCAGTCCCAGGAGACTGGCTTGACTCTTGGCATCAAGGCTTTTGCTCTTCTCCCGCTGGTCGAGATGCTACTAAAATGTCAGGGTGGCAGTGCCCAGGGCCACCCTGCAGACAGAGCCTCCTGCACAGTGACTAACCGGGAGGGACGCACAGAGGACAGCAGAAGGGAAACCACCTTCCTGGATGACAGATTGTGCTACCTGGATCCTCAGCACACAACGTGTGGTCTGCCAGGCCACCAGCACTGGCCCGACTCAGGACCTTTTCAAAATACCCAACTCACACCTCCTGACTGAGCATCTGCCTCCAAGAAAAATCCCGAGGTGGTCTGAGCGCACATTAGTGAGAACACTTTTCTAGATGTTTTACGTGACAGGAGCCATCTTTGCGTGGGGCTGGGGTGGGGGGTGGGGGGGTTCTGTATGCCTCACTGAGATCTGACTGGAGTCCATAATGTAAGCCAGCACGTTTCCTTACAAGCTCTTACGAGGCGGCCTGATAACAGTCATGTGAGAGCGATGGCATTTTAGGTCTGACAGACATTCCGTCTCTAACCATGGTTGTAGCACAGACTCACCCACTGGTGCTTGGGCCCCACCCCGCCCTCGCCTCATTCAATTTGCGGGGGGCCCAACAACAGCGACTCAGGTTTTCTTGAGCAGAGGTCGGCATGCTTTTTTCCAGAAAGGGCTGACAGTGCGGCGCTGTGGACCGGTCAGCACCGCCCCAACTACTCCCTTCTTCCTGTGTCCAGCGTAAGTGGCCATGGACGGTCAGGGAGGGACGGGTGTGGCTGCCTTCCTGGAAATCTATGCTTAGAGAAGCAAGCACGGGCTGGGTTGGGTCCTGGGGTTGTAGACTGTGGATTCCCTGTGCACAGAGTGGCTTCATTACTTGGAAAAGGCATTCCAGCTCCTCGCGTGTCAAATATTAGGAGGGGCCAGGGGTCCGGTTTGCTGCCCAGTGTCCTTTCTCATGTTTTCTAGTGAAATGATCTGGAAACCACTGTGCTCTCAAACTCACGTGGTTTGTGGGGTTGAGCGTGTCTTGGTTTGGGTTTTCCCAGAAGGATTCCATGGCGAGTGGTTTATTATGAGGTGCAGACAACATCAGTGAAGGGTGGGGAAGAGAGACAGAGCAGGGCACGCGGGACCTCTGTGCACACTGTCTGGGGTCGTGGGGTGTGAGCGCAGGCTTATTGCACTGGAGGTGGGCGCAGGTGCCAGTGGCGAGCTGTGTTGACCCACGGGAGGGCCCAGGGAGTGGGAATAAGTCTGTGCCAACTCAGAAGAGCTCCTGGGATGGGGTCATGATAAGTCCTCGATGCATCCATCCTGCCGCATGGGTGGAAAGGACAGCTTTGGAGATGAGACAGAATTCTCAGGTGATAATGTGCAGATGCGGAAGGAGGAGGGTGAGGCGAGGGCAGGGGGGACGTCCATGGCGGCTCTTCCAGCCCCGTGCACACTCTGGGCATGTGACGTCCCTGCCACAGTGACTGTCTCCAGCAGACAGCAGGAGGCAAGGAGACCTTGGTCGCTGTTTCTGGAAATGAGCCGATGCTCTTCGTGGGCTCGAGGCTTGAACCATTTGGCAGGAGTCTCAGCTGCCTGGCTGCCATCGTGCATAGACTCAGGGGGAAGCCAAGAGGCAGAGAAAACCATCCCAGAGATGGAGGTGAGTCCTGATTGGGCAGATGTGAGGCCAGGATGGAGCCTTGACTCCAGGCCACACGAGCCGGTAAAATCTCACTGTGCTTGAGCCAACTGGGTGGCGTTCGGTCACATGTAACCCCAAGAGTCCTAATTGACGTGTTTCCCAAGTTGGTATCAGTGAAGCCTGCTTATCACCAAGCTGGGCAGAAATTGGTTTTACAACACCCGCGCCAGGCTCCGCGTGAGGGAGGGAGAATTCTGGCAAAGACGGTGGTAGCTGAACTTGAGAGAACTCTCCACGCGCCTCTGAGACGCCAGCGTCTTGGGCCTCCTGGTAGAGCATCCTTAGTGGAGCAGAGCTGAGCTCGGGGATGGCCCTGGACACGGCCCCAGCGTGCTAGATGCAGGTGAGCAACCGCAGAGCAAAATTACCATCTAGTTTCTCACCATTTTCTCTCCCTGGCTCATTTCCAGAGGCCACAGGGTCGAGCCAGAAGTCACAGCATGGGTTTGTGCTGCAATCCACGTGGGCCAATGACCCGCGACGGTGCTCACCCAGCCCTCTGAAGATCTGACAGGGCCACAGGACTCCCTATAACCAGCTGCGTGTGTGTGGAAGAGTCCCATGTCATTTCCACGCCATCGCTTAGAGAAGCTCGCATGTGACTTTCCACGTGCCCCTTCCTCTGTCACGGAGACCATGAAGGCCATGTGTTCCTGATGTTGTAGCTACAAGATGGTGATGCTCCGGAGACACAGCACAGAACACAGCCCCCTACCATTTAAGCCGTGAAATATAAGCAAGAATAACTTGTGTTGTGTTGAGCATCTGAGTTTCTGGGCTTCTTTTCATGGTAGCAGCCTTGCCTTGCTTATCTGACTAACATACAGAGTGGCCTGATGCTTCCTTATAAAAAGGGAGTAAAGTGGCGCCTGTGTGGCTTGGTCAATTAAGCATCAGACTCTTAATTTCAGCTCTGTCATGCTCATGGTTGCGAGTTCAAGTCTCACGTCGGGATCTGCATTGACTGTGTGGACCCTGCTTAGGATTCTCTTCCTCCTTCTCTCTCTGCCCCTCCCCTAGTCACTCTCTCTCTCTCAAAATAAATAAACATTAAAAAATTTTTTTAAAGGAGACTCTTGTACTGTTGGTAGGAATGCAAACTGGTGCAGCCACTCTGGAAACAGTATGGAGTCTCCTCAAAAAATTAAAAATAGAACTACCTTACAACCCAGCAACTGCACTGTTAGGTACTTATCCAAACGATACCAAAATGCTGATTCGAAGGGGCGCATGCACTCCAATGTTTACAGTGTCTCATGCTAACAGGCTGTCGGTCACTGTGTCAAATTATGGAAAGAGCCCAAATGATTGAATGACGAATGGATAAAGAAGATGTGGTATATATCCCAATGGAGTACTACTCAGCAATGGAAAAGAATGAAATCTTGCCATTTACAACAACATGGATAGAACTAGAACGTATTATGGTAAGCAAAGTAAGTCAGGCAGAGAAAGACAAGCATCATATTTCACTTATATGTGAAATTTAAGAAACTCAACAGACGAACATAGGGGAAAGGAAGGAAAAATAAGATAAAAACAGAGAGGGAGATAAACCCTAAGAGACTCTTAAATACAGAGAACAAACTGAGGTTTCCTGGGGAGGGGAGGTGGGGGAAGATGGGATAGATGGAGATGGGCATTAGGGAGGACACGTGCTGGGATGAGCACCGGGTCTCGTATGAAAGAGGAGAATCACTGGGTTCTGAGCCTCAAGCCAAGACTACACTGTATACATGAGAACAAAATAAAAGGAGCAGAAAACAACAAGAAAAACAAATGGCACAACTAGAGGAAAACCAAGCAGGTGACGAACAGGGACAGGGCTGCAGTGAGCCTGGTGAGGGTCACAGGGCAGTAACTGGGCTAAGAAAGGCTGGACTGATGGCATGGCCCCTCCCCAAGGCACAGGGAGGTACTAGCGCCCCTGAGACACTGGTGGCAGCCGCATCCTGGGACAGACAGAGGGGAGGCCCCTGGGGGCGCAGGCAGGGTCCCGCCAGGCTTACCGTGGCCAGGGGGACGATGGCCGCCAGGTCCTTCTGGCTGACGAAGATCTCGGACACAGCCGTGTCTGTGGTCGCTGTCCTCGGGTACTCCACCTGCCAGGCGATGGGCTGCGTCCCCGAGAGGCTGCTGAAGCTGGCTATCTCGAAGTTCATCCGCACGACCTCGCTGAACGAGCTGCTGCTTCTGGAAGGGAGCGAAGGAAAATGGCTTTTAGCTGACCATGTTCCGTGCATGGTCAGGCTGCCGCTCTCGTCTAAGGGGAAAGCAGACACCTGTTGGGGATGGCGTGTAGGCACGGGCGCCACCTCCACATCAGGGACGCGGTGGCTAGGACGGAGCAGCACCCGTGAGGGAGGAACCAGGCAGAGTCTGAAGGGCTGGGTGTTAACAGGTGTCTGGGCCGGTTTGTTCCAGCTCCTCAGACAAGCGGTGAATCCCGCAGCCTCACCCCTGCGGAAGGAGCTTGGGAGACCTCTGAACTGAAGAGACTCCCTCTAAGCGGAGTTCGGTGGGCAAGCCAGTCATGGCAGGGGGCTTGCTTACCACCTTTGACCCACCCTGGCATTTTCTCCCGTTTGAAAGAGGCTGACACTCACAATGGGGCCTCAGCGCCTGGATGCAGGGCTGAAGCCGGTCGGGGACCCAGGCAGGGGAGCCGGTGAGCACGCGGCAGCTACAGGGGAGTGAGCAGTTCCGGGCTGGAGCGGGCGTCTCAGGCTAATGGGCCCATAGTCACTTTCTCCACCTGCCTCCAGCTGCCTCGTCACTGGGAACTGCCTTGCACACCTCAACACGGCCTCTTCTGCCTTGACAGAGGGGCTCGTTAGCTAATGGGACTCTGTGGTCCCCAACAAAGCATCCTGGTCAATACCCTAAATCTGAGGTGACCCCAGACACGTGTCTTTTTAGCAAACTTGCCCTGGCAGGTGTGGGAACCTGCGACGTCCAAACTTGTTGTTTTTCAGACAATGCAGAGAAGGCCCCAGAAGAGGAAATGGCTTGCTCACGACCACACAAAGTCAGAGTGAAGGTGGCCATTCTGGATCCCTGAGCCAGTGCTCTCATGACAGCTGGAGGTCAAGTGTAGAATCATGAGACACTCAGCCAGTTTCTCCAGTATGGGGGTTGGCAAACTGCGGCCGTGAGTCAAGTCCAGCCTGCTGCCTATTTGTGTAAACTGCTCTTGTGTTGCGGGAGCCGGGTCAAGTCTCAGTGTGAGGCTGTGGAAAGCCTGCAGAGCCTTGCAGTATTTGTCATCTACACCTTCACCCAAAATGTTCACCAGCCCTTGTTGTAGGAGGCCAGAGAAAGGGAACTTGGAGAGCTTTCTGGAGCTGCTGAATCGATAGCATCGATATGGGTGGAAACAGGCGGGAAGGAGGCTTCCCAGGCACGCAGCGGGGCCTGCAGGGCGGGCAGGATTCTGGTGGCTGGAGAGCCGGGGGAGGGTCTTCAGTGCCCACTGGCCCATGTGCTGGGCGTTCCCAGCATCCCCTGGGAAGGCCACGTGTTTCCAGAGGAGTCAAGGGGAACTTTCCAGAGCACATTACGAAGGAAACAAGTCTGCTTACAAACTGCAGCCCAGGGGCACCTGGGGGCCTCTGTCAGTTAAGCGTCTGATTCTTGATCTTGGCTTAGGTCATCTCATTGTTCATGAGTTCAAGCCCTGCGCCAGGCTCTGTGCTGACGGTGCAGAGCCTGCTTGGGATTCTCTCTCTCTCTCTCTCTCTCTCTCTTTCTCTCTCTCAAATAAATACACTTAAAGAAAATCCTGCATCCAAACTTGTGCTGATGTCACTATGAAGAGTCGCTGGGGTGAGAAGGACACGCCTACCCAATCTTTGGGGTCTTGCTCAGCACCCAGAAGGCTAATTCTTCAGCTCATCACCCTCAGTCCTGATCAGCGGCTGGGGGAGGAGGTGACCGGGAGGTTGCCACACTGACCAAAGCCCCCAGGACTCGGGAATCTGCCTTGTGTTCTCTGGAAAGGAAGCGGTGCTGTGAAAACCATGATTTATGGGATGTAGGATACCCTCTGGGAGGGAACCCGAGTCCAAGGTCTGGTGCGTCCATCCATGAGCTGTGCAATCTCAAGAATGAATGACTTGCCTCGGAAAATGAGGAAGAAGTGTCTGGAGTCTGGAGTGTCACACGTGGCCTGGCAGCTGAGCGCACAGGGATCTGAGCCTGCTTGACTCGGTCCCCAGAAACCCCACCTGCTCTGGTCCAGTCTGTCTCTTCCCTGAGTGACAGACATGGCTTTTTTTCAGGGGGTGAACTTTGCTCTCTTAGCAGGAACACTCCCCTGGGCATCTCCTTCTGCAGCAGAGCTGGGCACGGGCTGCGTATGCTGGACATGCCCAGTAGTTGCTTGACAAACTGTCGGTGAACTTCCTTAGTGACGGACGAGACAGAAGCCCAGGTGTCCCAAGATCCTTCATGGCCCCGCTGGGATAGGCTAGAGTTTACAACACGCCTTGACCTACGCCCACCTTCATTTTCTTGTAAAACTCTACTCTGAGCATCACAACAGCTGACACCACCTACTGAGACTAAGTTTTGTCATCCAGATGCTTGAAATGATGGCCTTCCCATTCTCCAGGGAGGACGCTGTAATGCAGAAGGGGCCAGCTCGACGGACACCCCAGCTGCGCCCTCTCCCACAGCCATTGTGCAAAGGTCGGCAGCAAGGCTGGGCAAGAGAAGAGAGAAGCAGAGTTTGCCTTTGTGACTTTGAAAGACATCATGTTATACGGTTTTTGTGAGCAATGGCGTTACTTTCTTAAGGTATTCTCAATGTGACGTAACAATGAAGACAAGAGGCACCTGGGGGACTCAGTTGGTTCGGCGTCCAATTATGGCTCAGGTCATGATCTCACCTCCGTGGGTTCGAGCCCCGCGTCGGGCTCTGTGCTGACAGCTCGGAGCCTGGAGCTGCTTCGGATTGTGTCTCCCTCTCTCTCTCTGCCCTTCCCCCTGCTCGTGCTCTGTCTCTCAAGAAAAAATAAACATTTAAAAAAATTTTTTTAAAAAGGAATAAAGACAAGAAGCCACTGTGTATGAAATGTTCCCTGTTTACCAGGCACTGGACCAGGTCCCATGAGTATATTATTTCAAATCCCAATAAAAGCCTTTTTGGAGGTAATAACGGTTCCTATTTTGCACAAGTGTCAGAGCAGAGAAGTTCTGGTGTTTCTGCGCCCGAAAGGGTGTGTGCACTCCTTGATCCTTAACGCCGAGGGGAAGGCGATGCCTGGGCAGGTGCTCATAGCCCCTCACTCATGCTCACTCATGGTTTCAAAATGGAAAAATAATTAGAAGTCACAATTCAGGGGGAAACTCCAGCTTTCCCCAGAGCTTTGCAGAATCTCGGTCAGAGTGGCATCAGGATGGTGCTGGGGCAGAAGGTTGGCACACCTTTGCAGGAGGCTGGAGACCTCGGATGGAGAGAAGGCGGAGCTGGCCCATGTCTGCAGGGATCTCGGGAATGGGCGAGAGAGAGAAGGCCGGGTGAGCCCAGCCCAACAGTGAGATGCACCCCAGGGAGGCTCGGGAGTAAACATTCTGATTCAGGACGAGGAACTGCTTTGGGAGGAGAGAATGGACGTGCTCGTTGGTTCACTTTTATGTGTCATGCCTCTTCTTCCTCTCCCTCACTCCACACGGCTATTAACTGTTTCATCCCTAAACCCTACATAATGTGATATACCCAACATAAACTGAACTGCACCATATTTTGAAATGGCAGACTTTGGGGGGGGTTAGGGGAGAAAGCCATATTGTGGCTGTGGTTCCCGCTCTGCTCATCTGAATGGGTACATGGCCACTTGTCTCCCGCCAACCGCTGCCTTGTGGATCATAAAGGTTTTCATTTTTTTTCTGGAGGTTTTCTATGAAATCTCTGGATTTTAAAATATAAGAACCTTAACCTTTTAGCCACAATGTAGCTCAAAACAGCATCTCTGCTGGCTGTCAGTCTGCGGTCTCTGGCTTGGGAAGAGGGTATTCTTGCGCTGCGCAGGCAGCATTTCATAGAAGCATCATGCTCAGAGGTGGAAGATGTTGGTCCTGAAGGCGATGTAGGGAGATGATTTCCAAACTGTGGGCCCAGGACCCTTAGCGCACCACGGGGCAGTGACGGCGGGGGCTGTGGGGCTGGAATTGATCCCAACGTCCTCCCTGCAGCACCAAAAGCAGCTCCAACCTGACATGTTGTAATATTGGGCCTCCAGGAAGTGGTTATTTAGAGGATGAAGAAGAAAACAAGGCACGAGGGAAGGAATAGAGGAGAGAAAACGTAGGAAGGAAGAAATGAGAGGCGGAAGGAGGAGGAGGGAACGAGGAGGTTGGAACAAGGCTGTAAGGCATGGCTCTGCTAAGGAAACACAGCAAGTGGTACGATCATGCTGTGGGTCCTGAGTTCAAATCCTGGCTGTCCCAGCCAGGCACTTCTGGGCAACTCATCCCTCTTCCCTATTTGCAAACTGGAGATGTGACTCTTTCCCATTTCATAGAGTTGGTGTGAGGATAAGCAAATGGACAAATAGGTGTCATGAACTTAGAACAGTCTCGCACCAGCGAACATCAGCAGATGTTAGCTGTTCTTGTTTTTAGCACGACTTGACACTGCATTTGTTCTCGGTGACTTGAGGTTTGACTGCCTAAAGCCACCTTTAAAACATGCCCCTTAGGGCTGGTCCAGGAGTCCCTGAGAACAAGCCACCATAGAGATGCTCTTCTCCGCCACTCATTACAACCTGGGATTCATTCAGATTTGCATTTACTCCATAGCTGTCCCTGTCAGACACGATACCACAGTGTCACACGTTTTGCTGGCAGATGGAGACCAAGAAAGGAAGAAATCTGTCTGCAGTTCTGTCTGTGGTCAGCGCCCTCCTGCTGTCTCTGAGCTGACAGAAATCTTTGCTAAGCTTTTGCCTTGAAGGGACCAAGAGGCTTTCATGTCTGCCCATCTGGGGCTTGTGATACTGTTGGAGTAATAAAGAGAGGAATTTAAACACTTAAGTGACTCCAGAGAGTGCCCAAGAACCACCACTTGCTAAATCAATAGTGTAGATTTATTGCAGTAACTCTTGAAAGAGATTTTCAAAATTGGCTTAAAAAAAGCTCTTACTCAAAAACAAATAAATTCCCCCAATAGTCATAATAAAGTTTGGACCAGTAGAAACCCAATTTACCAAACCTTTTAGCTACTGAACTCTATCTTGTAAGAAAATGGAGTCTGGGGGATGCGGTAAGACGCCATCAGGACTTTCCTTCCCCACTATGGGGTGTAAGGGATTTCATCAGCCACCGTCGACAGAATAATGCCTACAGAAAGAAATGAGGCTAACGAAATGAAGAAATCAACCTCAGAATAGGGAAGCCAGTCCGGGAGAACAGAGTCACTCAGCCCAGGCTTTTATTTTATGCATTCTACTTCATGTGAATTTCATGAAGGCAAAGGATACCCGCTTCCCTTCCAGGAAGACTTTATTAGATAATCTCATTGACCCCAATGTCAACACCGACGCAAAGCTGATCTCTAAGAGCTCTCCGTGGTGCTGAAGGATATCAGGTCAGGATGCGAGTTGCAAGCAACAGAAATCACCCTGGGTTCTGGGCTCCGTGCTGACAGCTCAGAGCCTGGAGCCTGCTTCAGATTCTGTTTCCCTCTCCTGATCCTGTTCTGTCTCTCTGTCTCTCAAAAATAAATAAACATTAAAAAAAATTAGAAATCACCTCGGGTTGACTGGCCAAGGAAAAGGAACGTAACCAGATGCCTCAAAATTACTAAAAAGTGTGGAGAAAAAGACCTGAAGAGTAGGCAGGAGCAAAGGAAACATACAGGGCCAGAACCCGGGACAAAACCAGTTATTCTGTCATCAAGGCTGATGGGGCCGCAACTAATTTTCTACTGTCCTTGATTACTTTTGCATCATGAAGCCTACACTCGAAGGGCTGAGAGAAGATACCTGAATGGCTGAGATAACACACCCTAAAATATGCCAGGGCAGTGAGGAAAGATCTTTCATCTTTCATCCTTGCTCTCTGCAATTAGCATGCAGGACACAATTCAGGATCCATGCTAATAGTGAAGGGCAGACGGGGGAAGAAAAGTCTGGAAGGTTGCCCTGTTTCCAAGCACCCTTGAACTAGATTAGGAGTTTGGATTTAAAAAAGAAACAGTTACCTTCTCTCTATCTCAGTCCCCAAGGCCTCAGATTTTACAGGAGCAAGTACGTGTATGAAGGGAAGTGGAAAGTGAGTGCTCTACTGTGAGTGCTCTACTGCAAATCACCTTGATACCAAAGACACGGCTTCAAAGGTGCATCGCAGCCCTCGTGGATATAACCTAAGCCTTCTCTTCCTATAAAGCAGGACTTTCAGACTTGCCTGAATGTTATAATCCCCTGGAGGGAGTAAGAAAAAATTATTGATACCTGGATCTACCCTGGACCAACGGAATCAGAATCTCAAGAGGTGGCACTTGAACACTAGGATTTTTTTTTAATGTTTTATTTATTTCTAGGAGAGAGAGAGAGAGAGAGACAGCGTGAGCAGGGGAGGGTCACAGAGAGAGGGAGTCACAGACTGAAACAGGCTCCAGGCTCTGAGCTGGCAGTCAGCACAGAGCCCGACGCGGGGCTCGAACCCACCAACCGCGAGATCATGACCCAAGCAAAAGTCGGACGCTTAACCGACTAAGCCGCCCAGGCGCCCCTTGGACACTAGGATTTTTAAAGCTCAGGTGAATTTAATGTACGGCCACAGCATCAGGAATCCAGCTACCCACAAAAAGTTTCTCTCTCTGTGATTTCTAAGCATTTTGCTTGTAAATTATTATTACTTTTTTTTTTTTTTTTGCTTCTCAGTGTCTCTGCTGCAATTGTACTGGGTAAATGTTATGACTGCTCTGAGATCAGACACACAGGTTTGAATTCTGACTTTGCTCTTTAGTAAGCCGGTAATGATCCCGGGTGTTACTTAACCCTTGAGTTCTCAGCCTTGGAGGCAATCTTGAATGAGTTTATGGAGGAATTTTAAAAAATTCTGATGTCTGAGTCCCACCTCCGGGATCTCACTTTCATGAGTGAAACCTGGCATTCTTAGGGACTCTCCAGGTGATTCTAATGCACAACAAGGTTTGAGAACTGCTAACTTCACCTCCATAAGAATCAGCTTCTTAATCTGCGCTAAGCAACCTCATGAGACTGTTGTGGGGATAAATGGCATAGCACACGTGTAGAGGTTAGAACACACAATCGCAACTATCTGCCTAGTGGTAGTTATTATCCCTATAATATTTCTGCTGTTCAGTAACCCAGAAGGACTTGCAGACCTTCATCCTCCTGGGGTTTGCTGAATGCAGCAGGTGAGCAGGAAACAGGACCTTAGTCAAGCCCCCCAGGCCCTGACCCAATTGTCCCTCCTGGGTGTCAGGTTCACATCTGCTCTGCCCCTGGATTTGACTGGAGCATAGCCCGTCACTTATTTTCCTTGCTGCAGCGTGATGGGTGAGTACGAGCCCGGGCTTTGGAGGCACGGCCTTGGATACGAATCTCACACCTAGTCTTGGGGCCATTATTCATATTATTCATGTCTCAGTGTCCTCATCTCTGAAATGGGGATATACACCCTGGTCTTGCAGGGTGCTGTGCATATTTAGGCAGATAAATGTGCAAGCTTTACCTACCATAGGAGCCCGACACACAGCTGTGGGAATGTTGGCAACTAATCCAACTAGTCAAATAAACTGGGGTCTATGAGAGGAACACAGGTAAGCTGAACAAAACCACGGGCCAAGCAGAGCCCTTGATAGGTGAGGAGAAAGAGCAGGAAGGTGTCCAGTTCTTCTCCATCCCTGTGGGCTCCCCCCCACCCCAACTCCCACTGTCTGCAGGGATCCCTGGGCCACACAGTGGCTCCGCTGTAGACATGCATTCCTGATCGCTTGTATTTTCCATGCAGGTTGCCGTTTCCTGAACCTAACACACCGGGGATGTATGATATATCAATTGGCAAGTAGCTGAAATTTTAGCTAAATTAGGTTACACTATAAGAATTACAGCTGTCAAGAGGACCTCGGAGGTCCGGGTGGGAGAGGTTGGATCCGTACAACATCCCGAGGTTCGTAGGGCTCTGTAGCCACCACGGTGGCTTTCCTGGTGCCGCCATGGTGGTCCCGGCCCCCAAGGGAAAGCACTGAGTCCATCCCTTCAGATCTAGCTGGGTCGTGAGGGTGCCCAGATGCAAGATCGCATGGAGAGAGAGAGGCCCAGCCCTCCTAGCTCCCAGTACTGTACCGAATACATTTAGCTCTATAAGAGAGTCTAGGGAAAGCCAATAGAGAAATTGCCCATGGATGTCCTATTTACTATGAGATATAATAGTTGTTTGAAGACAGTGAACTTGGGACAGTTTGTTACACAGCAACAGAGAAGGAATGTGGGTCCTGACGGTTCTTTCAAAACCTCAGATTATCTTCTGTACTTTCCGCCAGGGTGTGGCAGAGGTCGAACAGAATCAGCTTGGGGTGCAAGGGGCAGGGGGAGGAGGAGCCCACCCCACTGCCCGGCCTCCAAAGGCCCTGAGTGGTGCAGGGGAGCGGTACAATTTTCACCAAGTTCCAGGGAAGGTTACTGAAGTCCACCGATGGAGAGAACAGAGGCAGACCCCGACCTGGCCTCCGTCTCCTGCAAGGGGCATCCGGGGTGCACTCAGAGGTCAGGTGGAGACATGGAAACCTCATGAACATCAGCATCGAACAATGACCACACCCAGCACAGCAGGGCATCCCTGTGGATGAAGCCAGAGGATGGAACATCTATCTGAGGACCTAATTCCATAGTCCACAGTCACCCCACTCTGCCCACTTGGGCTAATGTTGAAGAAAATCAGGCAAAGCTCGATAAACTGATGGGCTGTGTTTGAATGTGAAATGCCCCTGCAAGCTTGGAATCCACCAGATTACCTTTCCTGCTATGGAACAGAAAGTGGGAATAGAGTGTTTGTATATATTGTTTTGTACACTAGACTTTGCAGATTGGAAATCCACCCAGTGCTGCTGTTAGCAGATGTTGAATCTGCCATAACAAACATTCACTGACTGACAATTCCGAGCCTGTCCTTGGGATTAGCAATTGGGAAGTAGCTTTCATCTTCCATACCTTGCTAGCTCAGTGTCTCTCTCCCCCTGCACTGCTCCTCGTCTACCATTTTCTTCCCAGTTTTTTTCTCCTTTGGCCTCCTTCATAGCACTCAAAGACACCAAGCTTCTTTCTACCTCAGTGCCTTTGCACTTGCTTTCCCCAGACATCTTGATGGCTCATCCACCACTGCATTCGCCCTGTTATGCACAACTCACTCAGCCACTTTATCTGAATCACCATACGACATATTAGACATTTAGATGCGTTTGGTCATTCACCATCTGCCTCCCTTTTCTCAGTGCTCGCTGTTCTATCTTCACAATACATTAGAGCGCTGACCATAAGAGGTGCTCAATAAATATTTGTTGAATGAATAATGAATGAGTGATTGCTCCAGGAGCCAAGTGCACTGATATTCACACTTCTCTTTCCTTCCACTGGTCAGGTTAATATTAATTTCCCCTCTAGGAAGGAGGAGGACTCTCTGCTTGGCGGAGACGGGGGGCAGACGCAGCCTTTGAAGCTATCAGCCTTCCCAGAAGGGTTGAACTCCTTCCAAGAGCGAAGCCAAAAGCAGAGCCCGTTGGAGGCCTTCCAGGAAAGACACGCTCCAAGGTCCACTACTAAAACTTCACGTTTTCCAAATATCACAGAAGACAGAAACTGGATCTGCTCCAAAGCTTGCTATTGAATTTTATGCCTGCTGAGCTCCACTAAACACATAATGAGAGGCTGAATTAACTATGCAAAAGTATAATTTACAGTTAATGTTTGTAATTGATGAGTCGAGGGTCTCACAGGAGGAGACGGGCAAGTTTTACTTGCAAAATGGCGAGTGCGCTCTGCCCAGCACCAAGCCGTTTGTCCATCAAACGTTCCCCCAACAGCTGCGTTGTGCCAGCCCTGTCGTCCGACGCCACGGAGGCGGGGTGAGGACACTGCGTCCACAGTGGGTCCCAGATCTCCACGGGCAGCTCCCCAAAACCCAACATCGGCTCCCCAAGTGTTTGGCCTAAGACACAAGGAGGAGACTGAGCAGAGTGAACGCAGACGCCGCACCTCACGGGGCCTCGTCGCTCCTGTCTCTGGTCCCCGATGGCAGCTCCAGCTGCCGGGGTATTTTCCGAGCAGGCAGGTTGCATCGTCGTGGAGGAAGGAGTCTAATCGTTGCGCTCTCACTTCCCTGTTTACTGAGGGGTCCACAGTATCCTCACTCAGGAAAAAGCTACACAAACAATCCCTGCTCTCTTATCTACTCTCCTCAGACCCAGCTGCATGATAGAATTCCTTAGTAAGCTTTATTTTTTTTTAATGTTTCTTTTTATTTCTAGGAGAGAGAGAGACAGCGTGAGCAGGGGAGGGTCAGAGAGAGAGGGAGTCACAGACTGAAACAGGCTCCAGGCTCTGAGCTGGCGGTCAGCACAGAGCCCGACGCGGGGCTCGAACCCACGAACCGCGAGATCATGACCTAAGCGAAAGTCGGACGCTTAACCGACTAAACCACCCAGGCGCCCCTAAACACATCTTCTTTATCCATTCATCACTCCATGGACATTTGGGCTCTTCGATAAGTTGGCTATTGTTGAAAGTGCTGCTTTAAACTATGGGGTGCATGTGCCCCTTCGAATGAGCATTTTTGTATCTTTCGGATAAATTCCTAGTAGTGCCATTGCCGGGTTGTAGGGTAGTTCTGTTTTTAGCTTTTTGGACAACGTCCACACTGTTTTCCGGAGTGGCTGCCCCAGTTCACATTCCCACCGTCAGCGCAAGACGGTTCCCGTTGCCCCACATCCTCACCAGCATCTGTAGTTTCCTGAGTTGTTCGTTTTAGCCACTCCCATATGGACGGGGAGAAGAAATATTGTTAAAATGTCGACATTACCCAAAGCAACCTACATGTTCGAAAAACCACAATGCCTTTTCAAACACACCTCCTCCTCGGTCCCTTTCAGATCCAATGGGTCTTTCCCAGCAAGGATGCTGAGTCTGGAACGACAGAGGGAAATCATTTTTTTCTGATAAATCTTCCTAGGGCACCCCTAGGTGCAGCCAGGTGGGAAAGGTGACTATTTTTTGTTTTCTAAAGGGAATAGCTTCAAGTATAGAGACTTATTTTCTTGGCAAAATCAGCAGCAGCAGAGAACAGTTATCTTGAGTGCGGACGCAGAAGAGGCTGGGTGTCTCCGGCGCCCTGCACCCTCTCTGCCCTGCATTCCCAGTGCTGTGGAAGCCCCACCCAGCCCTGGAAGGACTCAGTTTCCCGAATGCTCCCTACTCTGAGCTCATCAGTCAGAAAATCGAGCCCAGCCAGGTGGTTCTGGGAGGAGGTTTAACTGTAGTTATAAAGGCCCTGGGTGGGCAGACAAGGAAAGGGTTGGGGAAGCACCTAGAGATTTTCATTGGGAAGAAGATCTTCCCACAGGGGGCGAGCATGGTGCCCCCAGGAGCTGGGTCACGGTGGGGGGCTGCGGTCATGGGGAAGGACCCGGTGCCTGAGACACCGTCAGAGACACAGACGGCACCAGATACTCCGACCCCTTCCTTCCTTCACTCGAGTCTCTCGCCGGGCCTCCCACCGGCTGAGCACAGCCAGGGCCCGGCAGCATGGATCCTGGAAACCGTCCAGCCGGAGGGGCCACAGTGACGGTTGGGCAGGGAACGGCGGGCAGCTGGCACGCATTCCTCCAAAGCCCGGCGCACACCCGAGCGCGGCAGAGCGTCGGCCACATTCCCGGGAAATCTGCGGACTGGCGGCTCCGTTGGTCGGTCGGACGAGCAGATTATGTCTCAACAGACCCCACCCGGAACCTGCTGGGCGCCCGCTGGGTGCTGGCTGATGCTGAGTGAGGGGCAAACTCCTCCCTTGCGGCGGGTTTTACGGCAGGATCGGAGAGGTGGCCGGGGGCCGGGGCAGAGCGGCGAGCTGCGGCCGGACGAGCAGGCTGGGGAAGCCAGGGGGTGTGCAAGGGGCATCTGAGGAGGAGGGGCCATCGCAGGGGAGCTCCTTTGGAGACAGAGGCAGAGCACGCGGGAGCGCAGCACAGGTGTGAGACCACGACACTGGGGCCGCGCGCGGGGGCGAGGCCAGCGCCCTGGGTCTGCGGGCGGTCACTGGGCGCCGTGGTGGGCACTCACACCTTTCTCTACCATTTAAAAACCCGTGGCTTTAACAAAATGCCAGGCCAATGTTTTATATTAAAAGAAAAAAGCAGAAATATTGAGAAGGCATCACACTGGGTGAACTTGCTCAGGGATCAGCTCTTGCCCTCGCTCAGCCGCCAGCTGTGTCCAGGAGGGTCCGGGCAGGAAGGGCGTGGGTCTGAGAGAGCAGGACAGGCGCGCAAGGCCCCGGGGCGTCCAGGCAGAGCGTGCCAGGCAGCGAGCGCGGGCAGGGGCTGCGGGAGACGGGCGCTGCGACGCGGGGGCTGCCGGGAAGGACCGCGGCGGGCGCTGCCGGGCAGGACGCGGGGGCTGCCGGGAAGGACGCGGGCGCTGCTGGGCAGGACGCGGGGGCTGCCGGGAAGGACGCGGGCGCTGCCGGAAGCGGAAATCACCAGGCTCCCGCTCGGGGAAGATGCCTAGGGTCTCAGTGAGCAGAGAAGCCGCTCGGGGCAGCAGGGTGGCGGCGGGCGGGAGGGGGGACACACCCATTGGTGCTCGTGACGGAGGGGACACGGGACGTCAGGCAGCGGACGGTCGACCGACTCCGCGTCAGGAGCTCCTTTTTGAGCGTCTTCCTGGGACACGTGCGTGCGGTGACGACAGAGCAGGTGCTCAGGGCTCCCGCCGCCTCCAACAGGCTTTTGCCTAAATTCCCATCCTCGGGAGGTTCCTGTGCCCCCAGCCCGTGCGGGAAGTGGCACCAGCATCCGCCGAGCTGTCCACGCCCAACAGCCAGCGGTGACGAGTGGTGTCCGCCTGCGCCCGAGTCTCCCCACACCCGCTGCGCCGTGTCCCCACTGCCGCCTCCGTCACCCAGGCCGCATCTTCCTTCTCCCGGAGCGTCGCGGTCGCCCGTTCCCCCGGGTTCGCCTCTTGTCGGCCCAGGCGTCGGGGGGGTCCCTCTGGGACACACGACTCGCAGGGCCACGCGCGTCCTTGAAGTCTCTGGCTTCCTTCGGTGGTCAGCACCCAGCCCGAGGGCGCTGCTTGGCCGCACCCCGCTCCCGTCTCACGGGCGGCCCTCTCCCCCGCCGGCCACGCTGGGCCTCTCGCGTGCTCCGCAGACACGCGAGCTCATTCCCACCTCTGTGCCCGCGCTTCCCTCTGCCGCTCGTCGCGTGGCTGGCTCCGTCTTGTCGCTTCGCGGGAAGCCAGCGCCCCCCACGCCTGCACCCAGCTCCAGGCGACGCCCCCTGGTGCCCACGCGCCCCAGCTGTGTTTTCGCTGCCGAGATGGCCGCTGTTGGAGAGGTTGGCGCATCTTCGCTCATTTTCTTGGTCTTGCTCACCAAGGAGTCAGCTGTCTGAGATGAGGGGCCGTGTGCCTCAGTCTTCACTGCACCCCCAGGGCAGGGACGGTGCCCGGCGCCCCAGGAGGAGGCGGTGCGTCCTCATCAGGGAAGCGCATGCATCCACTCCCTGCTCCACCCCCAGCTCCGTGCTTCCTGGACGACATCGCCCCTTAGGTCAGCCGTCCATCCTGTAAACGCTCCTTCCTAGCAACGCTTTCTGGGCACATTCGAGAAGGGCACGTCCGACGGGCTGAGCTCACTCGGGGAAGGGAAGTACGCGGGAGAATCCGTGGGGAGAAGGGACTGCCTTCTGGAGGTGGGCCGTAGGCCGCAGAGCGAGTCACCCTTGAGCGAGTCACCCTTCCGGAACCGGCCCTCTGCCGTTGCTGCTTAGGAGCCGGGGGCGGCGCAGCCTCCCTCGCAGACCCCCCCTCCCCTGGTTTCCAGAGGCCCTTCCATGTCCCGAAGACGGGCAAGCACCCCCTCGACTCAACGAGATGTGTCTGCACCGCCAGCAAGTCCAGCTTAGGG
This sequence comes from Proteles cristata cristata, assembly GCA_017311185.1. Classification (NCBI taxonomy): domain Eukaryota; kingdom Metazoa; phylum Chordata; class Mammalia; order Carnivora; family Hyaenidae; genus Proteles; species Proteles cristata. Next base: position 762,697 of record JAESUZ010003532.1, read on the forward strand.
ACAGCTTTCCTGAAGTGCCTTGAGAGCGCCCCTCACAGAAGCCAGACGGGCCACAGGGAAGCACCCGGTCCCAGAGACAGAAGGCTTCCATCAGGCCCGGGCCGCGGGTCCTCGGGAGGCGACAGAGCGTTTCACTGAGTGGGCGCTAACAGATGGATGCCAGCGGGGAGCCCGCGAGTGGGGGCGAGGACATGTAGCAGGGCCTTCCCGCCATATGTGTGCGTGCACACGGCGGGGGGTCCAGATTCCTCAGGCTGAGCCCCCCGTCGCCCCAGGACCCGCGTGACACACAGCCCAGGGTGACCGGCCAGCTGCGCAGGGGTCAGGAAAATGCCTGAGACCCTGACGGAGCGGACGGTTCTCGTTTCTGAGGCTCCCAGGGTCCATCTGGTGTTTACCGCCGAGGACCATCGAGCTGTCCCGCCCCTCTGACGCTGGGCCGTGAAGGGAGGCTCACGTCTGGTGCTAATCAGTCCCCCACCCCTGAAAGATGAGGGGGCTGAAGCCTCCATCCACTTGTCTCCGTGTGGCCGACGGGGCTCGGCCAGGTGGACGCACCTTCTGGGACCTCGCCAACACGTGTGGTCAGGAGACCAGAACGAGCGGCCCCGTCAGGTCATCATTCCGGCCGCCAGCGGCTGGTCTTTGTGGCTCAAGGTCCCTGCCACGCTGTGTCCCGAGTTTCGCTGGTTCTGCCCTTCCCAAGTCCATCTTCTGCCTCTGAGCATCCTGTGACCTCACGTGGCTTTAGTCACCCAGATTCAGTTTCTCTAGCGTTGCAGCCGCCTGCCACGACCCGCACACCTGGTTTACCCTGGCCTCTCCCCACGCCTGTCTCCCCGTTAGTAAAAGGAGGCTGTGGTCAAACGACCAGATGTCCCCGCGCCGCGCCTGGATGCTCTGCGCCCAGCGGCGCCTCTCCCACACCAGACATCAGTGATTCGGGGCTTTGAGGCACCCCCGCCTCCCGCATGCTACCTGGCAGCCGCATCCCACGCATCCCATGCTTTCGTGTATAAACGGGTCCTGTGGTCCCAGGCCGGGCTGGCTTCAAAGGCGGGCAGATGCCACGAGCGAGTGTCTCCCCTCTGAGCCGTCACCAGACACGGGGGGCGGGGGGGTGCAGCGGCTGGAAAAATAAACGGAGGATCAAAGCAGTGTTTCCCCACTCTGCTCTCGGGACAGCAGTGTGTTCTCTGGGCTCGGGCGCCCCCCTGCCCATCGGCAGAAGGGAACGTGTGCTGGTGGGTGGCTCTCTCCCTCCTGGGATGTGAGGGACGTGGCCACCACGAAGCCGGTGTCCCTGGAGCAGCCGCCACGGAGAGCTGGGGGGGGACTTTTTCAAATCAAAGGCACTGAGGCCGTCGCTGCTTGGCAGAGGGAACCCACAGGGACCTGCAGTTGGGAAACAGCCGCTGGTAGGTGTCTGGAAGCCGCGGGAAGACAGAGTAAAGATGCAGAAATGAGCCGCGTCCTTTGAGAAATCAGCTTAAAGGCTGCAATTTCATCTCAGAATCAACTCCGTTTAGGGGGAGTCCCTGGACAGCGGGCTGCGGGGACTGAACGATGCCGTGTTCACGCCGGCAACGGAAACGCCATCCTCGCTGAAGAACGGTCCCAGCCCAGAGCTCTCGAGAGCTGAGGCCTCGGCCACCGCCGTTCGCGGGCCCGGCGAGGGGGACGTAAACGTGACCGGAGCCGCCGGGGAGGCGAGCAGTAAAAGGTAGCCCCTTCTGCTCAGCCTGGGGTGGGGGGCCGCGCCGGGCCGAGGGGTGGCGAGGGAGTCGCGGAGACGAGGGACGGCACTTCCCTAGAGCTGGCCGTGTGCCCGGCTCCATCCGAGGTAAGCGGCGCCGTTATCCTACTTTCCAGACGGAGAAACTGCGGTGCGGGACGCTGGGGGGCCCTGCCCAGGGCCGCACCGGTGACGCGACATGGGCCGTCGGTCCAGGACGCCCTGTGTCCCGGCGTCAGGCGGCCACTCAGGGCCCCGGGGAGCCGGCGCCGAGCGAAGCCCCGATGTGTCCGTGTCGGCCGCCGGTCCCGGCGTTTCCGAGCACCCCGAGCCAGCCTTTCCTGCTGTGCGATCTGCCCAGAGGCCGCGGGCGGACGGCGTGCCGACCCGGAAAGTGAGGACCGCGCGGTGCTGCAGGGCGAGGTCTGGACGGTGTCCTCGCGAGCCGGCATTTCTCAGAGGCCCCTCTGCGGCCCCGTTCCACCCAGGGCTGACCTGCCCCACCGCGAGCGCGGCCCCAGTACCGAGACGGGGGCTTGTTAGCAACTGAGATGTACTCCTCGCAGTCTTAGAGGCTGGAAGCCCACGACCGAGGCACCTGCAGACCCAGGGGTGAGGACCCTCTTCCCGGTCACAGGGCGAGGGAGCCCCGGGGCCTCGAATGCCATCACGGGGCTCCACCCTCATCACCTGATCCCCACGCTCCCGCCTCCTAACACTATCGCATTACGGGTTAGGTTTCAACATTTGAATTTGGGGGGATCCAACATTCCGTCCACAGCACCCAGCCACCGCAGCCTGGGACCCGGTGGTGGGACAGGGTCACAGCTGGGTGTACAGAGTGCCAGCTGCCGGCCGTACTGAGTAATAAACTGTCTAAATCTATTTGGGTCCATTGCTTCTTTCCCAGTTGAATTTGTGGAAGCCTGGCAAGCAAACCTTAGGAACTGCTTGCCCATTTCACATTCAGCTGAACTAATGCTAAAAACAGGCAGTAAAGAATCATGTGAGTCTGTGACTATAAACTGACAAAATACTACAATGAGGTACGTGGGGAACTCACAGAGTGGGGTGGGAGACGTGGGGAGGGGCAGGGAAGATCAAGAAAACCGAAACTGAAATCTGGGAAATGAGCAGAGCCTTGCTATAGCCAAGCTAGCAGAAAGGGCAGCATGTGCAAAGGCCCTGAGGTGCGCAGGACAGAGTGAGGGCATGTGTAAAGGGAGGTCTAGACAGAGGAATGCAAGCTGTGGGAAGGTGTGACTTTGATCCTGAGGGCCAAGGGAGGCCGCCTCGGGGTTGGGGGCAGGGGGGGCTGCCAGGAGACGGCTGATGGGTGAGGTCCTCACCCTCTGCTAACCCCTGCTTTGTTTCTTGTGTCTCTTGCCTTTGTGTCTCCCATCAAGAAAGCTGCCCGTGTTTGCTGTCCGGCCGGGGAGTCAGCTAACCCCCTCTGTGCAGGGAACCAGCATGAAAATGTGGGGCCCGTCCTGGAGCACGACACACGGGCATCCCTGTGTGCCACCCAGTCCCGGCAGCTCGGCCAGGCGGCCGCAGCCCGAGCCCTTGCACGAACGTCCTTGTAAAACCAGTGTGAGCCTGGTTCCGCACGAGGTAGACGCCTAAGTTTGCAGACACAAGCCTGCGTTCTCCTCGCCGTCCTTCCACGCCAGGCCAGGGCTCGGGTCCTGAAGCCCGAGGGGCCTCACAAGGTTCCAGTCATGCATGAATGACCATTTGGTCACCCGACCGAGAAATACCCGCGTACACGCACATTTGGAAGGGGGACTCACAGCCATCCTTCGCTCATTGCCTGAGCTGTTATTTCTGGGGACTCTAGACGCTGGGCCATTTCCTCGTCTTTACTGTGGAGCCGTCAAGGGGTCCGCCTCACGGGGTCTTTACTTACCAGCAGGAAGTGAGTTCACACACATTTCGTGCTTCGAGTGCGTGGTCTTCCAGTGCGTGAGGCAGTTGCCGTGATGTTTATTTCCGTCGTCCTTCCGCGCAGGGACCACGAGCGTGACCTCTGACCACATCTAAGTATGGTTTGTTCCCTTATTTACTGTGTGTTTTCCCTATAAACGGGCTCCTCTTTTTCTTAGACCTGCACGCATTTATGTAACAGGGGAGCGAGCTGGGAGCGAGGCTCGCTCACCAGCACGAAACAAAGCCAGTGACTGCGCTCCTTAGACCCTGACCCCCAGGCTGCACGCGACCCGGCCCATCAGACCGACTCACAGGAACAAGAGACATGAGATCACTTTCGGTCTCTGTGACCTGAGTGACTTGATGTCCGCACGTGCGTGATCCAGCCCAAGGCCTCCTACGGGACACCCTGCGGATGCGCAGGCGTGTCTGCACCGGTGCTCACTGCCGCCCACACCCACCGCCGGCGCCACCATCGAGAGGGAACGTTCTGGGAGCCAGGCTGCCCTAAGAAGCTGCCCCAACTACCCCTCCTGCTCCGTGGCCCGAAGGAGCTGTGAGCCGTGCCCTTAGTGAGAAGCAATGAGCACAGCCCGGGGGGTCCCCCAAACGCCGTGGTCTCTGCACCCAGCAACCGTGTGCACCTGCTCGGAAGGTCCTCTGTCCCTGGGGAAGGGAGCCCAGCGCGGCTGCAGAGGTGTGCGGAGGAGAAAGAGAAGTGGGGGGTGAGGAAACCAGACCCATCGGGCCAGCCTGTCCTTCGCACCGGGCCCTCCTTACAATTTAGTTCCGAGCACCTTCAAACCAGCTAAGAAACATCCCCGTTTCCACTTCACCTCGGTTATTGTTTGACATTCGCCACAATTTTCTTTCCACTAAAGGCATGACTGTTTCTCTTAACAAGAAAGAAGAAGAAAGAGAGAGGAAGATGTGGGGGGAAAGCCTCTCCCGTCAGTAAGGACTATTTACGTAAAGGGACTGCATTTTGGTGCATTTATTTGCTTATGTAATAGTGGGAAACGGAGCTGGGTCTCAGTTCACCCTGTAGCTGATAATCCTTTTTTAACCACAACAGAGCCGAATTCTGGTCTTGCAAACTGGGTCAGAGATTGCTAAGTATATACTGCTAAATATACCTTCATAATATCCAGGCTATATTTATATAATCACAATATATCCACATAAATATAATATAAATTACATATTGGCAGGCATTATATATTTATAACATATGTTGTTAGGGTTTATTTGGCTACTGTATTTATTAACCATGTTTTTGACGCCTCGGAAAGATACGTTTAAATGCATCACACGCACACGGTAACAGAAAAACAAAACCACACACTAGGAAAAGGGATACATTGAAATGGAGGTTCACTCCCATCCCTGGCTGACTCTTAATTTCTCAAATCCTTCCCATGGTATGGCCTTCCAGAGACGTGCTGTCCATCTACAAGGGCATATTTAATTTTTAATTGCAGTAAAATGCACAGAACCTAAAACTTAACTGTCTTCCCCGTTTCTTAAGCCTGCAGCTCAGGGATGCTCAGGGCGTTCCCACTGCCGTGCCACAGCCACCTGTACCCCCAGGACTCGTTTCATCGCGGAGAATGACACTCTGTCCCCCTGGAGCACGACCCCATCCCTGGCCCCTGGCCCCCAACCCCCACTTTCCGTCTCTGTAACTCTGGCGACCCCTGGTGGAGCCCTACGGTATTGCCCTCTTGTGTCTGACTTCTCTCGCTCAGCATCTCGTCTCCTATGCACCCACCCAAACGGACCCTGCGGCAGCACTCTCTTATTATTTTTTTTTAACCTCGCGTGTTCGTATTCCCCCCACACAGTTCAGTGCCTTGTTTTTTTCCACTTAGCAGTATTTCTTAGAGAACTTTCCAGATCAGTGGGTACAGATATAACTCATTTTAAACGGCTGTGTAATATTCCACCGCATGGAGGAGCCAGAATTTACTGGACCAATCGTTTCCAGCCCATTTCAGACAGCGCGTGGCCGTGTGAACAGAGGTCAGGATGCATTCCTACAAGGGGACCTGCCCGGGTATAGGGCTGGGGTGCTCACGAATCCACATTGCGGGACTGCTGTCCAAAGAGACTGCACTCCTACGACCTCAACAGCAGTGCCCTGCGACAGGCGCTCTTCCCACATCCGTGGTTGTTGGGTCTTAAGGGCTGAGGGTTCATACAAGTGACCACAGTCTATCTCACGGCAACAAGCGAGAAGACAGTTGATCCATGGCTCACGCCCCATTTTAGCTCCAATGAAGCCACACCTCGTGCACACGAGCCTTGGTGGCCAGGTCCCCCAGAATCCAGGCTGGCCCCAGACGCGTTTTGACAAAGAGAAGGTAGCAGAAGTACTAGACCCAGACCTGAGCCTTGAGAGGAGATGTGCGTGCACTCGCACACACACACACACACACACACACACACACACACACGCACAGTCACAATAATAACAGCGAGGGAGGGAACTTTGGGACGTTCGGGGTCTGTCTGTGGCCTTGGCAGTGCTGGTGGCTTCACAAGTCCCTCCTTATCCCCAAACTTACCGAGTTGTGTACGTTACAAATCTGCAGTTTTTCCCATCACAATCAAACCCCAGGAAAGTGGCTTCGAAATGAAAGGAGACACAGCGATTTCTGTTTTGTGCTCCAGGGAAGGCCGGCCTCTGACCACCCTGAGGCCACCGTAGGGAAAAGTCCACCGAGCCTCGTGGAGAAGACCCAAGTCCCAGCAGCGGCCGTGCGCATGAGGGCATCTGGGACACTGCGGGCGCCGGGGAGCGGGCCCCACTGCCGCCCCGCCCCCGGCACAGGGCACACCGTCCCCCCTCCCCCCAGGCTCTCTGAGATCACAGACAAGTCCTGAGCAGCAGAAAACCTGGGAGAAAATGCCAACCGTGGTTGTCTGTTATCCAGCAACGATTAACCTCACAAATGACTCGGAACACACCGGAATATGTACAGAAGGCGAAAGCCAACTCTGGTCGCCCATCGGTCAGGCGAGGAGAGAACTGAAAACAAATACTTACTGCTGGAAGGCACCAAGGACACACTGTACACAGAAAGCATCACAATTCGAGAAGGGAAGGTACTACTAACTTTGCCAGTTGGTAGGATTCAAGGAAGGCTTCATGGAGGAGGTGAAAATTATTCTGGGTGTTGAACGATATTTTGACTCTTAAGCTCCAGAAAGTTCTTCGTTAACTGATAATGGTGTGTGCTTGTGGGGAACTCCTTCTTCCAGAACAGAGATCGGGGGGCTTTCTCTGAATCGCGATGGAGGTGGGGGCAGGGCCCGCAGCTGAGAACTACAGCCAGCGGGGTCAGATTTACTTCCAGCACTGACTTTTCCTGCTCAGCTCATCAGCGGTTCACCTGCCCCTTGGAGCTTGGAATCAAGAGTGATGTTTAAGCAGGACCAGCGTTCACCCCATCACAGCACCCGCGCTCGGAATGTGCAGAACTCAAGGTGCATGGAACTTTCTTTTTGTTTCTGCTGGCTCTTCCTCTGGGCTTCTTCTCCCAAGTCTCCCAGACACCTGCAAGCCATTCAGCTTAGACACCACCAGGACCCTCCTCCATCCATCTTCTCTGTGTCAGGAACGGGGATAGGTGACATTTTAATCTTGCTCTTCCAGTGGGAATGCCAGGTTCACACACAGCTCACTCCGCGCCCGTGGGCGTCACTGACGGAAGCTGGCGGGGAGCAGGGCTCCGGGCCGGGTTCTGGGCCTGCCGGTGACACGAGATGTCCTCTGTGCTCTAAGCTCCTGCACTCCAGCGGCCGACGCAGCTCGTGAGGTCCAGTGTCCTCCGATGCCCAGCACCCGTGGGACCAGGGCGGCGGGATCGACAGCCCTCTGACGCGTGACCAGACTTTCCGAGGCTGCTCGTTCCGAGCCAGAACCTTCCGCACCTGGGAAGCCGCACTGTTCATCCTGCTGCTTGCAGCTCAAAATTCTCCTTTTTGGGGAAAGTTTTAAAAACCCATCCTTCCTTCCTCCAAACTCCTGCCCGTGGGAGAGCCAGGTGACATATTTCACCCTGGTGTGCTTGCCTTTTTCATCTTCAAAAATTTCTTATCCAGGCAGAGGGTTTACAGCGCACTCCATCAGCACATAAGTGCATCTATATAACCTGACAAAATCACACCGACATCGAATTGCTCAAAAGTGATGTATGAGCAGGGGCACACGATCAAAGATGTTTGGAAGTCGGTGGAGTGTATATTGATTTAATTACCCATTTCCCTGTTGATGAACACTTGGGCTGTGTGCTGGGTGTTACAAACAAAGCCTCCATGAATCAAGCCTTGCATCCGTGAGCCCCCAGGGTAACCACTAGCAAATGGAACTGTCATCTCCTCAGAGTGGACACATACTTACACATTGAACAGAAAATTCCCAGTTGTTTTCCAAAGGGTTTGCACCAACTTACAGTCCCACATGGGGGGGGGTGAGTCTGTTTTTCCTACACCCCCAACCTAAGAGATCATTAAAGGCTTGATCTCACCTAATCGGATAGGTGAGAAACAGGATCTTATTGTTTTCATGTACATTCCCCTAATTCCCCAGGAAGCTGAGCCCCTTCCCTTAAGATTATTGGCCACTTTTATATCCTTCTTGGCAAATATCTTGTTCATACTTGTTGCCTATTTCCCATTGGGTTGCTTCTTTTTTTCTTATTTTTGATACCACTCCACCGCTGTCATGTAGGCTGCAGATATCTCCGACTTCTTTTTATAAAGCCCTGTGGTCACCGCTTCCTGGGGCCGGACCGCTCCGATCCTTGCCCCTCAGTCCTCTGGCTCCCCGTTGGCCGCACATCAGACTGCATTGTTGCTGAGCAAGCGTGGGATGGAGTCACGGAGCTGAGGCCACGTGCTTGGGTCCCCTCAGCTCACAACGCCCCTTCTCTCGACTTTCTGCACCTCCAATTCATCTCTCTGGGGACAGTGAATAAATTATCTGCCTTCTCCATTTCCTCATAACTTTGTCCTTTATGACTCGGCACCACCGGCATCTCCCCAAAGCAGAGCCCCCGCGAGCTAATGCAGTAGAAAGACAAGATGAGAAGTCAGGAAAGTCGACATCAGCTGCCTGGCCCCGAAATACATGCTAGTTGGCTCTCAAATGTGTCTAATATCCTGTGGTCACTCTAATGGCGAACTCTGCATTTTTGAAGGCTGGGGAAAAGGTTCGGATTCAAGGAGCCTGGGATTTTATTTCCCTGACCGCCACAGTGAGAGTCAACCCGCTTCAAAAGAAGGTCAAGGAAAGCTATGAAACATGGCTAACCCCACTGAGGCCAAGGGCCCTTTGCGAACGCAGTGAAGAGGTCTTCCTGGCTCACTGATGGAAGCGGAACTCCGCGAAGGGCCTCATCGCCCACACAGGCTGCACATTTGTGCAAGGACTGCCTGTATTTCAGAGTTCCACCCTGATTTGCAATTTAAACATTTCTTTTGTTAGAGCGCAGTTTAGAAAGAAAGAAAACAAATTCTGGTAGCGGGATTCCAACAGCACCGTGTTAGGGTCCGTGCACCCCGCCCGCGCTGGCCGCGTCCACGCTGCTCACTTGCAGTGGTTCTGTATCGCTCCCCTCCCCCAGCCCAGCTACGCTTCTCCCTGATGCTCCCTTTACTTCTGAAGCGAACCCTCAGCTGCTGGAGAGGGGAAGGGTGTTTGGTCCAAACCAGTGGTCCTCAGCCAGGGCTCGGTTCGCCCCTGCACCCAGGGACCCCTGGACGATCTCTGAAGACATTCTGGGCTGTTGCAGTTGGGGCGGGGAAGTGCTATCAGCATCCAGTGGGCAGAGGCCAGGGATGGAGCTAAACACCCCACAGGGCAAACACCCTGCCCAGCGTGTCAGCAGAGCCAGTGCTGAGCGGCGAACAGAAATGTGTGCCGGCGTGAGGCAGCTCACGTAAGGCGGGCGGGCAAGGGGTGCGCGTCCTGAGAGAGGGCGCCAGGGCCACGTGGAATGCTCCTCCGTCCTTTCCAACAGGATTCAGAAATCCAGACTTTTAGGCAGAACGTATTGATTTAAAAACCTGCGTATGAAATTGATAAAACGTCCAGTTTTCTTGGGCTGAGAGCTGGGACTCCTTCTCACCAGGCTCAGGTAAAGGGAGACCGATCTTGGCTGGGACTTCTGCAGGGGTGACTGTTTTCATCCTTGCGCCAGCTCGCCGCAGAGTTACCCATTCTGCAGATGAGGGAGCTGAGGCTTGCAGAGATCAGCCATGGGGAAGGTGGGACTTCACGGTGGGCTTTGAACTCTTGTCTGCCGGCACCTTCTCTCACTGCTTGGAAGGCAGTGCTTTGTGGTCTTTCTCTGACCTTCCCCTTCCTCTTCACCTAAATCTAAGCTGCATATCCAGGCCTGGACTAGTTACAATTCCTCCAGGAAATCTTCCCTGACTGCACCCAGGTCATCCTCATCTCCCTTGTTGGATTCATGCAGCCTAGTGGATCAGGATGGTCATCCTGGTTGATTTGGGTGAGAACCATGCAGTCTGACCTCCCCACCAAATAAGCCCTTTGAAGGCAGGGGCTCTGGCTTCTCTCTGGCCTGCCCTGCATGGAGGATGGCACAAACGGCGAACACATCATTGCTCTGTGTGGGCTCTCTGGGTGCACCCGTGGGGCAGCGGTTCAGCCACCCAACACATTTGGGAAGCAAGAAGCTTCCTTGCTGCAGGACTTACCAGAGCCTTGCCATGTAATGTGCCCTGGGACGCTCCAAGAAAGGAGATACAAATCGCACAATTTTCTGAACGTGTGTGACTAGAAAACTAGTCAAAGTGTTTGTTTGGAGGGATGAGTCGGGCATGAGGGTCATTCATGTCTTCCCCGCTCCAGCAAATTTGCACAAAGTGGTGGTTTTCCAACAAATTTTTGAGCAGTGTGCTGGGATGATGATGGATATGCACTGAGTGGAAGACGTTTGAGTAGAAATGTTGGATCAGTAGGGCCGGTCTGTTCGCAGTGTGAGCTGAGCTGGGACACTGGTGGAGACGCACAGGGAGGGCAGGGGCGGTGGTGTGTGTGTGTGTGTGTAATTCCTTCATGTGCAACTGCTCTCCAGCCAGCCAGTGGGCAGACCCAGGGAGCCCCTCCACCTCACCCACTTCTTTTTTTTTTTTTTTTATTTCTAGGAGAGAGAGAGACTGCGTGAGCAGGGGAGGGTCAGAGAGAGAGGGAGACACAGACTCTGAAACAGGCTCCAGGCTCTGAGCTGGCAGTCAGCACAGAGCCCGACGCGGGGCCCGAACCCACGAACCGCGAGATCATGACCTAAGTGAAAGTCGGACGCTCAACCGACTAAGCCACCCAGGCGCCCCTACCTCACCCACTTCTGATCTTCCAAGATGGCGCCACTCACAGCCTCCATATGGGGAACTCATTTTTCTTTGGTAGCGTTCATTTCTTTGGACCACCGGCATTCTACTGAAGAGACTCTGGGAAATTGATTTAATTTTTGGGAGGTGGGAGGAAACAGATAATCCCCTAAAAATGAAAATCTCCAGTCATTTCTATTTGGAGTAATGCCTTTAATGCTTTCTTTTTGCTTTTGTTTTTTTTTTCTTTCCTAATTATAAGTGTCTTTATTACTTTCAAAAAAAAAAAACTTACAATTTCCCATCCACAGGGATGCTTAATAGAAGAAAGGGATCTACTTGGGAAATAATTTGCATCTGATAATCAGATAAGAGGGAGACTTGGAAGGTGGGAATGACTTTGGATGAGTGTGGAAGAGAAAGGGTATTCTTGGTGAGGGGGTGCTGGGATGAGCCAAGTCATGAGTGGGAGGAGGGGAGGCCGATCGGAGAGGAAGGGAGGTGGGCTAAGGAAAGGATAGGCATTCATATTCATTCGTTAGCTGTGACCTTGTGATGGGGGCCCGGAATGCCAGGCCGAGACATAGTCATCTGCTCGCCCGACAGTTCCCGCAGTGGGGTGTACAGAGAGCAGGCAGCATCAGGGATGACTGTGCGTGGGGCCGTCCAGGGTTGGGAGCAGGGAGACACCCAGCTTGCCTGGCCTGGAGGCATGACCTACATTCTAATTTCAAATATGCATCCTTCTGTTCATACAAAACAGAAGGATTAAGACGAAAGCCCTCTCAGGGCCTCGGCAAGGAAGAGGGCAGGCGTTTAGCATCACAGGGCTCCGCTGGAGTGCAGGGAAGCGGGCTCCAGACCAAGCATTTAATTGCATTTACTTGTATGTTTCCCTTCTACTTATAGCGAACGATATTGGGTTTCTCATATTCAGTAATGACATGAAGTTTCCCCTTGAAACAAATTTATTTAAGCAGCAAAAAAGGATGAGTCGACTTTAATACGAAACGCTGGCTACATAATAATTGTACTTATGATCTGTGGATCCGGCAAAAACCACGAGTGGCATTTAGGGAAATCTGCCACAGATACTGGGAGTCACTGCGCAGCCATCCGAGGTCGGCCGTGGGGAAGGCGGGATTTCAAGGCTTCTAACCACGCAGCGAGGGCAGGACCCGGAGGCCAGGGAGCTGGTTAGCTGGAAGACGGAGGGCTCAGCCCACACCCTAGGGGGAGTCAAGGCAATGGCTCGCTTCGTAACCCCAAGATGGGATCATAAAACTCGTAAAAGATTGATAGCCAGTTCAGGAAGGAAAAGGCAGGGCAGAGAGACCTGAGTTAGTAGGAGCAGAGTGCATGGTGCCCAGAGGCATGGCTCAATCCCTCTCTGGGCCGGTTGGTTTATAGAAGGGGTGTTTCTGAGACGTGGCACCAGATGCTCAAGATCTCGGAGCGCCATTTCACACAAGCAGAGCGCGGTTCCAATGAAGCCTGGGAAAGAAGAACGCGGCTCGGGGGGCTGTGTCCCCTGGAGCCCCCATCCCGCATGGGGCCAGGGCCACAACCTCTGGGTAGAAATGTCGATGTTCCCTCTTCTTCATCTGCAGGTTTCCTCCCAAAGCGAAAAGAGCTGGTAAAGAATGCGACTAAGAGCCCAGGTGTGCGGGGATGATGGGTAAAGAAGATGCGGTACGTCCACCCAATGGGGTGCTACTCAGCCATGAGAAATCCTGCCGTTTGTGACAACATGGTGGATGTTCTGTTGAGGGGCGTAAGTCAGAGAGACTAACACTGTATCCTATCTCTTATATGAGAAATGTAAAAAAATCTTGAAGTTGTAGAAATAGCCTGGAGCGGGGTTTGCCAGGGGCTGGGCGGGGCGGGGGGAGTGTCGGTCAGGGCTGAGACGGGTTCCTTCTGAGGATGTCATGTACATGGCAGGCACAGCTAACAACATTGTATTGTGTACTTGAAAGTTGTTAAGACGGCAAACCTTAAGCGTTCTCACCAAAAACAAAAACATAAAAAACCCCGAAAACCTGGCTGCAGCATTACTTAACAAATCATCACACTCTCCATTTAAAAATACGTACAATTTGGGGGCGCCTGGGTGGCTCAGTCGGTTAAGCGTCCGACAGTGGCTCAGGTCCTGATCTCATGATTCGTGAGTTCGAGCCCCGTGCTGGGCTCTGTGCTGACAGCTTGGAGCCTGGAGCCTGGAGCCTGCTTACGATTCTGTGTCTCCCTCTCTCTGCCCTGTCCCCGCTCGCACTCTGTCCTTCTCTCTTAAAACTAAATAACATTTTTAAAACATGTATAATTTTATTTACCAATTATATTCAGTAAGGCTGGTCTGAAAAGTGCACGGATCCCTGTGGGCTAGCCGTACAGTGGAATGTTATTCACCAACGAGAAGGTGCGAGGCACCGACCCAGTCACCAACCTTGAGAACGTGCCGCTAAGTGAAGAAAGCCAGTCCTGAAGGTGACGTGCTGCAGGATCCCATGTATCCAGAACGTCCGGAATGGACAAGTCCCTGGGGACAAAGCAGGCTAGGGGGTGCAGAAGGAAGGTCCAGTGACTGCTCATGGGCATGAGGGCTGCTTGCGGAGTGACGGAAGTGTTCCAGAATTTCTAGTGGTGCCTGAATAAGCCTCAACACATTGAGGTCCATAAGACTATACACTTTTAAAGGGTGAATTTTATGGTATGTGAATTATATCTCAAAAAATTGTATGAGAAACAAAAACAAGAGAGAGGTTGATTTTTGAAGCATCTTTAAAGGGTTCTGGACAGAACTCTCCGAGCACAATAAAAAGTCTATTTGCCGCCATCGCCATCTTCAACCACAACAAAAGCACAGCTCCAGGGATTGGATGACCTGACTTCAAAACCCTGCAGCCCATTAGCTGTGTGGCCACGGGCAGAGTTGCTTGGTATCCTCAGGTCCTGCTGTTCTCGTGGGTAAATCGGGGATAATTGCCGAGGATCAGCACAGAGACGGAGAGAGCGAGGTGCGTATTAGCAAAGATTCCAGCTAACGGCACACGAACACGTCAGCTGTTATTACTGATAACGACTGACCACTCGGTGCCACCTGTCCCCCCGCCCAACCTACGAATGCAAAGGTGAGTCTCCTGAAGGTGAATGCAAAGGGTGAATGCCAAAAAGGGACTCAGAGGTAGGAGCCGTTGAACAAAGAGACCATGCCCGCGATGGGCTGCCTTAAATAGCCGACTGCACGGGACTGCACCCTACAGATGGGAGCACCCTCTCCTTCAGCGGAGCCCCCCTCTTCGCACAAACGATCTTGAAGACTTCAGGACAGAGTGCTCTGTCCCCACCCTCCCAGACCCAAGATGCCGGGTCCGTCCCGAGCATGAGAGATACCGCAGGTGCATTCGATGTCAGGACAGGGAGATTTCAGCCTCCGGTAAGCTGGTGGCCACGTATTGCAGGGAGATATTGCAAAAGAGTGAAATGGACCAAAACGCCACCGGCTTCCTTTGATGCAAAAGTACGCACTGCTTAGCACACAGGACACATCTTCCCCATTATCAGATCCTATGGTACCTGTGTCTTTCATGATCTTTGATCTATTTTACAATTCTGCAAATTGCAGGTAAATGGTAGCCCTGTGAACAATTCTTGCCAACAGGCATACAAATCAATTATGTGTAGTGGTGGGACAATTGATTTCTCTCCCCACCTGAGGGGAAAACGTCAGCTTTCACCCTCTTACGCATTTATTTTATGGTCTATACCTATGTCTCTGCTTCAGGAATGCTTCTTTGAACAGTTGTAACATTATTCATGTTCCCTTCATTAATCATTGCTTAGCTAAAATTTTTTCACACATATTCATTTTGTTTGCCATTTTTCTGGGGGTGGATGGGCAAGGCTTATCCTGTAACAATGTGAAAACTGATAAAAGTTAGTTGTTAATCCATAATCTTGCAGTCAAGAAAGTTAGAGCGAGTCTGGGGCTCTCAATGCTCCAAATGAGGACAGAGCGAGGAAGCGCATGCGTGCTTGCAGGGAGGCATGTAGGTGACCGGGCGCCGTCCTCACCACACGTGACCTCTGACAAGGTCCACTGTTTACCCACCGGCCCCTCAGCAGGGCCCTGAAACACAGTTATCTTCAGAGACCAGTCACATAATGCAATGGCCGGTAAAGACAATGGAAACACACGCCCTCTGCCTGCGCTGCCCAGACCCGGTGTCCGGGGGCCTCAGGCCACTGGGGGGCCCGTGCCGTCTGGTTTCTGCTCACGGCATCCGCGGAGCGTCCGGGAGGACAGCACATGCACAGCAAAATGATGGAAAACGGACCAGGTTCTGGAAAGAGGTTTGGCTCCAGACTCATTCATCAGAGAAGTCTTCCCTGACGTGCACATCAGAACAAGATTTGTGAGGGTCCGTGGATGCGCTCAAGTGTGTTCAGTGTTCGCAAAGGGAGCTGACAACAGAACACACAGAAAGTGCGTCCCAAAAGGCTGAGCTCCAGTGTGACTGCGGGGTGTGCATATGAGTGTGTGTGTATACGTGTGTGCAGGTGTGTATGTGCACAGGTGTGTGCGCATGGGTGTGTGTGTACAGGCGTGTGCATGTGTGTATGTGCACGGGTGTGTATGTGTGTGCGTGTGAGTGTGTGTACATGTGTACAGGCGTGTGCATGGGTGTATGTGCGTGGGTGTGTATGTGTGTGCGTGTGAGTGTGTGTACATGTGTGCATGGGTGTACGTGCACAGGTGTGTGCATGTGTGTGCATGTGTGAGTGGGTGTACGTGCACAGGTGTGTATGTGTGCATGTGCATGTGTGCACGTGGATGGCTGTGTGCACAAGCATGTATGTATGTGTGTGCACACGGGTATGCATGTGCACGCATGGATGTGGCTGTGTATGCACTTGGATGAGTGTGTGCACGTGGATGGGAGTGTGTATGAGCGTGTATGCGTGTGTATGCACACGGGTATGCATGTGCATGCCAGGGTGTGCCTGTGTGTGCAAGGGGGATGAGTGTGTGTATGAGTGTGTGTGCGTGTGTGTGCGTGCATGCGTGTGTGAGTGCGTGTGTGTCCAGGTCCTGGCACTAACCTCATTCCCGCCCTCTCTGGTGCTAACAGGCTTTCCGTCAGGAGAAGAGCCCCAGCTGTACTCACTCTGGCTTATACGCTTTTTCATACTTTTGCCTAATACGGCCCGGGCTTTATTCTATCCTTCATCTCCGCCCTCCCTTCTTGCAGTAACAGCACAGAATAAAAGAGCATGAAAGCCAATCAGAAGGGAACGTGGTGCAGAAAGAACCCAGGGGCTCGGAGGGCAGCAACGACTTCAATGCATCTGAAGTTGGTCTTTGATTTTATTTAACTTTTTTTTTTTTGGTCTTTCATGATTTTGGCAAAAGACGGCATGCAATCAAGGTTCTATTTGAGGCAGCTGTGTAAGCAATCTTCGTTTAAACTGGAGACAATGAAAAATTAATCCGAGCCCAGCGTCACTAAGTTTTCACAGAAACAATGAACCCCCCTTGAATATTATCATCTTCCACAGATGTTTGCTGACTGTCTTGATTCACCAAATTACCTGTCAGGTTTTACTACTCTCTCCACAAGCGGCGTCCAGAGTGGGCTCCGGCTTGGTGTCACCTGCCTAATAAAAAGCCAGTGGCATAAATGGAAAACGTAAATCATGCTCCTTTCTCCCCTTCCGTCCGCCCCCTCTTCTTCTCTTTACTCCTTGGGCAGAGAATTCTCCGGCCTGTCCGTGTCACACGCATTCTTTAGAACCCTGTATACACGTGCTTGTGCACCTTAAGGTCAGTGGAAGCACTTTCTGTTTGCCCCATTTAAGAGGGGTCATTGGTGCCACTAATATCCATCTGTGTAAGTCGGGTGGGGTCCACACCGTACTTGGAGCTGGGTTTTGCTGCAGAAAAGAGGCTGAGACCAGGTCCCCAAGCATCTGGATGCATGTGTGATAAATGTGTGACACCCTTGTCCTGACTGATGACATCACAAATGGTCCCTACTCTCCTCTCTGACCTTGACACTGTCCCCACGACTGTCCCTCGGCCGGGAATGCCCTTCACCCAGGTAGCCAGGACGCTCACTCTCCGATCCTTTCAGGTGTCGGACGTGACCTCCTCCAAGGGGACCTGGCTCACCACGCTCTGCCTCAGTATCCCTCATTGTGCCCGCCTCCTTCTGACACGGCACATACTTACTATCCTTTGTCCCCTTCTCGTCCCCTCCTCTGTCCACGGTGAGCCATGAGAAAGGTCTCGGTCTCCCCATGCACGCAGGCCTGGGGGAGCGAGTGGCTGGCACGGAGAAGCATCTGGATGCACATGTGATAAATGAATGCATGAAGGCGAGGATGGCGGCACGTTGCACAAAATAACGCCCCGTAGCAATCCTTTTGGGTTTCACCTTGACTGTGTTTCCTCAGGGCAAACTGCTTCTGTTCTCCAGAGAGACGGGCACTTGAAATCTTACAGCTGGTAGTGCGTGCTGGGGGCTGCGGGAAGGCTGGGAGGCGCCCCCCCACCCCCCGGAAGGGTCCGCAGCCACAAGGCATCCGGTGTGTGGATCAACTGGACTCTTGCTTTGACCTCATTTCCCTGCCTTCCCCGTCTCCTCGTCAGTATCACTCGCGGGAAAGCACCAGACTCCGAGCCCCCGGGGCTGACGTCGCGCCCCGTGCTTCCCAACTGCTCACCCTTGGGGAGTTTCCTAATCTGCGTGCGCTTTGGGGTCCCGTCGGTAGACCAGACATAGTAATAACAGCACTCCCGGTACGCGACGTGGAGATTTTGAAGGAGTGTGTACGAGGTACTTAGAGTAGGGGCGCCCGGGTGGCTAAGCCTGTTAGGCATCCAACTTCAGCTCAGGTCATGATCTCATCGTTCATGGGTTCGAGCCCCGCGTCAAGCAGCTCCAGGCTCTGTGTTGACAGCTCAGAGCCCGGAGCTGCTTCAGATTCTGTGTCTCCCTCTCTCTCTGCCCCTCCCCTGCTCATGCTCTGTCTCTCCCTCTCTCAAAATAAGTAAACATTTAAAAAAAAATTTTTTTAAATAAAATGCTTAGAACAATGCCCAGTGTATGGGCAACACCGTCAAAGTATATGCTGTTATTATTTGTTGGGATTTTAGGGCTGGCTTCCTAGATTGGACAAATTTTCCTAAACCACAGAAAGTCCTTTGTGGAACAGGCTGCGCGCATAAATAAGGCTGCTGGGGAGAAGCCAGAGGCCACGTACTTAGATGGTTTGCTTTTCTTCAACTTCATGCCCTTCGGCGCCCTCCTCACTGGAACCCGCTGCCTGCCATGAACAGTTAAGACTGAAGGTCTCCATCTCCAAGGGCTCCGCTCCACGAAAGGCACTGGGTCTGGTTTTGCAAGTGAATCCCTTGCACTCAAGATGGCGTCACTACGGATGCTCCTGGAAGGAAATAGCAGATACACAGCGCAGCTTCACTTTTCCCCTAACCAGGCCCCTTCTGGACTCTCGAGCACGGCGGGGGAGGGCAGGGCGGGAATGTCATTGCCTGTGGTCTCAGCCTCGGGAAGGGCTGTGTGATGGATGCTGACTCCAGCTTCTTTCACCGTGGGAGTCTTCCCCTCCTGCCTCTCGGTCCAGATGATGCAGACGTGGTCCAGAGGCGCGGCAGCGATTGGTGCGGCCAATCCAAGTGCGGCTCGTCTACAGCGCCATGCTTAGTTCAGGCAGAGGGCTCAGCCTGGGTGCCACATGGCAGGACGGACCCGGGGCTTCGGCCTGGCCCCGGGAACGGGGCCTCTCCCTGCCCCGGCAGGCCTGGGAGGCCACAGGGCTGCAGCAGACGTGACGGCCCGCGGCGGGAGAATGTCTCCGGTGGACGGAAGCAGAGATGAACCACACCTTAAAACGGAGGGCGCCATTTTGAATGGACGGAAATTTGCAGCCGAGCGCCCTTGTGTGGATTCAAGTTGACTCCCCAGGTTCTAGCTCTCTTCTCCTTTTTTCTTTTTCTCAGTTCGGTTTGGGTTGGCCCGTCTTTCTTTTGAATCCATAGGTCATTTTGGACAACGACAGCTCTGGGGGGACCATCGTCCAAAGGGGGCAGGCCCAGTCAGCTGGATGTGCCCTCGAAATGACGCCTCCGCCCGGCATATGCGCCCCCACGGTGTCTAGCTGTTGACCTGGCAGCCCCAGGAATGCGTAACGCCCGCCAGGCACCGTTGTCATAAGGGGTTTCTTTTCATCCTCAAAGCACCTGCAGGAGGGAGACGCTATCGTTGTCATCCCTGTTTTGCAGATGACAGAACAGAGACATACGGACGTTTGGTGACCTGCCAGAGTCCCCTGAGGAAGTCCGAGGGTCAGCACGTTGGCTGTGAACCGTCCTGCCCCGTCACTGACCGACACGCCCGGGGCACCACGGCCACTACTCCCCTCCCCCGATGGGAGAGTCAGCCACAGAGATGGCCGCCACGCAGGCTCGGCACCTCACTTCCACTCGCCCTCAGACACCCCTCCACGGGGCTTCTGCGGGAGCCCCTGGCGTCCTCCAGACCAGGGACAGCGCAGTGAGGACAAGCACCGCAGACGGTCCCCGTGGCGCGGTCAGGAGAGACACAGCGCGAGCGACATCCCAGAACCTCAGGTAAAGGCGGAACCGGCCTAGCACATTTAAATAAAATGAGTAGAGAAACGATGTGTTCGGGTCCAAAAAAGTCAACGAGTTCCTTAGGAGAACCTCCCCCAAATAATACAGTGGTCAGAAATATGCACACAAGAGGCTGGTCATTAGTCTCCATTTCCAGACCTCTGTTCTAACTCAATTTTGTTTAGGAGACTTCTTTCTAAAAAATTAATGTTTGCCTATTTTTGAGAGAGAGACAGAGCGTGAGCAGGGGCGGGGCAGAGAGAGAGAGAAAGAGAGGGAGACACAGAATCCGAAGCAGCCTCCAGGGTCTGAGCTGTCAGCACAGAGCCCAACGCGGGCCTGGAACTCACAAACCTCGAGATCATGACCTGAGCCAAAAGGAAGGCTCAGATTTCAATCAACTGAGCCACCCAGAAGCCTCCTTTAATCTGAACGCCTACAATGCAGGGAATCTGAAAGATCAGAGGAGGCAATTGATTTCTTTAAAACGTTTTTCCTTTCAGGTTATATTACAACCCTGATCTTCATGCAGGTCTTAAGGGGTCGATTTATGCCCAGGGGCACACTCTCTGTTTTGCAAAGAGAAATCCCCAAATGTGGGGGGGGCGGGAGTTTCTTGGAAATAACAGAGGACTCAGAGGTAGACTATAACTTGCCCCTCTTAATCTGCCAGGTACTTTTGGACGAAACACTTCGAATGCCTTTGAATCTCAGTTTATTTACTTGTAACAAGAAGACAATACCCAGGACCCTCCCCCACCCTCCACGGTTTGCTGTGATGATCAAATTAAACATACCCATTGAGATGCTTTTTGCCAATGATAAAGCTTCATAAAGTAATGAGGAATTTTTAATTTTTTAATTTGTATTTATTTCTTAATAATTTATTGTCAGGTTGGTTTTCATATAACACCCAGTGCTCATCCCAACAAGTGCCCTCCTCCACACCCATCAAGCCCCTTTCCCTGCCCCTCCCCGCCATCGGCCCTCAGTTTGTTCAGAATGAGGAATTTTATGTCTTACATTTACATATCCTTATTCAGTATTATTTTAAAAAAATATTTATTTATTTTTGAAGGAGAGAGAGAGACAGAGCATGAGTGGGGAGGAGGAGAGAGGGAGGGAGACACAGAATCTGAAGCAGCTCCAGGCTCCGAGCTGTCAGCACAGAGCCTGATATGGGGTTTACACTCACAAGCCCTGAGATCATGACCTAGGCTGAAGTCAGATGTGTAACGGACTGAGCTACCCAGGTGCCCCTCCTTGTTACCGTTTTAAACAAATGTCTAAGGAATCTAACTTTTGTATTAATTTTGAATGTGCTTTTAAATTACTTTTGAAAGAGAGTCAGAGACAGAGCTTGAGCAGGGGTGGGGCAGAGAGAGAGGGAGACACAGAACCCGAAGCAGCTCCAGGCTCTGAGCTAGCTGTCAACACAGAGCCCGATGCGAGGCTTGAACTCACAAACCATGAGATCATGACCTGAGCTGAAGCCGGACGCTTAACTGACTGAGACCCCCAGGCACCCCATTCAGTATCACTTTTAATCTAAGAGTTCACATGAGCAATCTTGTAGTGTCTGCAAGAACACGGTACGAGTTCTCTATTACTGTGCGACAAATCAGCCCCCAAACTTTGTGGCTTAAAACAAGACATGTGCATCATCTCCAAGATGCCTCTGCAGACAGTGACTGCCTCCACAACTCAAATGGGAAACAAAAGAGGTCAACTTCCATCTTGTCCAATCAGGGATTTGGGGAGGGTCTCCTTCACAGCCACGGACTCTTTTGCTTGAACCGCTCCGCACCTGCACAGTGACAGCCATCTGCCGGGTGCTGACATGTGAGCAGTGGAGGGGCTCAGCCCAAAATCCGGCGGAGTATTAAGGTGACTTGGCTTTTATCTCTAACTGAAACCTCAACGCTTCCTCCCAAGGTGGAAAATTAAAGGCATGATGGATGAGGTGTCGGGGCCATTTAGCTGGCCTAGTTTACACAGCACTGGCGACGAAATACGGCACCCGAGATGGAGCAGGTAAGGAATAATAAGGACCACTTAGGAAGAATTAATGTGATGTGGAGAACGGAAAGAAGAAAGGTATTCGGTTGCCGGGAAAAGGCACGGAGATCGCCTTCAGAACCACTTGTCACTGGGTCTTTGAGGAGAGAACCGAGTCAGGGGTCTGAAGGACTTATTTAAAGTTATCAGGATAATCTCTCCATGCTAAGAGCCTGCCTCGCTTCCATATTTTTTTTTCCTTTCAAGAAGTATGGCTGTATTTCCTCCTGAACAAAGCCCTCAAATGCTTTTGCCCACTTGGGGAGCTGGGCTGTCGTTTCAGAAAGCGTGGTGGTGCTAGCTGATGTGACGACGGGAGAGGAGAGGGTAGGTGGGGTGTCTGGTCGTGCGGAGGCTTGTGGAGGAAGTTCACCGTGGGTAACAGAGCCCTCTGTCCTCACCTGGGCCCAATGTACGAGCTGTCTATGTCTTCTCTGACCACCCCCTCCCCATCTGTTTTCTATATATTCACCAATAATATTGTTCACGTAAACGTGATTGTACCTTCATGCTGCTTGAGATGTTTTAAAGTCTCCTCTTTGTTCTTCAGATAAAGACCGCAACACGCCTCTGTGGTCCTGGCATCCACCACCCTCCGTTCTCCCCACTTCCCCATGGGCTGGGCTTCTGTGGGCTGGTGCGCCATCTTGGATCCTGAGAGTGAGGGCATCCCCTAGTGGTAACCCTTCCCAGACTCCTACGAGATGAACACGATGTTTTCCTGAATGTATGCTGCCTTAAGCAAGGCTTCTTTTGGCAGCAATTGACCCATAGCCTAAGGAATTCGTGCCCTGGTTACGAGTTCTTTAGCTCCACACACCTCTCCGTGGCATCCGCCAATGTTGTGACGAGATATCTCCTGGCGTCATTGTGGAGTTGTTTTTCATCTTTTCAAATGGACAGTGAATTCTGTGAGGTCAGGGTCTATGCTTGTCTTGTGATCCCTAATATTCTCAGGGTCTGGCACGTCCTCAGTAATTGATTATTGAGTACGAATAGAAAAATTCAGGCTGTGAAGTGAGACCCTCCAATCAGCCTTTCCAGTCGGGCTTATGCAGTCCCAAGCTTCCCCTGTGGGGGTTTCACAGGCATTCAGGATGCGATACCTAAAGATCCCCTACTTCCCAAGACTTTGGCAGCCTTTCTGCTCCCTGCAGGCTCCGGGCGGCCTGGCCTGAAATACCAAGATGAAGCGGAAGTGCGTTTCCTCAGGACTAGCAAGGTTCAGGCTGAGATGCTTGCCAACTGGAAGGTCACCTGAAGACAATGTCCGTCTGTCTGCAGCACTTAGCACAGCACTGGCATATACAAAGGGCTTCATGAATCCCTCCCTGGGTGAGCACCACGTCGCCTCTCCTTTACTCCAGCCCCGGAGACGATGAGCATGGGAGATGGGGGCAGGTGCAGGGGAAGCCATATTAGAGCTCGACGGTGGGCTTGGGTTCCGCCGCTGCCCTTCCCGCAGCCCGGGGACGTCCCTCCCTATCTCCAAGGACGCCATTTGTCCAACACAGACTCCCTCAACTTATTCCTTCATCTGCGCAAGGAGGCTACACGCCCCAGCCCAACGTAGCGCGACAACGTCGTTCGTGCATCCAGCCGTTCAGCAAATGGCCCTCACGGTCTTAACACAGGGGCCCTCTGATCCTGGCTCCTCATCTAAACCACAGACAACATGACCCAAGTCAACATATCGTTGCAAAGGTCATTCGTGTGTTGGTCCACTGGGGGAGTATTTCAGTCCCTGCTCCGGGCCAGGAACTGATCTAGATACAAACACAGAGGTGAAGACATGTGCTAGTCCCTGCCTTCCCTTACGGAGTCTACATTCTTGTGCGGAGGGACAAATGGTAACCAAAAAGGTCAGTTCACACCGGTGAGTTCCGGAAAGAAAGTCAGTCAGGTGATCGATATGAGTGGTCACAGACTGCCTCTTTGAGAATACTGCCTCTAAGCTAAGACCTAAAAATTAGAGCAATCAACTCATATACAGAGTCTAGTTGGAGGAAATGGCAGGCACAGAGGCCCTGTGGCAGGAACGAGTTCGGCTCACAGAGTAAGGGAAGATGGGTGGTTGATGAGAGAAGCATAGGGTTAGATCGGGTGGGCAGGCAGAGCCAGATCCCTCAGGGCCTTGGAAGTCACAGTCAAGAGACTGGGCTCTATCCTGGCTGTGGCAGGAAGCCTGGAAGGTGCAACAGTAGGGAGCTCTGTGATCCGCTTATGTCTTAAGGGAAGCACTCGAGCTATTCTGAGAAGAATGGTTGGCAAGGCTACCAACAGCAAGCTCAGCCTAGGTGCGAATTTACAAGTGACCTAAGGTGAGGCCTGTTCGAGGCACGTGTTACAAACCGTCCCATTCGTATAGCAGACGCACTGCATGCCCAAGGAAGACGGCAGGTCCCAGGGTCAAAAACGCCGCTCCAGAGTTTTCCAGAAGAAACCGAGGTGGCTGCGATCAACACCCTACAGACCCACACAGTGATTCCCGCGTGAAGTATTGCTCTCAGGCGACGTGCTGGCCAAGTCGTCCATGAGGAGACAAAATACGAGCATCACGAGGTCCAAGAGCTTGTCAGCCGCTTGTGGGCGAGGGTGACAGTGGCCTGAATTGGCTCAGGGTGACATGTCAGGGTCCACAACATTCACAGAGGCCCATGCCCTTCTACCAGACAGCACACTTCCGGAATTTGCTCTGCAGAGACAGTCACAAAAGTGCAGGCAGCATTTGGACAAGGTTAATCAGAGTAGCATCTGCAAGCAAAGGACAGAAGACCCTAAAAGCCAGTTAATGGGGGTTGGTTTAGATAATGGACGCTCTGAGCCCATAATAAGCAGATGCTGTAAAAAAAAAAAAGAGAAAGAACAAAGACCTTCATGGACTGGTGTGGAAAAATTACAAGATACACGAGTGAGCGGAAAAGAGAAGCAACGCTGTTCAAAGCCGAAGTGGGTGAGGGAGTGTGTATGCGTGTGTGTTTCCGTGGGCACAGAATGTCTGGAAAGGTGTATGATGCCATGCCCATGTTTGTGGCCGCCAGAAGGGAGCGGGGTAAGTGGAGGGCAGGGGTGACTTTCCGCGTGTTGCTTTGTCTCCATTTTCAGTTTGGAACTGTGCAAACACACTACCGATCCTCTCCCACTCCTAATAAAAGCAGAAGGGGAAACTGTGCCTCAGTAAAGTGACAGATTATAACCAGCCTCCGACCTTTGGGGTTGGCTTATAAATAGTCAAAGTGAGGAATATTCAACCCACAGGCGCCCGCAGGTTACCGCTGTGCCCCCCTCCCATCTCCGCCATCCCTTATACGCTCAGGGTGCCCTGTGGGTGGAGCAAAGCCCAGAGCCAACCAGCTACTGAGACTCCAAGAAAAGTGCGAGCCAAGGCAATCAGCGGGGGAGACGGGGAGGAAAATGAGCAAGATGGAGCTCCAGTGGAATGTTGGGGACGGTGTCCAAGCCAGCAGGACAGCGTGGCTCTGATTGACACGCGCCACCACGGGAAAGAGTGGTGTGCCTTGTCACAGAGACAATGCAAGGCAGTCCGGGCCACTGCGTGGAGATGTCAGGAGGAACTGAAGGAAGCTTCACTCTGCAAAATATAAGAGCCAGCACTCTCTGTGGGCGCCTATGGTAGACTGACATCTTTAATATCCATGAGTTCTCCGTGACTGATGTACTCCTGTATTTACCTCCTCACTTTCAGAGAAGACCCAAGGAAATAGACTGATTTGCACAAAATCACATAGGTCCCAAGTAGAAGAACTGAGACTTGAATCCGAGTTGCCTGGCTGACTCCGGAGCCCGTGCTATTATTCAGGGCGCCATATTGCTTCATGGGGTGCTGGGGACAGAGGCACCGCTCGAGGCAAGCTTTAACCATTCGGGCAGCAAAGTACATTAAAGTTTTTACAAAGGGAACTATGATGGACCCTTGAACAATGAGAGGGTTGAGGAGCTGACCCCCATGCGGTCAACAATCCATGCATGACTTTGGATTCTGCCATTCTTAACTGCCAATAGCTTGCTGTTGACTGATGATAAATATAGTCCCTGAACACCTATTTTGTATTCTATGTATTCTATACCACATTCTTACAAGAAAGGACACTAGAGAAAATAAAATGCTATTTAGGACATCATAAGGAGAGAATACGTTTACAGTCCCATGCTGGATTTATAAAAAAAGACCCGCATGTAAGTGGACCCATGCGCTCCAAACCCATGTGGTTCAAGGGTCAGCTGTAGCTCATCCCCACTGCCATTGCCCATTTTCTTGTAAAGACCGGTCAGGTATGAGACGGACCCTCAAGCTGAACCCAAATCCCTCAATTTAAAGGAGTCACGGTGGATAAAGCCAGTATCTCGTGGCAGCTGGGGTGGGGGTGGGCTGGGGGACTCTGAGCACGTCGGGTATTGTGCAGGGGGCGCGGGCCACCAGTGACACAGCGACCGTGCCAGGGAGACAGCTGCGCCACCCACACCTAGTATAAGACGGGGTCTCCGCGGTAAGATCATGAGCCAGCTGCGCGGGTGGAGGCCACGGCCTCCCCTAAAAGTCCATTACTGGTCTGACAAGGGCTCCAGAGACTCCTTAATGTGCTCCAATAAGTCATCTCAGGACAGATGCTGACAGATATATTTACTTTCTACATCTTCAGTTTGGACCGCGGACCACATGTCAGCCCGTAATGGAAGGAAGAAAATAGAAACCCTTCATTGTGGCCAGAAAAAGCCTTCAATGAGGCTTGGGTGTGTAAAGCCGAGAAGTAGGGCTCTAGAGGCGGGAGCGGCTGGGAACCGGACAGGGCTCTTTGGGGAAAGAAGACAAGCCCTTTCCGATCTCCTCTCCGGGGTGTGTGTTCCGTGCGCTGGGAGGTGCAGGATAACAGAGAACAGGGTTCAAACGCCGGCCTGGCTGCGAGGAGCGGGGGTGGGGGCGCTTCACCCCTCCCCGGGGCCCCGGGTTCTGGTCACGTGCTGAGCAGCCATAAACCGCCATCCAAACTTAGCGGCACGAAATGACCGCTGTGTCTGTGACTCTAGGATTCCGGAAGGGCTGGGCCAGGTGGGGCTGGCTGGACGCCATTCTCGGCCTCGGTCGGGGGTCTTCCCTGGGGTCTCTCCGTGCGGGATAGAACTCGGGGCACTGGCGATGCTTGGCTGTTGGCTCTTTTGTGACCCAGCTCTCCCAGGCACAGGGCCTCACTTGTGCCCACAGGAAGCTGGTGACAAGCGTCACCCATGGTCAAAGGGAAGGACAAAGTTTCCACCTTGTGCGGGCCAGTAGCGCCCTCCAGAACAGCACGCAGGCGGGGACCTCGGGAACTCGGCCGTGGCACACCGACCTCTCATACATGGGGAACCGAGTGAGCCCACGTTCGCCGTGGGGGCTCCGGGGAAGCGGGTGGTGACGCGCCAGCGTGTCCTGTGTTGTGAAGGCTCTTCCAGGCGCCATGGTGATGATGCCCAGGTCTGACCTTCTCTGTAGGAGCTGGTTTCCCCTGGGGAAGCGGGTCCCCTCCCCCACAGGCAGGCTCGGTGGGATGACAGTCCACGGATGCTGGACGTGTCAACGGTACCACTCGATGCAAGAAACCCAACGGCCATCTATTTCAGACGTCAGATCCACGTCGGATGCCAGGGCCCTCTGGTGTCCGGGGACATGTCTTCTTCTCTCAGGCCTGTCCTCCCAACCCCAGGCTCTTCTGGGAAATTCTCATCAGGTGTGTGGGGGGGTGTCAGTTTCTAGAAACGCCAGAAAACGCCAGTAACCTCAACCGTCTTGGGCATTAGCCTCTGGCACAAACCGTAAGTGCGAGAAGACGTCCCGGTGTGCATCCCAGGTGTTGGTGTGCGCCCACCGTGTGCTTATCGGGCCGTGCGGGAACACTGCTGGCTCCTTCCTCTGGGGACCTGGCGCGCACACCTGTGCCATCGGCTGGGAGAGTCTTCATTTGGGAAACCTGTGTAGCGTATCTTCTGCAGTGTCTTCCAGTCCCTCTTAAGGGGAAGACGCGGTCTGGGCAATTTCCTTGAGGGAAAAGCAGATTATCTCTGTGTCCCATTCCCCGGAGCTCTGCTGAAACCGTTTACATGAAGCAGCTATGAGAACGTTCACATTCCAGAATTCTCCAAAAACAAACAGCCGAGCCTAGTTACAGATGGAAGGTCTGCGACCGGGACTGCGTAGGTGGACACCAACGGGCGTTCTATTCACCGTTTCCCGTCACCTTTGCTTTGGGAAGCGCCTCTCTCCTTTTACTGCCTGCCTGACTTCTGGTCTCTGCGGCCGAGCTGACGCCCGTTGGGCCCGGGGGCTGTGCGGGCGCTGCTGTTCCCGCGGAACGGAGAACGGCGGGCGTGAGCTGTGGTCCAGGGAAGGGTGTGGACCAGAGCACGCCTCCGGTCTAGACCGCCTGGAGAAGGCCGCTGACCTGCCGTCCGGCCCAGCAGAAGCCGGGTGACAGGGGGGTGGGAGTGAGGCACCGCAGGCCACAGACAGACACCCTGGTGGGGCTGCCCCTCAAGAGAGCCGAGGGCGAACACGTAAGGGAGCGACGACAGCCGTGTGTTTGCATCTGCTGGAAGCACAGGGGAGCCTGGGCTTTATCTGCTCAGGAGGGAGCGTGCGGGGAGGAAGCGTCGGGAGCCGAGCCTCTGAAAGTGCTGGCCTCGCTTCCCAGGCCCTTGGAAGGAGCACACGGACTGGGTGGGATGGCTGATTTGCTGCACTCTCCACCCGAACGATGCGGATACGCAGCCGCCTAAAGAACGCGGGTGTGATTTCACCCACAGCAGAGCACGTGACGTGCCCACACTTGCCACGGCGCTCACGTGATTCACCTGCTGCTGAGCAGTGTTCCCGAGCAAGCTGCCTTTTCTTGGATCCACACAGTGGTTTTTAAAACTCTAGGGGCGCCTGGGGGCTCAGTCAGTACAGCATCTGACTTCAGCTCAGGTCATGATCTCATGGTTCGTGGGTTCGAGCCCCGTGTCGGGCTCTGTGCTGACAGCTCAGAGCCTGGAGCCTGTTTCAGATTGTGTGTCTCCCTCTCTCTCTGACCCTCCTCTGATCGCTCTCAGTCTCTCTCTCCAAAAATAAACATTAAAAAAACAAAAATACAACAAAAATAAAAATCTGAGCAAATATTTAAAAGTTGGGAGATTTCACAGGACAGTCTGGATTTTCAGCTTTTCTAGATGAATCCAGAGATGGGGCAATGTGGGGCCTGCATTCTTGCAAGGAAGGATCTGGAGGGAGGGGTGGGTGCTCCCTGTAGGTGTGTGTGCTCTGTCCTGAGCCTCTCCACTCACCTGTCTGTCTCTTTACTGTTTGCAGCCATGTGGCCAGGCTCTCAGCCAGATGGATGAGTGCCCAAATCTGTAGCCTAGGTTTGCCAGTCTCTAGGGGAATCCTGCCATCTCCCAGGAAGTGGGGTTCCTGGGGAGGGGTCAAATGGGCACAAAGATGCGCATGACCCATTTATTGATACGAAAAAGTTAGCATCTAAGATGTCCTGTGGTAGCAGACTCTCTAAGCAAATTGAGATTCCTCCACTTAATAAGTTGTTAGATAGTCACTTAAATAACTAAGCTTGGGGCAGGTGCTTTGTCCATGTTAGTAAAGGAGATACATCACAGACTGTGACCCCAACTGTAACAAATACATGCACAATGACAGTAACCGTTAATATAAGGTATGGAATATGGGTCTAACAAATGTGTCTTTTCTAAATATTTTTCACCTTTATTTATTTTTGAGACAGAGACAGAGCATGAGCGAGGGAGGGGCAGACAGGGAGACACAGAATCTGAAGCAGCTCCAGGCTCTGAGCACTGACCCAGACGCAGGGATCGAACCCACGAACCGCGAGATCATGACCTGAGCCAAGATTGGACGCTCAACTGACAGAGCCCCCCAGGCGGCCCTAAGAAACGTGTTTTTGAATATGTTTTTCTGAGGGTAAAAGTGAAATATGGGCGCTGAAGACGATAAGGTTAATAAAGAGACCAGGAAGCTGAAGAAGGTCTCAGATTGGAGGTACTGCGTCTTTAACACCTGCCACACACGGACTCCCCCTCGCAGCCCACAAACAGGTGCAGAGATTTCTGCTAACACTAGCAACAGGGTTTGCGTGTTTAAATCGTAGTTGTTTACACTCGCCTTTAATTCATGCGGCAGATGGGAGTGTTTCCCATTTATTTGTAGATAGGAAAGTTATTTTAAAAGAAAACTTTTTTGTTTTTTACCATTTGCCAAATATTCAGTTAGACGCTCCCTCCGATTGCCTTCATTTTTATTTTCCTCCCTTGCCCAACGGCGTTGACGACTCAGTTCAGGAAGCCATGAAAGAGAGGTGCGGAAACTCAGTACACAAAGCACTTGGACATATACTGAGCATCACTGCTGCTGAAGTGTCTGTGTTTAAGATGCTATGTTCACTCTCCAGAAGAGATTTTAACAGCAAGATTTAAATAACAAAGCCCCGAAGGACATGTTTTAAATGCCCAAGCCAACATATCCGTGAAGGTGTGCTGCAAACAACAGCATGGGGTGTGAGGCTGGCTCGGGGTGGTTTCCTGGCACGTCCCCCCTCAGGGAGGCAGCCTCAGTCACAGCCGTGGAGGCCACAACCCCGACGCGGAGTCCCTGCTCGCCTAACAGCACGTCCGTGGTCAGAGAAGGGCCGAGTCTTTGGCATCACCCTGAGCTCCAGAGAGGAAGGCAGGGGAAAGCGTCAGGCAAGCGTGTGTCAGATGTGAGTGCAGCCCTGGGGTCAGGAGCCCGGGCTCGGGGGCCCTCCCTCCGGGTGGGGGTCACCTCCCAGGCCTTCTGAGGTCTTGTCTGGTCCAGCTCCGCTACTCACGCTAGCCCTGACACCCAGCTTTGAAGAAAGACCCAGAAGAGGAAAGGAGGTGCACGGCCAAGCGGGGGGCGCTCCCTCCGGAATGGAGACCGGGAGCGTCCACACAGCGGGCCCGAGCTCCCGCGCGTCGGCCACACCTTCGTTCCCTCCCTGCGCACTCGGAGGCCTTTGCTTCCGGCCCCGTTCACTCACACGTGCGGCCCCGGGGTGCGGGCCGTTTGGACAGAGCCACGATCGCACGGCTGGCCTCACAGCCTCTGAGCACGAAGCGCACTGTCGCAGGCTGTTAGCTGAGTTTGCTCGATGGCGGAGATGATCACGCTGCTAAAACAGGAACCTAGGGGCTCGAATCGAAATGCGATACAATTAGGCGCGTGTCTGGATCTCAGAGCATCGCAAGCAGGCACGTGTCTGCACCGCCGGCAACCTTCTTCCCGGACCCGAGGGTTGGCGGACAGACGGTGGCCGGGTCCTTGCGCGTTTCCGGGCTCCGGGGACAAAGTGCCCCATCGAAACCCAGGTCTTGGTAGACAACCTTCCTCACAACTCTTCCTCTGTGTGTTGTACACACAGAGGCCATTCCCCCAGGAAGGAAGCAGGGGCCCTTATGGCTCTGAGGGTCTCAAGCTGGGTGTGTCAGAAGCAGACCCCGGGACCCCGAGTCCTCGTAAGTGATTGCTGCAGGTAAGGGCGGGGTGGGGGAGAAGGGAGCAGCTCCCCTGAGGGAAGGTGTGTGGTCAGAAACAGCGCCAGCCGCCCCGAGCCCGGGGGGCCTTGCAGCGTCTATTACGATTGCAGCCTGTCAGCGTCAGAGGGGACGGTGGCGGGCGTCTGGGCTCCACACCCTTTCATCGTTTGCAAGGACCGAGATGAAAACCCCCAGGCTTTTCCCAGGGGCCTCCGAGAGCGGACAGAAGGGACCCAGGGACTCTGGGAACCCTGACCCCTAATGTGACTGTTCACAGAGAGAGGGCTGTTAGGGAGATAATTCAGGGTAAGTGAGGTCATGAGGGTGGGGTGGGGTCGGGTATGACGGTGTCTTTGTAAGAAGAGACGTCAGAGTGCCCCCTACCCCCCACCCCAGGGGCACACAGAGGAAAGACCGGGAAACGAGGTCTCCCCTCGACCAGCCCTGGAAGCACCTTGATCTTGGGCTCCCAGCCGCCAGAACTCTGAGAGGAGGGACGTGTGTCCTTTCAGCCGTGACCGGCGCTGTTTTGTGAGAGCGGCCGGTCGACCTGACCACGGAGGTGCCCGGAGGCGGCGCGAGGGGTTGGAAGGCGAGCCTGGCGGACAGCGTGCGCCACACGGGGCGATCCGTTGCCTGTGTTTCCCATGATGACAAGACTAAGCATGCATTGTGTCCCCGTTCTAATCGCCGAGGATAATCATTTAAAATACTGTAATTCGCGGGGCGCCTGGGGGCTCAGTTGGATAAGCACCCGACTCCAGCTCAGGTCACGATCTCACTGCTCGTGAGTTCGAGCCCCGCGTCGGGCTCTGTGCTGACAGCTCGGAGGCTGGAGCTGCTTCGGATTCTGTCTCTCCCTCTCTCTCTGCCCCTCCCCTGCTCGCACTCTGTCTGTCTGTCTGTCTCTTTCATAAATAAATATTAGAAAATAAAATGCTGTAATTCTTGTATTTCATGCGTAGTGTACGTACATACGGAACTAACAGAAGTGCCTTACATGTATACTTTCAAGGATAGCGTTACTAAAAACGAAGGTGAGTTTTAAAAACCTGGAGTGATTTAAAGTCGATTCAGAGAAAACTCTTAGGCGAGCAGTGGGCCAAGACACAGCGTGACACCTTTGCCTGTCATTTCCGTTTTCAAAACCGATTCCACAGCATTCCCAAAAACATCCTCAGGACAGGCTGCTCTTCCGACGGAACGAGCCGGGACCGTGAGTGTCTAGTGCATCTGAGCACACTCCCGGATACAGGCAGCAGCACACAATTGCCCCTTCATCAACCGGCCTAAGTGAGACGAGGCAGGCGGGTCCAGGTGGCGAGGAGCAGGGGCCACAGCTAAGGCAGGGCCAGCCGAAGCCACTGGTCTGGGGGTCACGTCCCTCCGTTTCATGGCCCGGCCACCTTTCCGGATTAATCTCTGCAAGTCCTTTCTCGGTCACCTGAAGCCAGGTCACGCTCCCCACTCCTCTCCCTGAGGTCTCCTGACTTGAGAGCGTGCAGATTCCTGCAGATTCCTTCCCCCGGGCCTCCCAGGACAGCGCGCAGGCACCTCCAGAGCCCAGAAGACCCTTCAGGCTGACAGCCAAGGACGGTGCCCAGTGACCCCACCCCCGGCACCCTGCCCTCGGGGAACCCCCTCCCCTGGAGCGTGGCCCAGACTTGCTTCTAATAAACAAAATCCAGCAAGAGCGTTCGGATGTCCCTTGTGAGATTAGATTATAAAATACTCTGACCCCCGTTTGCTCGCGCTCCTTTCCTCCCTGGGCCTTCGCACACATGCCTGACCTGACGGACAGGGGCCGCCGGGACAAGAGACCGAGGCCCTCGGTCCTGCAAGCCTGGAGGAGCTGAACGCAGCCGACGGCCCGCTGAGCCCGGAAGCGTGGCGTCTGTGCGGAGCCTTCAGATGAGACTGCGGTTCCTTGCGGAGGTGCTGGCTGCGGCTCAGTGAGAGATTCTGGAGCAGAGACCCCGGTTCAGATGCGCCTGAATCCGGGCCCATGGAGGCTCCGAGGTAACAACTTGTGCTTGGAACGTGGGGGTGGTTTGTCACACAGGGGTGGACAGCACGTACGCTTGGCCTTTGCTCCATGGGCAGAGGGGAGTGAGCCCTCCCCATGCCCCCTCACCCCCCGGGGGGGCCTGGTCCTTCCATGTCGACGAGCATCCTATTGGAAGTCTGATCTTTCCGGGGCCAGGCCTCCGTGCTGTTTAGGTCCCAGGTGGGGGCGGTCTGGACCGCGGTCAGGGTTCGGCGGACACCGACCTGGCACGGCGCACGGGTGACCGACCCAGGATGTCTGCAGACTCCGCGAGGGAGGCAGTGGGCGCTGTGCCGAGAAACAGGCTTTTCCACGACGAAAGAACTAAGTCTCACCCTCTCAGCAAACACACCTGAGCCCAGAGCGGGCTTCCCGGGAGACGCGGAACGAACAGCGTTTCCTCCGGGACCCGCGGGGCCTTCCCCTCGAAGGGCCCGCCCCCCTCACTTCCAGACTCCTGATGGTGTCACGAAGGACCATTTCCACGTACGCTTCACCGCTAATGAACGCTTCCACTTTTACTTGCCGATCAACACTAATCTCACAGGTTAGTTAGCCTTTGTGCGCATTCGATTCAGGGGATGTAATCTTGCCTCTGATCTCCTGCGTCCAACGGCAGAAGCTGGCACGTTTCCTTCTGGTCGCGTCTTCACGAGGCGAAACATTTGGACACCCAGCGCTCGGCCCGCAGGTGTCCTGACGGTCCTCCGGGGGTGACTGTGGAAAAGGCTGCTGTGTGGACCGGGAAGCTGCTCAGGGCACCAGATGGTTTCTCTGGCTACCCATGAAAGGAAGGACGCAGGAGAGGGTTTACGATCAAAGAAACGGGCGTTTCTACACAAAGTGGAGAATTTGCAGAATTTTTCTTGGCAGCTTCATAGCGTCCACTTAAGAAAATGGGTCCGGAGGAGCCTGGGGGGCTCAGGCGGTTGGACGTCTGACTTCAGCTCAGGTCATGATCTTGTGGTTCGTGGGTTCCAGCCCCGTGTCGGGCTCTGTGCTGACAGCTCAGAGCCTGGAACCTGTTTCAGATTCTGTACCTCCCTCTCTCTCTGACCCTCCCCTGCTCACACTGCCTCTCTCTCTCTCAGAAATAAATAAAAAACATTTAAAAATTATTTAAAAAAGAAAGAAAATGGGTCCGATGATGCAATGTGTTTTCCTTTAGTGCCGCTCTCTTCAAGAAAATACACAAATAGAATGGAGCAGGAGCCGTAAAAATGATTCCAACTTTTTGATTCTAAGAAGCCACCTTAAGTGAAAAGAGAAGGGGATAAAGCTTTATGTGAACGGTAGTTTACTGCTGGATTGTTCATAAAAATAAGAACAATGGAAATGTCTGGAGATGTGGGCATGGTTATTTACAGAATTTAAAATCTATACGATGGGATATCATGAAGCCATTAAAACGTTTTTGAAGACAAGTTACTGTCAAGAGAAAATGTTTCAATAGAAATGAAAGTATCCTCAAACCTATGCAGAGATTATGATGCCCGATTTGTAAGATAAATAAACCGACTGCACATTTATTGTATGTATAACCCTCTGGAAGGAAATGAGCCCACCTATTAGTGGGTTATCCATGGGGGACAGGGTATTTACATATTATTTAACATTTTTGCTCTCTCATAACTGTGCTCTACAAATACTCTATGAGGCGTCTGAGAGGCTCAGTCGGTTAAGCGTCCGACTCTTGGTTTTGGCTCAGGTCATGATCCTAGGGTGTGAGATTGAGCCCCACGTTGGGCTCTGTGCTGACAGTGCAGAGCCTGCTTGGGATTCTCTCTCCCTCCCTCTCTGTCCCTTCCTCCTCTTGAAATAAATAAACTTAAAAGATAGTCTAAAATGAGTACGTGTGATTTTTATATGCAGAAAGCAATTGCTTTAAGTAATAATCCAGACGTCCATGTAGAATCTCACATAACGTGTCCTTCCACACTATTGCCACTGATTGTCATCCCGTCTTCAAATCCTTCCTCATTGAAGGCTGGGTCTAATCCTTTACGATTCTGACATCAATGCCAATGTGTGCGTTTTCCCCGAGCAGCGATTCACCACCAGCTGGGGTCCTCCAGTGGGATGCAGTCCTGACTCTGGCCACCAGAGATGCCGTCAGGTCGCCGAGGTGAGGGGCTCCGTCCCACAGGGCTGCCCCCCACCCCCCCAATGCAGGTACCAGTCCCTGGTCCAGGCTGTCACCGGGCTTCTACGCACCCCCCAGCTATAAACCCCAGGTTCCCATGACCCCCTCCTTGGGTTTGATTGATTTGCTCGAGCAGCTCACAGAATGCAGAGAAACCATTACTGACTTAGGCTAAGGGATGTAACTCAGGCACGGCCAGACGGAGGAGATGCGCAGGGAGAGGTGCAGGGAAGGGGATGGACCTCCACGCCCTCTCTGGGCACCCCTTGCCCCAAATCGCCATGGGCTCACCCACCTTCAAGCTCTCAGACCCGCATTCTTCAGGATTTTTCTAGAGGCCCCACGGCAGAGGCAAGTTTGACTCAATCCCTGGCCGCCGGTAACTCTGTCTCCAGCCCCTCTGCCCTCCTGGGAGGTGCTTTCCAAAAGTCACTTCAAGGGGCGCCTGGGTGGCTTAGTCGGTTAAGCATCCGACTTTCGCTTAGGTCATGATCTCGCGGTTCGTGGGTTCGAGCCCCGCGTCGGGCTCTGTGCTGACTGCCAGCTCAGAGCCTGGAGCCTGTTTCAGTCTGTGACTCCCTCTCTCTCTGACCCTCCCCTGCTCACACTGTCTCTCTCTATCTCTCCTAGAAATAAATAAAACATTTAAAAAAACCAAAAAAACAAAAGTCACTTCATTAACCCAGGAAAAGATACCTCTGTTCCCCTCATCACTTGGGAAATTCTAAGGCTTAGGAGCTCTGTGCCGGGAGCACGGATGAAGGCCAAATCCATGAAACACAACATCACACCCTTCGTGTGAGAATGGGCACTTGGGAGGAAGCAGCCTCTGACCATGAAGGGAGGGCGAGGGGAGATGGCACAGTGCGCGACCTGAGCCTTGGTGCATGGGACGCGCTGGGGCCGGGAGGCAGAGCGAACCACCCTGACAAGCGACGGCTCCCAAGCCGGAACCGAAGGCTCAGACCAGCGCCACGCCCGCCCCCTGCCTGGAGCGGCGAACGGTCCCACCGGTCGAGGTCAGCGCCTCCAGCTCTCCAGGCCGGGTGTCTCGGGGCTCCACCGAGCTGCGGTAGATGTCGGCGGCCAGCCAGCCGGGGGCCCCTCGGGGCAGACGCTTACCTGTTTCGTGTGCCGGGCGCCAGGCGCTGGCACAGCACGGTGGTGGTCGAGTGCTTCCCGCCGCCGCCCATCTCCTGCTTGACGTCCCAGCGCTGGGGCTCGCTGGTCTGGGCGCCCAAGATGTTCACCCCCTTCTTCACCTTGGCTCTGCGGGCGTGGGGACGGGCGAGAGAGAGCCGCAGTGTTAATGACCCACCTTCGCAAAGGTGCCTGAGCCCCACTGAGGTGCGGCCGCCCACTCCTTGGTCACGTGCATGTTTCGGTGGCCGGTGCGGAGACGGTCAGGGGGATAATCCTGGGGTGGGCAGGTTCAGCGGAACGGGGAGGGGCCCGCGTCTGTGGTGAGGGTAGGGGGGCCCTGGGCATCCCCTACATGCAGAAGTGGCCCCATAAGAAGTCAGGGGGAACGTCAGTCTGCCTCGGCCAGCTGTCCTCATCCGGTGGTCACTGAGGAGGCTGGTGGCCAGCAGGAGGCGTGTGGAATGTCAGGAGACATTTCCGGTTGTAACAACCGGGTGGGGGCGTGCTGTCTTGGGGAGTAGAGGCCAAGGATGCAGTTTAACATCCTACGATGCCCAGTACAGTCCCCACGACATAGACTCATCAGTCCGGAGGGTCCAGAGTGCCGGGCTGGGAAACCCTGGCCAAAGCTCACACCCTGGGTTCACCACTTTGTAGCTGTGCAGTTTGGGCCCAACGACACCCTCTCTGTGCCTCAGTTCATCCCCTAACCCCATAATGGATCTGCTGAAAAAGCTGCATGATCAAACGTCTTAACACATATAAAGAGATTAGAATAGTGTGAGCATACAACAAGCACTTAATAAGTGTTCGTTATTGCTACATTACGCCAACCTGCTCCGTGTAACTGCCTCCTCCGGGCAGGCCGCCATCCCAAGTACACTGAGTTAGGGCTTGAAACAAAGAAAGACTTCCTCTCCGGGCCGACGTTCTGGCTCAGCCCCTCTGAACCTCAGGGCTTTCGTCGACAGACCGACGAGAAAGTAGCACGGAACATGGCTGCCGGCCTGTCCTCTCCCCAGATCCCACGCGCGGGAGAGCGCAGGCCCACGAGGTGGTGAGGGGACGCGCCCAGTCACCACGAGTTCCGGAATGGGGAAGAGGTGACTCTAGCAAATTCGGGAGATTTGCACTCACAGTCGAGGCCGCCGGGCGGTCGGAGGGAAAAGGCAGAGCCGGGGCGGGCTCACACCGCAGAAGCTGCAGCCCCAAAGCGGGAGCGAATGAAAGAGGAGGATTCGCCCAGCAGCTGGATACCAATGTGCTTCCCTTTCCTGCCCAACAAGGTGGGGGCAGAAACGCTCCCCAGGGACCCTCAGCCTCCAGGAAGTCCATGCTCACACGGGGCTTCTCCAAACAGCCAGCCCGGTGCCTGGGCTCAGAGCCCCCGACGGCCGCGCGTCCCCCAGTCATTTACAGGAGCAAACGCTAACTGCTGGGCGCTGAGAAAAGTCTCTGCGTGATTACAGAGACCCAAAGAGGCAAACAGGAAAAAAAAAAAAAGCAATCTGTACGAAATGGAGCCAATACGGGAAAGACCATAATTAAAAAAAAAAACAAAACACAAACATTCATATTCACAGAAATCAGACAATACGTGACAATCAGGAAACAAAAACACAATGCTATTTAAAAACACCCAGAAAACAAAAGAGCACTTGGGAATTAAAAATATCATAGCAGAAATGGTAGGGCGCAGACCGGCTGATGCATAGACGAGATTGTCCTTAGAGACAGGGAAAGCAAACCCGCACAGGAGCGGCACATTTGGGGGCTACGGACAGTGACTTCTGCACTCCGCCCGAGAAACGGAAGCTCCAGGGATGAGCGCGGGTTCAGAACTCATGACAGCCGCTCTGGAAACCAAGAGACGACGGGAAATAGCCCCAACTCAAAGAAGGATGGTTCCCAACCTCGAATGCTATGCTCAGCCTGAGGATGGGGAGCATGTTTCCAGATATGCAAGCTCCCTGACAGTTTACCTCCCACTTCCTTGCTCAGAAAACTACCCGGAGATGCGTTCCATCTCTCCATGTGAGGGAGAAACCCCAAAGGGTGTCCGACGTCAGAGGCACGGGATATGATCCCCACCCACGACCGGTCAGCGGAGTGAGGGCGGCCGTGGTGGACGGGCCACCAGCAAGGAGGAGAGTGTGGTGGTCATACCATCTGGAAATGGACATTTTCCTAAGGAATCTGGTGGGGATGGAATCTCTGAGGGGAGATCCAGACAGTCAGCGAAGCATTTGGGAATAAACAAGAGCTCGATACGCAGAAAGTGAGGGAAAACAGTAAAACCAAATCAGTTTTTAAATCTGAGGATAAGAAATCATCGCTCAGAAGACGCAATGTAATCAGAATTTCATGCTTGGCTTTACTGTGATTAGCGCACATGTTTACAGTATTTTAAACACTGGATATTAATCCAGACAAATATGGTTATTTTATTGGAAGGATAGAGGCAGAGAAAGGAGTGCCCTTACATGGGGAAGAAGGAGGTGTATTTTGTCCTTCGTTGTGGGAAATTTGTAGATATTGCCTAAAACACACACACACACACACACACACACACACACACACACAGACACCAAGGTGCATCAACGTCCCTAACCCAGTCAGTGATACGGATGCAGAAACCAGAAAAAGTACAAATGTTGCTTCTGGAAGGAAACAGAACATGCCAGTCAATTTTTTTAAACATAACTTTTCATTTCAAAATAGTCGGATACTTCAAGGCCAAGAGGAAGCTGCAACACCAACAGAGCAATCCCAGATTTCCCGTGACACACCGTACCGAACGCAGGTACACGCCTTTCTTGGCTCGCACTCGCCATCAGGCACACCGGTCTCTCAGGCCGCTAGAAACGGTATCTTTTGTGTCCATGCAGGCAGCCACCACCAGACAGGATACAGGACAACACAGAGAAAAGCCCGGAACAGTCACGCCTGGCAAACACCCATCTGTTCCGTCACCACCGTCTTCTCACTGGGAGCACGTTACATACGGTTTTCACCAACAAACCCTGGAGAGAGACTTAACTCCTTAGGTACTATGCAGAGTTGTGCTTCTGAGAGTGGCAGCAAATCTCTCTCTCTCTCTCTCACGCTCACACACACACACACACACACACACACACACACACACACGTGCATGCACACCCCTGCCCCACTCACCGTCCCCCTCCGGGAGTGGAGAACATACATCCTCGTGAACAGCTGGGAAGCTGGTCCGACAGCTGAGCGAGCCTGAGTGCCAGCAGCCAGCAAGGGACACCTCCACTGTCAAGGTTAGGGCGTCCTGGCTGGCGCCAACCCCCAGGGCACAAGAGCAAATCAGCAGCAACAGGCACCTGCCACTTAGGAACTTCTCCCAGGTCTTACATTGCAATGATGTACTGAGGGGCGCCTGGGCGGCTCAGGCGGGTAAGCGTCCGACTTCGGCTCGGGTCATGACTTCACAGTTTGTGAGTTCGAGCCCCGCGTCGGGCTCTGTGCTGACGGCTCAGAGCCTGGGGCCCATTTTGGATTCCGTGTCTGCCTCTCTCTCCGCCCCTCCCCTGCTTGCGCTCTGTCTCTCTCTCAAAAATGAATAAACATTACAAAAATTTTTTTAAAATGATGTGCTGAACGCACTGGTCACCTTGACCGCAGGAGAGCAGGGCACGCCTGAAGGACAGACATTAGGACACATTATCACACAAATCGGTCCCAAGAGGGGGAGTCAACGCCCCCGTGGATTCAGCACGGACGCCTTCGCCCTTCACTGGCGTGAGAAGCGCCTCCCGAAATGCGGCTGAGCCTGAGGTCCAGTTTTGCCGCATTTGGATTTTGCTCAAGGCTCCAGGTTTCACTGAAGCTACAAATTGTTCCTTCCACTTAATAGCTCGCACAGGTAGAGGGATTCGTGCTGACGGGAGGGGGCTGGTTTCCCCTGAGTGTGAGGTGGGCGCACTAGGCCCAGCTGGGACGAAGGCCCGTTTCTAAGGCCCACGTTGCTAACCGGGCGTCTTCTGCATGAGACCAGTGGGTGCTCTGTGCTCTCCTGCACCCCAAGGAGCTGCCGCGGGAATTTGGGCCGCTGGACTCGGATTTGCAGTGAGGGCCAGTGTGACCATGCGAGCGACAGGTGAGGTCGCCCGGCTTCTGGGGGAGGAGGCCAGGCGCGCCCAGCAGCCCCGCGGTGGGGGAGGGGAAGGCGGTGGAGCGGACGCAGGAAACCCAGCTGCGGGGCTGGCCTCTGCTGGTGACGACCTCCGAGACCCTGGGATCCTCACTCCCTGGCCTCTCCTCTTTTCAAGCTCTGTCTAGGGGGTGGGGTCTGCCGGATCAGGAGATGAGTCTAGATGCTCCGAGGCAGCGCTGCAGACCCAGGTTAATGTCACGGGCACCCCCCGCGGGCAGCATGTGGTGTGCTGAGCGTGTCTTCAAGGACTCAGGCATCCACCTGCCCCGGGGATGCTCCCTGTCCAGTCTGGGCGCCCCTGACCCGGCTGATGCCACCTGCACACAGCTTGTTGTTTTTTAAGTTTATTTACTTTGAGAGACAGAAAGAGCATGAGCTGGGGCAGTGGCGGGGGTGGGGGAGAGACAGAGAGGGAGAGAGAGAGAGAGAGAATCCCCAGCTATGATGTCCGCACAGAACCCAACGCGGGGCTCGAACTCACGAACCGCAAGATCATAGCCTGAGCCAAAACCGAGTGGGACGCTTAACCGTCGGAGCTGCCCGGGCGCCCCCATCTGCACGCACGTTTGTATCTGATGCTCTGGTTCAGTCCCTCAGTGGTTAAAACCCAGACATCCCCACTACCCCCCTTTTCAAAATGTGCTTGGCTCTGTTGTAACACAGGGATGATTAAGCGTTCCTTAAGGAAGATCAATGTTCAGTACAAATTCCGAACACAGGAAGCCTGATTTCTGTCCTCCAGTGCATCGATCTTGGGATGAGCATGAGACGCTCTCTCTCTAGAAGATGCTCGAGCCCCTGAGCTTTGGGAAGCCCCGGGTATGGCTGCTGCTGGAATGAGCATCTGTGTGGCTTGAGGAGGGGGCTGGGGGGCCGGGAACCACCTGGTCCCTGGCCCTGTAAGGCTGAGTCGGCTGAATCACATCCGCAGAGTAAGTCAAAGAGGGAAAAATGCAATGAGTTGCTATTATGGGTGGCCGTGTACTTCCGTCCAGATCCATATGCTGAACCCTCAGCACCCTCCCCCCCCACTTTGGGACAGGACCTCACAGGCACACAGCCAGTCCCGTTCAAGGGTGGCTGCAGGGTGGGCCCGAAGCAGCGGGATGGGGACCTCACGTCCCCCGAAGAAGGGGCACTTCATAGACAGACACCACACGGGGAGAACGCCGTGGAAGGTGAAGCCAGCCGTCCGCACACCAAGGCGAGAGGCCTGGGAAGGCTCGCCCTCAGAGCCCTGGGGGGA
This sequence comes from Proteles cristata cristata, assembly GCA_017311185.1. Taxonomy (NCBI): domain Eukaryota; kingdom Metazoa; phylum Chordata; class Mammalia; order Carnivora; family Hyaenidae; genus Proteles; species Proteles cristata. The sequence goes on from JAESUZ010003532.1 coordinate 804,757, forward strand.
CCTTAATTCTGGGCTCCTGGCCTTCAAAAGCGTGAGACAAGACACCCGTCCTATAAGCCACCACCCGCGGTACCTTACAAGGCAACCCCAGGAAAGCAACACAATTGCCGATGTTAAAATAAAACCGAAACGGGGTGGGAGGGGGATCCCCAGCTGCCTCAGCCCGTGGGGTGTGCGACCCCTGATCTCGGGGTTGGGAGTTCGAGCCCCGTGTTGGGTGTAGAGCTCACTTAAAAATAAAATACAAAGTGGGGCGCCTGGGTGGCTTAGTCGGTTAAGCCTCCGACTTTTGCTCAGGTCATGATCTCGCGGTTCGTGGGTTCGAGCCCCGCGTCGGGCTCTGTGCTGACTGCCAGCTCAGAGCCTGGAGCCTGTTTCAGTCTGTGACTCCCTCTCTCTCTGACCCTTCCCTGCTCACGCTCTCTCTCTCTAGAAATAAATAAAAATTTAAAAAAAATAATAATAAAATAAAATACAAAGCTTTCCCATAACATTCTGCTTAGTCATTCAGCAAACAGTTGACAAGTATGTCACATGGTCCCGCGTGCGCAGTGCGGATCCTGGGGACGAGAATCAGGGAGCCCACGTTTCTCCCCTTGGACGACTCACATCCAGGTGGGAGGGAACAGACGATAGACCGAAACATAAGCAAGTGTGGAGCATGTCAAGTGTTGGCAAAGGTTATGGGCGGAATAACGCTGGAGGAAGGGCAGGGGTGGGGGACGAGGTAAAGTTTTAAAGGGGATGGGGGTGGGGGCACTGAGGCAGAGATGGAAGATGGAGAGCTCGACCGCAGTGTGGCCAGCGGGGGAGCCCACAGCCAGCAGGGAAAGTGCACTGCAAAGGCCCTGTGGCAGGCAGGGTTCCAAAGGCACAGCCCACACCCCCATCCCTGATCCCGTGAAAACTAAGTGAGGGCCGGCTCCCAGGGCCTTGCAGATGTGAATTAAAATCCCAGATCGGTGGTCTCACACAAGGGGGCACACAGGTTGGCCTGACCTCATCGCTGCAGCCCTGCGTAAGCGGACTTCTCTCTGGCTGGCGGTGCAAGGGGCTCCCGGAGAGGGTTCACGTGTGACAAGCTGTCCCTGCTGTTGCGAATGGAGTGGCCACAAGCCAAGGGACGGGGGCGGCAGTCAGAGGCTGAACGGGGCCCCGACCTGACAACCAGCAAGGACTCAGGGGTCCCCAGTCCTGTGGCCACCGGAAGTGGGATCAGCCCACAGCCCCAGGGATCCCGGGGGCAGAGCCATCCCGGGAGCCTCCAGAGGAGAACCCAGCCCATTGACCCCTAATGTCAGCCTTGGGAGACCCCAGTCCAGAATCCAGTTCAGCCCACGGACTCTCGACCCAGGGCACTTTGAGCTAACCAGTGGCTGCTCTTCCACGTGGCCAAATTTGAGGCAAGTCCTGGAAGACAGCCCGGTGTTCCAGGAGGAGCCAGGAGCCCAGGAAGGCTGGGGGAAAACGTGAGCCTCGAAGCCCAGGGGCAGGAGACGGTGCGGCACGGCCGGCGGACACAGGAAGTGTGCGTGAGAGCGGCCGATGCGTGTGGATTCAGCGAGCTTGCCGCGCAGTGCAGGTCATCAGCGCGACCTCTGGGTTTCCTTCATTCAGGGACACCAGGGTGTGTCACCTCAGCTCTCCTGACATTGTGGGGTGCACGCTACCGGGGACCTGTGCTGTGCGCTAGCAGGTACATAGCTGCTTCTACTTGGGAGAAGCCGGGAGAACCCCTCCCCCAGTTGTGGTGACCAACGGCGTCTCCAAGACGTGGCCAGGTGTCCTCTGGGGTCACACCGTCCTGGGCTGAGAGCTGGGGGGTGAGACAACCCCCCTCACCCCGAGGCATGGTCCCAGTGCCCATGCTTCTACCCAGGAGCCAGTGTATCTTCTAGATGCTTTGCTGCTGGAATCTTCCATTCCTTCCTTCCGCAGACACAACCTTCGGGGGCTCCCAGCGTGGACACGTCTTGTGTCCTTTCACCGCCGGCATCTGGGGCAGAGCTCAGCGGTGTGTCCCCGAGAACTGGCAACGTGAATAATGCATGGAGGGGGTGGGGAGGTGAGGTGAACAGGCTGCACCGCTGACTGTGGACTCCCCCAGGGAGAGAGCAGACGCAGACGAAGGTCAGAGAAATCTCGTTCTGAGAAATGGTTGCCTCCAAAATGCCCTTCCCCACTTCAGGGTCTCTGACGGCGCTTTCGGAGGGAGCTGGCCATGACAGAGCTGCGGCCCGCCCGCCCAGCCCCTGCGAGGAGACGCCATGACGGAAAATGATGACGCCCACGGAGAAGGGATGACTAAGGTCCTTCGTGCCTTCGGCGCCCCCTCCTCCCACGTCGGTGGTGAGGAGCCTCCTGCTGTACGCTCAGGGCGGCGTCACGAGCAGCCCTTTGTACAGGTGCGTGCTGGGTACGAGGCTGTGACACACCCATCGCTCCCCGGCCGCTGGATGACATCTCGTAAATCCAGGTCCACGTCCATTCCACCTGGGAACTCAACACGTCCAATGAAGCTACATGGCGGACGAAAGGGGAGGGAGGGTGTTTTTTGGTTTTTGTTTGTTTGTTTGTTTGTTTGTTTGTTTTTTGTATTTCAAAGCATCTAAGGGAAAAGGGACATTTGTCTGAGATGCGGGGTCTCTAAATAGCTATATAACAGATGTTGGCGCTGTCCCTGCTGTCCTTGTAATGTCACAGGGTCGGCGGGGCTGCCCGGTGTCGCGGGCCGGCGCCGGCTGTAGGTTAGGTGGATGTGAAATACCTACCTGGGTTTCCCCAAATCCTGCCTCAAATTATTGACGCAGTCATGCACTCACTGTGATATCACCTATTTAATATTTTTCTAGAAACAAGCCGTACCCCTCTCTTTTAATGTTTATTTTAGGGGGAGAGAGAGACAGAGTGTGAGCAGGGGAGGGGCGGAGAGAGAGGGAGACGCAGGATCTGAAGCAGCTCCAGGCTCTGAGCTGTCAGTGCAGAGCCTGACGCGGGGCTCGAACTCATGAACCGTGAGATTGTGACCTGAGCTGAAGTCGGATTGGGCCACCCAGGTGCCCCTACCCCTCTTTTCCTTTTTTTGTTTTAGCAAAGTTATTTCCAAAAAGGAACTGTACATAGCCACCACAAATGAAAAAAAAAAACCCAAAAAACTTCTGAAAGGCATGTTAAAATAAATACATGACAGTAAAATTTAAAAAGGCCTGTTCTGGGGCGACTGGTGGCTCAGCTGGTTGGGCGTCCGACTTTGGCTCAGGGCATGATCTCAAGTTCGTGGGTTTGAGCCCCGCGTCGGGCTCTGTGCTGACAGCTTGGAGCCTGGAGCTGCTTCGGATCCTGTGTGTCCCTCTCTGACTCTCCCCTGCTCATGCTGTCTCTCTCTCTCTCTCTCTCTCCTCAGAAATTAAAAAAAAAAAAAGGCCTGTTCACAAGTCTCCTAAAATCACACCTCTTGCTGCCGGTGCGCATCTCACGCTCGGGAAGCACCGACATGCGTCTACTGAAGGATGCAGGGTTTTCCCTCATGCGCACTGCTAGCCCACAGTCCTTCAGAACACGGAGGGAAGGGGATCTGAGGGTCCCGCGTCTTCCGCGTTGGGTTGGTGAGGGTGCGAGCCGCCTCCCGGCTGCCCGGCTGCCCTCATCCCTGCCCGCTCGCGGCGGCCTCGGAATCAGTCCTAGATTTCCTGTGGGGGCGGCTCCCCGCACGCCTGCGGGAGGGGGACCCCAGGAAAGGAGGATGAGCCTGGTTCCCAGGAGGGCGACAGTGTCCCACGGCTCACCGCTGCAACTCACGTGCTTGTGCGTGCGTGTGTGTGTGCACATGCACGCCTCTGTGTACACGCGCACGCATGCATGTCTGCGTGAATTTGTGTGTGCGTGTGTGTGCGCACACGTGTGCGTGTGTGAATCTGTGTGTGCCGGCACGTGCGTGTGTGTGTAGGCGTGGGCGTGCCTGTGTGTGCACCCGCCGAAAGCCAGCTCCCTCTCCCGTGTGTGGCCCCCCGCCTGTCACTGACGGAAGCCGCAGCCACCGCCGGTGCGGCTGGAAGCGCCCCTAGCGTCTCAGGTCCCCGTGAAAACCGCAGGCCGTCAAACGTCCTTCCCCTGCGGGGCCGCTTGGGTTCATCTCCAGTCCAGCTTCCCAACCACGGACCCCTCCGGCCGCTACCTTCTGCTGCCTCACATTTGCCTTCAAAACTGGGTGCCAGGAAAAACGGCAACTGCAGGAGTGTCTGAAGCCCACTCCGGAGCTCGGAGGACACGGTGTCGCTTCGGGCTCTGCCTCGTCTTCCCCTCACCCCTGCTCTTCTGGTCCCAGGAAACGAGCTAATCTCTCTAGTTTTGCAAACTCGGCACATTCCCGCCCTTCGGCCCAGGTGGCTGACTCAGGGGGCGCCCACGCCCGCTCCAGGGGGTCTGGCCAATGGGGAAAAGACACCAGACTGGAGGGCAGGGGAGAGGGAGGGTGGGCGCCTGCCGGTGCCTGTCAGGCAGCATGTCGTGGTCGGCAGCTGCACCCCTGCGTCCGTGCGGCCCCACCTCTAAGGCCCCGGCTCTCCTGAGGTGCCGTCCCCAGCCCTTCGGACCCAGGGGAGCCCAGGCTGGCAGCAGCTCTAGAAACAGTTCATTCAATTGCAAACGATTTTCCATTAAACTTGAAGTGGGCCTTTGGGGCGCCTGGGGGCTCAGTGGGTTAAGCATGTGACTTCCGCTCAGATCATGATCTCTCCGTTTGTGGGTTCGAGCCCTGCGTTGGGCTCTGTGCTGACAGCTCGGAGGCTGGAGCTGCTTCCGATTCTGTGTCTCCCAATTTCTCTGGCTCTAGCTCTCTGTCTCTGTCTGCCCTCCCTCACTGTGCTCTCTCAGTCTCTCTCTCTCTCAGAAACAAATAAACTTAAAAAAATTTAAACTTGAAGTGTGCCTTCTGTCTGCTGCTGGCGCCCCGTGGGCAGGCTGGGGTGCCTCCCATCTACGCCCCATCGGTCCTCAGGCCTGGCTTCCTTCCTCCTCCTTGGCGCTGATGTTCACTGCCTTGGTCACGACGAGAAAGCACTCCTTTCCATCTCTCACGGATGGCCCATCTCTTCATGCCCCTCTGGTTTCTTGGAACTGGCCTCGCTTTGAGTCGCCATAAAATCTGTATCGTAACAGACCATATACTCTCTCTCGGCATTTTGGCGACACGCTCAAGGCTATCTCTTGACTACATTTAGTGAAGCGCTTTGGACTAAAATAATTCACCAGAACACAAACAGAAGGAAATATCATGACAAAGGCCTCTCTGCCTAAAAAAATAGAGTTTGGTGCACGAACTTCCTTTGGTAGGCAGGCACGATAGCGCTCGCTCTACCTTGATGAAAACTGGCATTAAATCAACTGTTTAGTAGTGAAAATTTCAAGCAAATACAATCTAATGCGTAGCCGTCAGTCACTTTCTCTGACTGTCTACGTTTAGACGACCTCGTTTCTTCTGTCCGCCTCAACGATTTTAGGCTGAAGGGCTTCAAACCAAAGCTCAGATTACTCTGTTGCTTCACTCTCAGATACCTCAAGATTATTAAAAATAATCATCACATTCCCATGATCATATCCAACAAAATTAGTAGGTTCCTAATATAAAAACATCCCTAATTATCTCAAAGACATTCCGTGATATAATTGATTTGTTCCCCTCAGAATCCAAACAAGGCGAACGGGGAGCACTTGGCTGTGACGTTCTTGAGTCTTCTGTAAAGTCTTCTGTATTCTGCTAACAGCATCACCTCACCGTTATTCGTGCAGTTGAAACTCTGCAAAATACTACGTCCCTTGTCCTGTAAAGCCCAGGCGCCGGTGCACGTGTCTGCGTCTCTGCCGTCTGACTGCTCTCCGCCCCCATCTGTACGTCGTCATCGGAAGTGGAAACGTCGTAACTCACGGATCAAGTGGTTTAGGCACAAACACCCCCTGAGTCCTGCTTTGTCTGTGTTCCTTGTGCCGTTGGCCGAGTCCAGAGGAGGTAAGTATTTCTGGGATGAGTGGCGCTGTCGTAAATCAGTGCTACGCGGCCCCCACTTCCCGTGGCTTCGAGAAGAGGTACGGGCATACTTCTGGGAAGGGTCAACACGCCCAGTGAACTTGAGCTCGGGAGCGAGAAGCCTTGCAGAGGCCCAGCGGGGGTTGGGGGGGGGCAGGTCTTCCCAGGCAGCCATGCGGCAAAGGGCTCTCATGGTGTGTACGGTGGAGGGGCCCCAGCACCACCCTCTGTAAACTCTGAGCCCCGTGTGTCACTCTGAGGGAGGGGCCCAGGCAGAGCGTCCCAACCAGGGGAGACGTGGCAAAGTCTGGGGACATTACTGGGTGTCACAGCAGGAGAGGATGCAGCCGGCGTCTGGCGGGTGGACGCCGAGAAGGTGCTGACCACGGCCCCGTGCACAGGACGGCCCCCACGGCAGAGGATTGCTGGCCCCCCGCTCTCCATAGTGAGAGACCGGGAAACCCTGCCCTGAGGCACAGTGACCAGCCCGCGGAGCGGGTCAGGCACACGGCGGACGACAAGGTCCGGTTACCAGAATACCTTGCGTGCGCTTCCCCGAGCCACCGACCTGCGTCTCTTGCTCTGAGGTTCCTGCGCTGTGATCCTACACGTGCGGACAGTAAAGAATTCTCATGATCTCATCGTATCCATTAAAGAGGGTGTGCTGGCCCAGGGCTAATTTAATTATGGGAGAATAAACCATCAGGAGGAGATTGCGTGGGGCGGGCTGGGCCAGACGCTCTGCAGCGACCATGGTGAGCGACGGCCCCCCAGCCCGGAAGGGGACTCACCTGGCGATGTCTCAGTGCCGCCAACAGCGGACAAAACCACGTTCTTTCTGCCGCCTTAGGTCACTAGGTTCTGCGCAAGCAGAGAAACAGCCATCGAGACTGCTGTGCTGTGTGTGGACACTGACTACTAAAATCCCCGTATCCGCCAGGCTGTCCGCGCAGCGTTTTCCATGTGTTACTTAAAAAACAAAGCAACAAAACAAGAAAACTCTCTTCGTATGTCACCAGGGAAATGCAAATTGAAACGGCAATGAGCTATCACTCGATACCTACCAGAATGGCCAAAATCCAAAACACTGACAACAGCAGATGCCGGTGAGGAGGGAGAGTGATGGGAACGCTACGCGTTGCTGGTGGGAATGCAGAACGCTCTAAACACTCTGGAAGACTGTTCGGCAGTTTGTTGCAAGACTAAACACATCCTTACCATATGATCCAGCGATCGCACTCCTTGGTATTTACCCAGAGGAGTTGAAATGCAAGTCCACATAAAACCCCGCACACAGATGTTTATCACAGCTTTGTTGGTAACCCCACCCAAACTCGGAAGCAACCAAGAAACCCTTCATAGGTGGATAGATAAACTGTGGTTGATCCAGACGATGGAGTATTATTTAGCGCTAAAAATAAATGAGCTAATAATCCATGAAAAGGCACGGAGGAGCCTTAAATGCATATGACTAAGTGAAAGAAGCCAGTCTGAAAAGGCTACATACTGTGTGATTCCAGCTACGTGATATTCTGGAAAAGCACAACTATGGAAACAATAGAAAGATCTGTGGTTGCCAGGGGCTGGGAAGAGGGAGAGATGAATACGGAGAACACAGGATGTTAGGACAGTGAAAACAGTTTGTAGAATTCTATCGTGGTGGATCTGTGTCATACGTCTGTCCAGACCCACAGAACGTGCATCCCCAAGAGGGACAGACTCCTGAGGGAAAGTATGGCCCCTGGGTGACAATGACGTGACAGCGAGGGTTCATCAGCTGTAACAGGTGCCCCACCTGCTGGGATGCTAACACGGGGCGGGGGGGCTGTGCAGGTGCGAAGGCAAGGGGTGCGTGGGGGATTTATTCAGGTTCCTTTTATTCAGGTTCCTTTCCATTCTTTTTTTATAAACCTAAAACTGCTCTGGATAATTAAAGTCTTAAAAAACAATAAAGACCTCCTGACTATTGCAGTGAGCAGGCCCCATTACTATGCTCCTTTGTAAGCAGGTGAGAAAGAAAAGAGGTAGGGGAAGCAAAGGAGCCTGCTCAGGACCACACAGGGATTAAAGCGGCGCCGCTCGCCTTTCATCCCAGCCGCCTGGCTCCAGAGTTACAACAGCCAGATTATCCTGTCCCTCCGTGAAGGGACTGGTGATCCGTTCGGAAGGTCGTCTGGGGATCACACGTGCGCCCATGCGCACACACACCACTTTGAACTCGATAAGCACCTCTGCTACTCTTTAGTCAAGAACCGGTGAGAAAGGATGCATTAATAATAAAAACCATAAAGGGAAAAAGAGCCCATCCATCAAGTGAGTGATGGCTCCTTAAGTAATTTCTCACAGGTGCCTCGATGGCCGGGCACGACGGCCCTTGGGCAGGGGGCGATGCAGAGCAGCCGTCCATCAGTCCTTGATGAGGTGACCCACTACCTTGCCCCCGCGGGAGCCCCGCGTCTCAGCTGCAGCGTCCCCAGCAAGGCAGCAAAAGCTCCTTCCCAACAGCCGGCTGTGGGGGAGACAGTGACGCGAAGCCCCCCCTCGCATCCCCCACCGGGGCAGCATCACTGGGTAAGCACTTTCCTGACCCCCCAGCACCTCGGGAATTTATCTTTCCTTTGCTCTTATGTGAGCTGCAATTTGGGACACAGTGACCAACCGCTGGCGCCTTCCGACTCTCAGCCACAACAGAGGTTCTCCCAAAGGGTGTAGGCGCTGTGACCAGTCTCTCCAGCTTTTAAGGAGGTCAGGCGCGTACTGCGGGGATCAGAAGCATGTGCTTTGAGGTCTACTGCCTGGGTTCCGATCCCGCCTCTGACACTTCCTAGACGCTCTCTGCCCTTGTTCATGTATTCAAAGCCCTGTGGTCTGCTCGCTCACCATCCCCCACTCACCGGCCTCTTTGACCTCATTTTGCAGCCCTCACTACCCTCAACGATCCAGGCTCTCAGTGCTCCTGACTCTGGGCTTTCTTCTGACGGTTCCCTCCTCCCGCATGCCCTTCCCTCAGATACCCACACGGCCGGCGCGCTCACCCGCCTCGGCTCACACATCACCTCGGACATGTCTTCAGAGCGCGGGACCCACTCTATCTCTTTATCCCATTTTATTTTCCTCCGTTAATCTTTACCACCACCTGACACAGGTAGTTGTTTCCTTTTTTGTTGATGTGTGTCCCCCACCAGAATGTAAACTTCATCAGAGCAAGGACTCCACTCCTTGGTGCCCCGCAGTGACGGGTACGCAAACATATTTATTGAGCAATTTTAATAAATATTTACCTCTCAAGTGCTTGCCTTAGGCTGACGTTGTGCCTGGCTTCTGAAATACAGAGATAAGACCCTAAGCCTCACCGGCAGAGAGCTCATTCTGTGACGACCCACATTTCCGTTGAGCGTCTATTTTCTGCTCTCGGCGAAGTAGCCTGAAGTAGCGGAGGCTGGTGCAAATGAGTCTGCCATCTTGGATTGTGAGCTGTCGGAAAGATGGCCACATGCGTGTGGTTCCCCTGGTATGAGGTCAAATACAGGGCTTCCCGGGACCTTGCTGCACCTCAGGCATGTCTGCACCCCCACGTGTTACAGCAGGAGGCTTTCATGGGTCTCGAGTCTAACTGCTAAGCTCAGCAAACCTAAGCACCATGTCACAGACCCAAGGCACTGGGGAAGTTAAGTCCCTGCAGCTCACAAGAGGCCAGCAGCCTGACCCCAGCATCCTATCTCCGGCCCTGCAAGGCATTATCCATCTCTGGGGAGGACATGGAAAAATTAAAATCACTCATTGACTGTCATCAACAGAAAGCACATTTTTGATGTTATTGACTGGGGAGGCTTTGGCTGCAAAAAAATTAGACTAAGGAATACTTTAAAAAGAAAGACATTTAACAGTCTCAAAGCACAGGACGTATGGGGGCGGCTCCTACTGGGTTGATGTGTCCATGATGCTCCTGGATTTGTCCCACTGCTCCCGGACAGCTGCTGTAGGTGTTAGCGTCATATTCGTCAACGACCATCACGAGCACGACAGAGAAAGACCGAGGTGTGTGAACAATGGCAAAAGGCTTTCTCTCCAGAACACCTGCTCTCGGAAACACAACCGAAGACTTCTCTTTACACCTCATGGGCCGGAAGACTGTCCCAACTACAGTGGGACTTCGGAAAAGGACTAGTGGATACAGAAAGTGGGCCCAGATGGTCACGATTCAGCCTACCCTCCTGAGATCCGGGGACCTCCACCCAGCACTGGGGAAGCAGCAGACCCCTGGGAGCAGAGAGGAGGGAAGACGTGGGCACCGAGTTGATCCCTCGAGGGGCTCCTCCAGGTCAGGCAACAACAGCTGTGACCGTGGACACACAGAAGGGACGGGCAGTCTCACACTCCACGCCTCCAGGAAGGGCATTCTGTGATGACAGGGCATGTTGGGCAAGGAGGGAAAACGAAGGTCTCCCAGCCCGGTGACAGATCGCATTTCTGGTCTGGGTAAGTGGTGGCCTCACTTCCAACCTAAGCCCATAGAGGTGGAAAGAGCGGACAGGTTACCCATAGGGGGTTCGCTGTTTCCACACGTGCCCCTTTATGTAAGAAAAGAAGAAAATCCGCCCCAACACCTGCTTCAGAAGGAAGCATCAGCCTGAAGTCCCCCTGTGACTTCTTGCTGCAGAATTTCAATGAGTTGGCTTGTTCCCTCCCAATCCACAAACTACCATTCGTAGCTTCCTTTCTGATGAATTCAGCCCCTATGCTTTGTCTTCCAGGATTGGAATTGTATTCTTGGTTGAAACACAGGTGAACAGGAAGAGAAAGAAAGGCTCTCCAGGGCTATAAATGCCATGGTGTTCATGAGCTATGGTGGCCACAGCAGCGATGGAAGGGCTCTCTGCAGAAAAGCCACGCTTTACAAGGGACAACCCCGTGGCATACAGACAGCACGTGGTAGCACTCACGCCCTGGAAAGGCTGCTTTACCGCTGCTGGGACATCGAATGTGCACCCCTCTGGTGCTATAAAGTTGCTCAGTGGTTAGAACCATGCTCCATACGTTGCCCAGCTCTTTCCAAAAAGGTCCCCTCACATCAAGGATACGGCTGACCTCGACTAACTCCCCATCTTCCATCCAAATTACAGAATGCCACCATCCTCCAAGGGATCTATTCTATGTTGTTTTTGTGCTGCTGAACTTGTACCCACGGTAACTACCGTGTCCCCTGGCCACAGCAATGGGTCATAACTCAGCCTTGGCCAATCAGGGTTCTTTACAGAGTGCTCTGGTACAGCAACAGGAAAGAATGCCCCTTCTCAAGGCTCATTAAACCGGGAAGCTGTGGGAGACATCTGGTCGACTTTGTGGACATTTCCTGAGAAACAGTGAGAGAGCTACAGCCTTGATGACATGATTCAAATCCCTGCATCCAGCTCCACATGATTCTAGAGTGATCTCCAGACTTTTCGGTGAGGATAGCGAATCAGTTTCCTTTTTTAAAAAATCGTCATCAAATACACATAACAGAAAAATTTGCCATCATAAGTATTTTTCAAAGGCAAGGGAATCAAGAGCAAAAATGAACTATTGGGACCTCATCAAGATTAAAAGCTTCTGTACAGCAAAGGAAACAATCCATAAAACTAATAGGTAACCGACGGAATGGGAAAAGATAGTTGCAAATGACACATTGGATAAAGGGCTAGTAACCTATAAGGAACTCACCGAACTCCACACCCGAAAAACAAACAATCCAGTGAAGAAATGGGCAGAAGATATGAACAGACACTTCTCCAAAGAGGACATCCACATGGCCAACAGACACATGCAACGATGCTCAGCATCCCTCCTCATCAGGGAAATACAAATCAAAACCACACTGAGATACCACCTCACGCCGGTCAGAGTGGCTAAAATGGGCAAATCAGAGGACTCTAGATGCTGGTGAGGATGTGGAGAAACGGGCACCCTCCTGCACTGTTGGTGGGAATGTCAACTGGTGCAGCCCCTCTGGAAAATAGTGTGGAGGTTCCTCAAAAAATTAACACTAGAACTCCCCTATGACCCAGCAATAGCACTGCTAGGAATTTACCCAAGGGACTCAGGAGTGCTGATGCATAGGGCACATGTACCCCAATGTTCACAGCAGCACTCTCAACAATAGCCAAAACATGGAAAGAGCCTAAGTGTTCATCCACGGACGAATGGATCAAGAAGATGTGGTTTATCTATATGATGGAATACTCCATGGCAACGAGGAAGAATGAAATCTGGCCACGTGTAGCACCATGGATGGACCTTGAGGGTGTTATGGTGAGCAAAATACGTCAGGCAGAGAAGGACAAATATCATATGTTTGCACATATAGGAGAATTAGGAGGAACTTAACGGAGGACCATGGGGGAGAAGAAAGGGGGAATGGGGGGGAGGGAAGGAGGCAAACCATGAGAGACTCTTGAATGCTGAGAACAAACTGAGGGCTGATGGGGGTGGGGGAAGGGGAAGGGGGGTGATGGGCATGGAGGAGGGCACTTGTGGGGATGAGCACTGGGTGTTATATGGAAGCCAATTTGACAATAAACTATTAAAAAAAGTTGTTTAGTCACTTATGTTTAAAGAGAGAGAGAGTGAGTGAAGCAGGGGCAGAGTGAGAGGGAGACAGGGGATCTGAAGCAGGCTCTGCACTGTCAGCACAGAGCCTGACATGGGGCTTGATCCCATGAACTGTGAGATCATGACTTGACCCAAAATCAAGAGTTGGATGCTTAACTGACTGAGCCACCCAGGCGCCCCAAATAGCCAATATTTCTTAAAAAGTAGTGTACTTCTAGAACTTCAGTAACTGTCCTGTTTGCCAATAAAATGAGGAACAAGGCAGCACCATATAAATGGTGGAAAACACAAGGAAGTAGATAAATGTTCATTTCTCCATGCATCAGACGCACAAATGATTCAAACCTCAGAGCCTGTTCCTTCTTCCTAGAATATTTCTCATTCAGATCTTTCTGAGATTGACTTCTCCCTGATCAGCTGAGTCTTGGAGTGGCCATGCCTGACTACCACATCCTAGGGAGACAACTCCCCCTTTACTTTCTAACATGACACTAATTTGTGCTTCCTCGCCACACCGGTTACTACCCGAAGAGGTCTTATTTCCATTTTTGTTTATTTTTTACAGTCTGATCTCCCAGTAGACTGTAGACGCCACAAGAAGAGGGGCCTTGTTTATCATCTTTATGGCTGTGTCTTCCCAGTGAAAATGGGCGCTCCGTAAATACTCATAGAAGGTGTGAAGGAGCATTCAGCGAGGGCTGTTTATGTTGCACATAAACTGCTAACTCCCTGTGACCAGGATACACCGCAGCTCCCGACCTGGGGAAGGGGGCAGACATGGCCGTGAAGATGACGACTGAGTGTTTGGGGGACAGAAGGGTAAGACAGGGTGGGTGTCACTGGCCACTCAGTGACCTTCAAAGGATGCCCCAAGGTCCCCAAGGCTCTCCCAGCCCTCTATGGAATGTCCGTGAGATCATCCTTTTTCCAGCCACACACACTGTGAGGTCAGAGGGTCCCTATGCACGTCAGCCACGGAATCGCCTATCACCTTGAACCCAGAAGCAGGCAGGAGAAGCCAAGTGCCCTGGAGCACCCCAGGTGTGCAAAAATGTGTGATAGTCAAAGTCCTCGCTCTATTGCCTTAATGTCGTGAGGTAGTATTGTTTCTCATGAGACATATTGTTGGTGTTACCATGAAATGAGAACGTGTAGATATTTTAAATTAAATATTACCAGTTATTGTGAAAGCAATTTTGATTATTTTATTTTATTTATTTTGTTTTATGAATATAACTTATTGTCAAATTGGCTTCCATACAACACCCAGTGCTCATCCCAACAAGTGCCTTCCTCTGTGCCCATCACCCCCTTCCACTTCCCCCCACCCCCATCAGCCCTCAGTTTGTTCTCTGCATTTAAGAGTCTCTTATGGTTTGCCTCCCTCCTTCTCCATTTCTATTTTTCCCCCTTCCCTTCCCCCATGATCTTCTGTTAAGTTTCTCAAGATCCACATGAGTGAAAACATGTATCTGTCCTTCTCTATAAAATCAATATTTTTTAAAATGTCAGGTTTTATTTTTTTATATAGATTCTTTTAAGTTTATTTATTTATTTTGAGATAGAGAAAAAGCATGATTTGGGGAGGAACAGAGACAGAGAGAGAGGGAGACAGAGAGAGAATTCCAAGCAGGCTCTACACTGTCAGCACAGAGCTCAATGTAGGGCTTGAACTCACAAACCGTGAGATCATGACCTGAGCTGAAGTCAGACGCTTAACCTACGGAGCCACCCAGGCGCCCCAGGTTTTGTTTTTAATACTTTTAGTACTAATGAATGTGACCCACACAAGCAAGTGCTTTTTTGGGGGGTCTCAATGATATTTCAGAGTATAAAGGAGTCCTGACACCAAAGAGGTCGAGAACCATTGGTCTAGATGTACAATAACGACAGAGAGGTCCGTCCATCTTAGCACTACATGAAAAAGTAAGAAAGCAGAATGAATGAACTGATGAATGAATGTATAATTACAGACCGCAGACAAAGATGGTCTGGAAATTGAGCTTAATCTCTGTGACTTTCTGAAGCTGAGGTCGACAGAAAGCAAGAAGAAAACGTACATATATAAATGAGAAAATGACACAATATTAATGAGGGGCTCTGATAGAAGGTGTGCAGCTGAAAGGGCTTTGCACGCGGTGAAGGGGGTGCGCTGCCGTGGGGCACAGGGGTCAATCCGGGCAGACTGCATGGAGAAGGCCGCGTGTGGGGCTGGCCTCGCGATGGACAGACCTGGAAACCGATCGCCCCTCTTGAAGAGAATCCGAGAGGCTCCCACAGGACCTGCCGGTGTCCGAGGGCTCCTGAGAGAGAGTGGGGTTCAGACCTGCTCCCCCGGCGGTCCGACCGTGTGTCACATCAGTGTACCCCCAGGCTGGGCCTGGAAAACAGTGTGCACGGTGTCCGCCGATCACAGCTCACGTACGACTCAGCGAGCAGAGCTTGTGCACTCAGCTACACGTCGGGATAACGACTCGCCCCATGTGAATTGCTGATGTCCAGGTGCTTACCTTACAGGGTCCCTGGGGCAGGTAAGCTCCTGGGCTCTAGCCTATGACAGATGGGGATTTAATTCTGACTCTGTCACTTCTTAGTTGTGCAACCTTGGGCAAGTGGGTCAGCCTCTCTGAGTGTCCGTGTCCAGCTCTGTAAGGTGGGCTGCCTCACGGAATTAGTGTGTGGACAGACTGATGGATGCACCAGGTGAGGCACGTGGCTCCGCTCACGAGCTGAATGGGCGCAGAGCGCCCAGGAGTTACTGCCGTTGCTGCCCATACAAGCATCTATTGCCAGTCTCTCCACAAAAAGATTCATTTTGGAGGCCACCCCCTTACCCCCCCTCCCCCCCGCCCACTGGCCTCGTTCAGGGGGCCGGCCCCTGCTGACGGAGAATTGCGTTCCTCTTCAGATGAGGGACCAGGACATATTTAAATGGGACTGAGGTTGAAGAGTGTGTCTCCTTCAAAAGGAGGGAAATGACGTCCTGGGGGCCGAGGGGGACACGGGCCGCGTCAGCTCGCTCAGGTTCAAGCCCTGGCTCCGCTCTGTGAGACCCTGGGCACATTAGGTCAGGTAACCTCTCTCTGCCTCAGTTTCCTTGTCTGCAAAGTGGGGCTGGAGCAGTGCTAACAGCCTGCTTTGGAGTCCGTGTCTCCCCCGCTCATGCTTTGTCTTCTCTCTCTCCCTTTGTGTCACATTCTCTCAAATATGAACATTTAAAACAATTTAAATTTAATTAATTTTAATGCCACTAGCAACACACAGTATCATGCTGGTTGTAAAAATGTCCCAACAAATCCTTACAGTGTGTAAACACCCCGGTTAAAAACCACGGACTCCCTGTCCCCTGCTCACATTCCTCAGTATCCTGTTTGTCTTTCCTAACTACACGGTGGGGCCTGCGAGGCAGGGATTGGGGAAAATAATGCTCCATCAGCCCTTAAAAGACTGGGCGGAGCTGTGGGTTGTCACACCAAGTCCCACATCCTACGTGGCCACAGCAAGCTCCTAGGAGTAAAGGTGATGTCAAAATGCACACCTATATAAGGAGGAGGAGGAGGAGGAAGAAAAGGAAGAATGTTAACCTTATCGGTATCAGGGAAATAAAACTCAGAGGCGCCTGGGTGGCTCAGTCGGTTGGGCATCCGACTTTGGCTCAGGTCGTGATCTCGTGGTTCGTGGGTTCGAGCCCCACGTCGGGCTCTGTGCTGACAGCTCAGAGCCTGGAGCTGCTTCCAATTCTGTGTCTCCCTCTCCCTGCGCCTCCCCTGCTCATGCGCTCTCTGTCTCTCAGAAATAAGTAAAACATTAATAACAATTTTAAAAAATCAGAACAAACACAAAGCACCATTTCCAGCCTTCGAATAAGGAACAGCTGAAACCAAGGGCTGGTGAAGGTTCAGGTAGTAGGAAGGCTTCCCCTGCTGAGCGTCGGGGTTGAGGGGGCCGTAAGGACAGTCTAGCTGTGCAGGACGGCCACAGATGTGTGAAAAGTGACAGCGCTCTGCCCTAGGATGCAGTGAGTTTGCTCCTGGTGTGTGTGCGCACATGTGTGTGCATGTGTGTATGTGTGTGCGTATGTGTGCGTGCACCTCTGTGTGTGTGTGTGTGTGTGTGTGTGTGTGTGTGTGCATCTTCACTGCTGCACTGACGGTGGGGATCACACCGCGGCCATGACTCGCAGTTTTCCCGGGACAGCCTAACTTACACTTGTGAATAGCTGCCACGGAAGCTTCATTTCACGAGGAGACACACCCAGGTTGGACAAGCGAGGCAGCACTCTCCCAGCAGGAGGCCCAGAGTCGCACAAACGTGCGTACGTACAGCCGCGCTGTGGGTTCTCTGCAGCGGCGACCGGCTGTGAGACCTGGGGCTGCGTGTCTGTGCGGAATGTTCTCCGGGACATACCGATGCTGAGAAAACTGAGGTAGCACAACGCGCTGGGAAATACGGCGGCACATCTCGCGAACGACATGCACGTTGTCCATAGTGACATGGGTCCCACCCTCCACTCTCCACATGCCAGGACTTTTCCTAATCCCATAAATGTATTAGCACGTTTAATCCGTATACAAAGCCATGGGGGAGGTAGAATTATTCCCATAGGGAAGACGGAGAAGGAGAGGCTCAGGGGCTCACACGCGAGGGTGTAGTTAAGCTGGAATTCAAACCAGAGTATCTTTTGCTTCTAGTTTCTGGAGTCACAAGAGTGTGTGTGCGTGCGTGTGTGTGCACACATATGCGTGACCAGGGGCACACACATGTGCACGTGCACACACACACCCCGGTGGCTACCTCAAGGGATTGAGAGAGGGGCTCTAGACTTTTGTTTTGAAGAAAAGAAAATTATATGTAATGTTTCAAAACCTGTGCAACAGCTAGCCCCACCACTTTTACATAATGAAACTGTAACAATGTATCTATTTTAAAACCGCTGGAGAGAGGAGTTGGCATCTCCGCAGGGGCTCATGCAGCATTGGGTCCAGCCCACCCGGCGCGGGGGCTTTCTGGATCCCACCTCCTTCCTGAGTATAAAGACCTCAAGCCCTGAAACCGCAGGGTGGGAGGTTGCCTCCAGGGTGGTCCTGGGGCCCGTGTGACACGGACACTGTCTAGACCTTCCTGTCTCTTCCTCCCTGTGTCAGCCATGGTTGGTCAATTAAAAACAAGCCCGGACTGAAATAAGAGGCTCCTGCAATCAATGCCTAGGTGCTTTCCATTTCAATCTCATTAATAGTCGTCGCATTATTTCATTTTCTGCACAAATAAATCAGTGGCCCAGAAAATACAAGCCTCATCCACTCAGGGCCCAGAAAGGGCAGGGCTAAGCCTCAGAGCCTTCAGCACACATTTGCTGGTGCCATAGAAGCTGTCGATTCTAATAAAAGAGAAAAGGCTGGAGCTTAGCCACGCTTTTCCCCCAGGGTGAGGACTTCTGGTACCTGAATTTCAATGTTCCTTGCTGAAACTTTCCATGCAGCATAATCCTGAGATCACTGGCGTACAGGTTTATTCTGGTCTTGGAGGCCAAGCTCATTTTGGTGGCTGACGCGCCCCCTTTGGTAACTTTCAGAGACATTCCTTCCCAGCATTACAGGAAGCTTTGCATAAATAGCTCAGTCCCGAGAGCTAAAACTCCACCCCCCAGGCTCATCTACACTCCGCGGTCTGAATCTCATTTCCAGAAAACTGCCTTCCCCATCGGAAGGACGGTTGCCTTCCAAACATGAAACATATTAATGGCAGCAACTTCAGCCGTGTCTCCATTAATACCTTCCCTCCAAATCTTACAATGCAAAGTTGCAACACACAGAGAATGTAAAAGAATCGTAATGTCTGCACTCACCTACCCACTACCTAGATTCTACCGTCAACAGTTCATCATATCTCTTCATGTATCAACCCCCCTAGCCATCCCCACATCAGCCTCATTTGGGGACACATTCCAAAGTGTTTTAGGACAACACCCTTACCCACTCAATCACGTGAAGCCAGTCTTTTCCCCTTATGTTTCTTTTCTTTTCTTTCGAGGCACATTTTATATATAATGAAATGCACAAATCGTAGCCGTAACATTTTTACCCACTTGTGTGACTTTCACCCCGTGAGGGTCCAGAACGTGATCACGGCCCCAGAACGTCCCTTCAAGCCGCCTTCCCAGTTATTAGCCACCACACCCGCCGACACACCAGTGTCCTGATGCTTCCCCCCAGCTACATTAGGTTGCCAGTTACAGAACTTTTTACACAAGTACTCATACGGGATGCCGTCTTCCTGTACGATCTCTTTCCCTCGGAGTAACGTATCTGCGATTCTTCCACGCGGCTACCTGTATCAGCTGAGTTGGGCCCGACTGTGGGGCTGGACCACCGCGTATTCACTCTGTGGATGGACACCCTTGCTATGTCTGGGTCGGGGCTACGATGAATGAAGTTACCATAAGCATTTTAATCAAATCTTTTTGTGGGTATCTTGGTATTTGACAGGGATGTCTTTGTTTTTAATTTTTTTTTAAATTTTTTTTCTAGGAGAGAGGGAGACAGCGTGAGCAGGGGAGGGTCAGAGAGAGAGGGAGTCACAGACTGAAACAGGCTCCAGGCTCTGAGCTGGCAGTCAGCACAGAGCCCGACGCGGGGCTCGAACCCACGACCGCGAGACCATGACCTAAGTGAAAGTCGGACGCTTAACCGACTGAGCTACCCAGGCGCACCTGTTTTTAAATTTTTTAATGCTTATTTATTTTTGAGAGAGAAACAGAGTATCAGCCGGGGAGGGTCAGAGAGGGAGACACAGAATCTGAAGCAGCTCCAGGCTCCGAGCTGTCAGCACAGAGCCCAACGTGGGGCTCGAACTCAGAAACCGCGAGATCATGACCTGAGCCGAAGTCGGACACTTCACTGACTGAGCCCCCTGGGTGCCCGTCCTGTGCTCACTCTTACATCCCCAGTGCCCAACACGGCTCCGTAAATGTTTGTCGAACATGTGGCATCTGTGATATGGATGTGCCGGGGCCCACGGGGTCGTGAATTCCTCGTCTTCCCAATAAGGCCCGAAAGAGTCCCGGCTCTTGGATTTCATTATTGTCACTTCTTGCTGCTCACAGCATTCTCCCTCCTGTTTATAACGAACACGCTGACCTGTTCTTTGGGGCAAACAAAATCGGGCCTTCCCACATCCGGAGAACAGTGTCTGTTGTCGAAGCCGCCGGCAGTGCCTTCCAGAAGGATGAAAACCAAAATCAGACAGGTCATGAAATAAGCGAGGGGAAGTCGTGTCTGGCCCTGGATGAGTCACCCTCTGGGCTTTGGTTTCCTCGTCCTGGACTGTTGGCAATAATAGAGCCTCTACCGTAGCCTCCTCGGGCGGCTTAAACGAGGAGGCACCGGTGAGGCCTGGAGGGCAGAGGAAGAGCTTTACGAGCCCTCGTTCCACATAAATAGAAACAAGTTTTCCCAGGATTCCTGCTTTGGTTTCTTTTGAAATATCCAATTATAAACTTCTTTCAGCCCTGTTTCTGGTGCCTGGGTTTCGGGGGCACCCTACACTTGGACGGGGTGCTCTCTCTTGCTTTAATGGAATCCCACACTGGTGTCTTTGAAAAAAAAAAAAAAAAGCAGAGGGATTTGTGTCCCTCGGGCGCCAGACGGGCCGGTGGCATTTCTGACCGCTCCCCTCCCGGGAAGCCTCTGAGCCAGAAAACATCAGGAAAGGCGAAGTTCTTTAGATGACCCAGAAGGCAACATCTCTTCCCCTGTCTCTCTCGCTGCAGGGTCAGTGTGGACGCCGCTCCTCCAAGAAACTTTATCTCCATTTGACTTCGGTTGCGTGCGGGGGTGGGGGGGCCGGCTGAGGGATTCTGCGTCCCAGCCTGTCCCCCGCCGGTCACCCTGCGAGTGTGGGCTCTGCCAGAGGGAAGCGGGACGGTGTCTGGAAGTATGTGTTCACTTAAAGGGAAGAGCCTCACGGCTTCTAGATGATTCTGGAGAGAGAAGCCATCTCTGCCGGGCCCACAGCCCCTCCTACTACGTGTCACCTCCGCCAAGGAGCAGCCCCCCAGCAGAGCGGGAGCTGCCACGCCCCCGAGAGGGTTCACGATGCACAAACCCGCCTCCAGGCCTGCGGGTACTGGGGTTCACGACACAAACCCGCCTCCAGGCCTGCGGGTACTGGGGTTCACGATGCACAAACCCGCCTCCAGGCCTGCGGGTACTGGGGTTCACGACACAAACCCGCCTCCAGGCCTGCGGGTACTGGGGTTCACGACACAAACCCGCCTCCAGGCCTGCGGGTACTGGGGTTCACGACACAAACCCGCCTCCAGGCCTGCGGGTACTGGGGTTCACGACACAAACCCGCCTCCAGGGCCTGCGGGTACTGGGGTTCACACACAAACCCGCCTCCAGGCCTGCGGGTACTGGGGTTCACGACGCACAAACCAGCCTCCAGGCCTGCGGGTACTGGGGTTCACACACAAACCCGCCTCCAGGCCTGCGGGTACTGGGGTTCACGACGCACAAACCAGCCTCCAGGCCTGCGGGTACTGGGGTTCACGACGCACAAACCCGCCTCCAGGCCTGCGGGAACTGGGGTTCACACACAAACCCGCCTCCAGGGCTGTTGAGCTGCTGAGGGCGGGGCGGTCGGGCAGGCCGTGGAAGCAGCGGCCCTGGGCCGGCGCCGCGCACCCTGGGGCTGCCGGAATGTGGAGCGGCCGCAGATGGGCCCTCCCCGTCTCGGGGGGAGTTTGGCAGCAAGCTCGGAGCTCCGACGGGCACGCTGGCCAGGTGCCGGGCGGGGACGCCAAGGTGGGCACCCGCTGCCCCTCCGCGCTCACCCTCCCCGCGATGGAGGGCAGACCTCGGATGCTCAGGGCTGCTCGGCTCCCTCCCCCACCCAGCGACTCAGCGGGACCAAGGTTGGCCGGGCTCCCGTCTATCTGACGGAGGCCAAACCGAAGCCAGAGAGCAGGCGTCACCTGTCAGCCAAGTCTGGTGACGCGGAAAACGCACAGCGAGCCTTCTGGACGAGGGGCCGCCAGAACTTGCAGACGCGGGGGGTGGGGGGCGCACGGCCCGCCCAGGAGACCGCCTGGAAGACTCTAGCAGGAAAGGGACGCAGGGCCGAAGGCGAGCAAGTTCCGCTACTTATTTCTATGAAAGCAGCCGAGCCGCCTCCCGTGTGCCCGGCGGTCCCTGCAGGCAGCCCGCCCCAGCCCCGTGTCCGCCCTAAATGCTTTTGTGCAGTGGCTGCTTTCCCGCACATCACCCTAGGGGGATCCCAGATTTCAAAGGAAGAGTAAGTGACCATATAACAAAGGAGGTGAATCCCCAGTGGAGGAGGAGCGCTGACCCAGGCACTGCCGCCTCTCCCCACGGGATCCCCGAGAACGAGAACGCCTCCAGTCTCACCTGGGCCCCGGTTCCAGGCAGGGGAGCGGCTGGGGGAGCGGCTGAGGAACAGAAGCATAAGCACGCAGGGTGGCCCGCGGGCCGTCCTGGTGCGGCTGCCCCGGCGCCGTCCCTCCTCCCTCACGCCGTCCTCTGACCGGGGCACCAGGGCACAGCGAGAGTGTGGCCCGAGCAGGAGAAAGGAGCACGTCGTTCCCCGCGAGTGTTCTGTGGGACCCTCGGATGACGGAACGACCCATCATTTTAGCGGTAAAGCGCGTTCGTGCCTGTGACACGCACAGAAAGCCTTTTGTGCCTTTGTTTCAAAGCATAATCAGCAAATCCCGGTGCCCCTCGAGCGGCCTCGCTGCCTCCCTCCCCGGCTCCAGCCTCCCGACACTCAGTCCTCCAGCGGATCCTGCCTCTCTGTGCGAGTCACCAGGGTCAGGGCGGGGGTGCCCTGGGTCAGCTGGCTCGGCCCCCGAGACCCAAAACAACCCGCTCCTCTGTCCTTGGTCCACGACCTTCTGACTGCCACCCGTCGCGTCCCGCACGCCGCCCCGGGTAGGCGAGAGCCGGAGGCCGGGCTGCCGGGGGGGTGGGCAGTGGGCCACGGAGCCCCTCCTCCTAAAGCTCCCTCTTCATCGGGAGACAAATAATCAGGGGGCTCACGGACGCTGCTGAGTGTCCCGGGAGGCGGGATTGCAGGTGCCCTGGGACCTTCTGCGAGAGGAGGCTGCGAGGCTGAGTGGGGGTGAGGGGCGGCACGTGCGGGCTCTGGGATTAGTCTCCTGTCCGTCCCCAAGCCCCTCACCATCAGCACCACCTCCCCCTGCATCAGTACCTCTTTCTGGCGGGCCCTCCCTCCTGGACCGGATGGGACGGCTTCAAACCCTCTAATCAGTTCTTACCTTACTGCCTCGCAAAGTCCTCGCGTCTTTAAGGCCAACGGTTAGGAAGAGTAACTAAAAACCGCAGGTTTCCTTCAAAGGAAACAAATACAAGACTTTCCAAAATAAAAACCCCCTCTTACTAAAACTTGTAAAGCTCGTTTGGAACACAGGATCATCTCCATGTGCCTTCATCCCTTGGGGACTAATAATAAAAGAGACACAGCCTATTTCATGGGATTGCTATGAAGATAAAAGAAGTTAATTAATGTCGTGTTTGCAACGCCTGCCGTATAGTAAGTTCTCAATAAATCTTCACTGCACTGTGTGGTCATTACTGACGAATGCATCTCGGTGAGAACATTCTACCACCAGCATTAAACTTGCTTTAAAACAACGGCTACTTTGGGGGGAGACTGGACGTCACCGGAAGAAGGCTGCAGGATGGGGGCGCCATTCTGACTCCTGACACAGTCATTCACTTCCCAAACGTTCAAAGTTGAACACGTAAGATTTGCGTGCTCTTCGACACGTGCATTGCACTTGGGTGAAAAGTCCCTAAAAACAGGGGCTCCCAGGTGGCTCAGTCGGTTGAGCTCAGGTCATGATCCCATGATTCAGGAAGTCGAGTCCTGCACTGGGCTGAGTGTGGAGCCTGCTTAAGATTTTCTCTCTCTCTCTCTCTGCACCCCTCCTGCTCACTCACACTCTCTCTCTAAGAAAAAAAAAAAAAAAGTCCTGAAAACCAAAATAAGCACATGGAAAGAACTCTAGGAAGAAGGCAATTTCCATATCAGGAATTGAGAGGCTGCTGTTTCGACTGGGAATGATTTGCACAGCAAGGTCTTGGGGACAAAGAAAAGAAACGTCCCTCATCTCACATCAGGCTCTGTCCAAGGACTGTGAAGAGGGAGCTCAGGCAAAGCCACCTGCGAGGCCGCCGCTGGGAAGGGCGGCCAGGGAGGGGGACGTGGCACTCCCTTCGTGTTCCAGGCCCGACGGCTGAGGGCCAGGAGGCGCCCGGAGCCGGCGTGGAGGGACAAGGAGGGGAGACTACGGGCAGCCGCTCTTATGGAGATTTGGGAGCAAGGGAGGGCTTCCAGGTGGAAGGGGGCTGGTGAGGAAGGAGCTCCACACCTGGAAGTGTCTGGGGGCATTCAGAGCCAGGCTCTGCTCCCCAGAGGTTGGGGGTGAAGCAGAACATTCCTGACTCATGAGAAGAGGGGCTCAGCGCCCGGCAGCAGTGCCGGGGACACCTGCTCTGTCCTCCACCACCTCTGTGGTCGACAGAACAAACCGTCATGAACCCCACGTCCTGAGGGGCCTGAGGGCAGTCAGGGTGAGCCCAGGCCATCTGAGTTCACAGCGCTGCCCCTGGTTTCACACCCAGAAGGATCCAGAGAGCAGGCAGGCAGCATCGGGCTGTACTGAACAGGTTACAGCCGGCTGGCGGCTTTTCAGGATCTCTACCGACAGCTTGTTCGTCCCGCTTACAGAGTGAGCCTCAGTTTCCCAGCCCACGAGCGGTTTCCCATCACCGGTCATGCCTGGTCCCCCGCGGAGAAGCTGAGCATCTCGGGAGTCCCTTTCTCCTTCCAGAAAACGCTTCTGGGAGAGTTTGCTCGCTTCATCGTGGGCTTGTGGGCAGGAGGGCTTTCTCACACCTTTCATGAAACATACGAAACGTTTAAATGAGGTGATGATGTAGGATGATTGGCGGAGGTCCGGGAAAGAGGCCCCCGGTGGTTCCGAGTCCCATCTGCGAGAGACGGAGATTTTTCAGACTTCTCACTAAGGCACCTGGAGCTTTTTCAAAAAGCCGGTCCTGAGAAACAAGCACACGGACGATGCCTTGGAAGAAATGTTGTCCTTGGGACTCGCGTCTGAAAGATGACCACGCTGGCCGCTTTGGCCTTAGGACAAGAAGCGGCCAGGGATATTCGTGCACATCGTCGCCTCCCTCTCCAGTGTGAGCCGAGCTTCAGGTACAGCCGGGTCAGCAGCTGAATCGGGTACCAGCGGAATAAACAATAAATGGGAAGGGACCGCCCACCCTGTGCCAGTTGACCATGTTTTCCACTGTGAGCATCAGCCTGATATAAATCAGTCCAGAATGTTCCGCCCTTTGCCTGTGTCCTGAATGCCTCATTGTTTTGAGTTGAGAATGGGAGAATTTCCTTGACTCTAAAAAGTGTGCATCAAACTCCTGTGGGATAAAGTCCAAAACCCTTGAGCACAGTTAATGTGTCTTCAGATGTGAGAAACTCGGGTGCGTTGAGGTCGATGATAGCCTTCAACTTTTCTTCACTTCCTTTAGAAGAAATTACTATTTAAAGGTGGGAAGCATCAAAAGTAAGTCCCCGAGACTTAATGGGACGATCCGGCCCGATGCCGCCACTTCTGAGAACCTGAGAAATGAGACGCATCTTACCCATCGCATCTCAACAATGCTTGAGGTAATGGCCATGCTATTATTCCAGACTCCACTGACACGGCCTCCTAAAGTGCTCTGTGACTGGTTAAGTGGGACCGTATGACAGAAAACAGAGTAAATGGAAAATCCTATAGACGTGTGTTATCTGTTCAAAAGAAGGCAGCATCCCAGACCAATTGGGAGCCACCAAGCCCTCCACCGAAAGCAGGGGTATCTGGATGGGCACCATCCATTAGAGTCCGCAGAAACAAAGCCAGTGGGTAAATATAGATATATGAGAAGAGATTTCTTACGGGAATTGGTGCACCTGGTTATGGAGGCTGAGAAATCCTATCATCTGCTGTGTCTAAGCCACAGACCCAGGAAGGCCAGCAGTATAATTCAGTCCAAAGGCCTGGGGGGGATGGTGCTGATGTTGGTTTAGTTCCTGGAGTCTGAAGGCCAAGGACCAGGAGCTCTGATGTCCAAAGGCAGACGAAGATGGATGTCCCAGCTCAAGAAGAGAGAAAGAGAATTTTCCCTTCCGCCTTTTTGTTTTAGTTGAGCCCTCACCGGATTAGGCAACGGCCACCCATGTAGTGTGGACGCTTCCTCTTCTTCACTCAGGCTACTCATTTAAACTCTAATCTCCTCCCCAAACGCCCTCCCAGACACACCCTGAAATAGGGTTTTACTGGGTATCTGGGCACCCTCAGCCCCAGCCAAGTCAATATGTAAAACTAACTGTCACAGTTGGTGACATCGGAGGACCCGATGAGGCGGTGCTCTTTGGTGTGAAGGTAAGCAGCTGCCCCAGCACAACTCGGGCTTCCCCACTGAGTTGTCTTGACATCACTGCTGAACACCAGCTGACCGTAAACCAATGGGCTTATTTCTAAACCCAAATCCACGCCGTTGAGCTCCAGATACCATCTTTGTACCAGCTTTGCACGGTCTTAACATAACAAAATGTAATGCACTTCGTAATACATTTCCGAAATCAGGGGGTGTGAGCCCCCCACCCCCACCCCATACTTATTCTTCTGTTTGAAGACTCCTTTGGTTATTCTGCATCCCTTGCATTTCCATAAATGTTAGCATCAGCTGGACATTATCTGCGAAGGTGGCAGCAGGGACATTACCAGGCATCGCATTGACTCCATAGATCAAAGGGGGAGTATTGGCATCTCATCAATACAAAGTCTTCCAGTCCCAGAAACGAGAGGTCTTTGCATTTACTCAGGCCTTCTTTTATCTCTGTCAATAATATTTGGTGGTTTTCAGAGCGCACATCTTACCCTCCTTTAAAAAAAAAATCCCTAGGGATTTCATTCTCTTTAATGCTATTGTAAGAGGAATTATTTTCCTTAATTTCCTTTTCAGATGTTCACTGCTAGTGTACAGAAATACGACCTTTTAGGGGCACCTGGGTGGCCCAGTGGGTTAAGCATCTGACTTTAGCTCTGGTCACTGCTGTCAGCACAGAGCCCACTTCAGATCCTCTGTCCCCCCTCTCTCTGCTATGCTTTCCCTTTCTCTCTCTCTCTCAAAAATAAATAAACATCAAAAAAAGAAGTACAGGTTTTTATACTGGGCTGACATCCTGCGATCTTTCTTAATTTCTTTATTGGTTCTCTTCGTTTTTTAGTGGATTTCTCAGGGTTCTCCACATATACCACCCTGTCACCTGAACATACGGGTAGGTTTGCTCCTTCCTTTCCAACCTGAAGGTGCTTTATTCCTTTTTCCTGCCCAGTGGCCTCGGCCAGCACCTCTAGTACCAGGCTGACGGCAATTGTGGGAGTGGATATGCTCGTCTTGTTCCTGATCATCCAGATTCTATGTTATAGAGAGTAGTGAGCAAAATATACCAGGGTCTCTGCTTTTATAGAGATTATCGTCACGTAAGAGGGTTGTTCAATCA
The DNA here is from genome assembly GCA_017311185.1 of Proteles cristata cristata. NCBI lineage: Eukaryota > Metazoa > Chordata > Mammalia > Carnivora > Hyaenidae > Proteles > Proteles cristata. Next base: position 831,983 of record JAESUZ010003532.1, read on the forward strand.
AAATACATACACGATAAAACTTTTAGATCCTTACGGAACGTATAAATCCTCATGAGTTAACCCAAAGACCACAAGATGATAGTGAAGGACTAAGAACCACTGCTCCAGAAGAATCCCTCTGGAACATTCCCTGGAGAGGATGAGTAGAGCCACATCACTGTCAGGTAGCCCAGAGGAGGGCAGCCGGGGTGGGGCTGACCGCAAGGGGAAACCTGCTGGTGAGAGCCTGTGACACCAGCACAGGCCCCACGTTCTTGAGAAGGAGCCAAGACATGGGAGTGCCGGAAACATGACATGAACATGTGCCAAGTCTGCAAGACAGGAATGAGCTCATAGATGTGGCATGGGGTCCACGGTCAAGTACACGGGGCCGGAGCTGGAACGGGAGCTGGTCGGTTACTGGCTGACAAGGCACTCCATGGCGGACGGAGAGCTTCTGGAGCGCCTGCAACTCCGGGGGATGTCAGGATGCTCGCGAGTTACATCTGCGCCGAAGAGAAGCCACATAAGCAGCCGGGGCTGATGTCCAGCTGACCCTCACTCCACTGGTTACGGTCAGCCAGCTGGCGCTCCTGGAGGACACGCCGCTCCCCGCCGGACGAGGAGGGTGGCTGGAAGCTACACTCAAGGATAGATTCGGCCCAACTTGATAAGATGCCCAAATCCTTCAAGTGCAGCCAAACCCATCAAGTTCAAAGTTGCTGCTTTCCAAGGAAATACAAAGGAGGCTCCAGACAGGTGGCGACCCTGCCCCTTGTCAGCGATAACAAGCGTCCCGACCTGGGTGTGGCTGCTGCTGATTTGCCCACAGAGCACCCGTTCAAGGCCACAGCACCGCGTAGAAGCGTGGTGTTCAGAGCGGGTCAGTGCTGGGCTGGACACCGGCCCACGCCTCACTCACTGTGGTCTGCAGCCACTCAAAAGTGAGCCCTGCTTTTCTCATCCGAAAAATGGGTGTTTTAACAGGAAGAGCTCAGATGGCCGTGAATTAAGTGGAGTAAGATCATGAAGGAACTGGCATATCATAACCGCTAAGCAAAGGGGAATTGTCAGCATGAGGCTGCCCCATGGGATGGAAAGGACGGTCACTGCTATTCTGCCACACAGATCAGTCCGTGATTGGCTCCCCATTTAGGGCTGATCATCAGGTGTGTCCACACAAAACCCACTGCAGAGACTCGATACAGACAACTGGTGGTGACCTGGCATTATTCGGGTGACAGTCACAATGTGCTCCATTGTCCTGTCACTGGGAACCTCCTGGAGCTCACATGGCCCAGACGGGTCTGGCTGAGATGCGGGGCTGCACCATAGAGTCACTCTTTTCCCATTATGCCAGGAAGGGAACAGATTTGGATTCTCATGGCCGTGGAGGCCATCGGGGTGGCCCAGAGGCTTTCTGGGACAAGGTGAGGGGAAGAACCCCCTTCTGATGCTTCAGATCACCGCAGAGCTGGGCTGGTTCTTAACAGACCAGCCATACACGAGCTGGGATCTAGAACCATCCAAGACCCGAGCCAGTTCTTGAGTCAATACAAAGGTCTTGGCTCAAAACCCAGCTGCTTCCCTGGGCTTCCATGACAGGAAATGAATGTTCACAAGACAGGGAGAGGGACGGCCTTCCTTCCTCAAATGACCTCCCCCATCAGCCTTCCGCTGCTTCCTTCTGCTCCACACGCAGCCCCGTGATTTGAGATTCAGTGTGAATTATATTTCGAAGGAATGGACGCCATGGGAATGCTCAGTCAGAACTGTCAGGCGAGGGCCATCAGTCAGTTCACGGCACACTTTCAAACACTAAAATTTCGGTGGCCTACGTGGGGCGCCTACGTGGCTCAGTCAGTTGAGTGTCTGACTTCGGCTCAGGTCATGATCTCACGGTTCATGAGTTTGAGCCCCACGTCGGGCTCCATTTTGGATCCTCTATCCCCCCTCTCTCTGACCTCCCCTGCTCTCTGTCAAAAATAAATAAACATTTTTAAAAAGCACACTTCGGGTTCAGGACGTAAAAAAATTCCCAGTTAGCACACTATCCGCTCAGTGGCCCCTTAACGTAGGCATAGTTTTTGAGTGCCCGGGCTGGCATGCCCTGTACGGTCACAAAATGAAGATTTCACATGTTCTACAATACCTATAATTTTCTTACAGCCATTGTGTTTGCATCTCACGACGGCATCCCGCTCCTCACCGGCACTCAGCTCAGCTGCCGTCTTACAGACGTCATGGTGGGAACATGGGCTTTGAAGTGTGTATGAGAGCAGCCGGGATCTGCCGCCCCGGGGCCGTGGGGAGGGGCCACACCCGCCGGTGATCACGCATGGAGCACCTCGCAGCCAGGCTCCAGCCCCCTGGGTGCACCTGCCGCCACAGGGAACCCAGGAGAGGGGATTCGGGCATAAGGAGATAGAGCCCAGACGCTGCTTTGCTTTCTGCCTCCTGCATTTCTTTAAAAATATTTTTTTGTTAATGTTCATTTATCTTTGAGAGAGAGAGTGCAAATGGGGGGAGGGGCAGAGAGAGAGGGAGACACAGAATCCGAAGCAGCCCCAGGCTCCAAGCTGTCAGCACAGAGCCCGACACAGGGCTTGAACTCGCGAACTGTGAGATCGTGACCTGAGCCGAAGTCGGACGCCCAACCGACCGAGCCCCCCAGGCCCCACACCTCCCACATTTCCGCAACACCTTGTGTTTGCTTCTCCGCTTTCTGTCAACTGGCTTTAGGTAGTGAGTTTCCAGACTAGTGCAGGAACTCACAACCCCAAGAGCATTATCACTCCTTGATATTGTGTTTTCTGTCTTGGATTTCACACTAGTGTTAGCACTAAAAGTGCTGAATTGTGTGTGTGTGTGTGCACGTGTATGTAAAGTGTCTAAAAATACATTCTTGAGAATCTGCAATTATTTCGGCAGGTGTTGTAAGTTCTACATTGTAAGTGCTACGTCGACGATGAGGTGTGAAGGTAGCTAGAACGTTCCCTGGGCTGCCCAAGGACTGAGGGGCCCTTCCTGCCCAAACCTCCCCTCTCACAGGGTAATTCACTTGTCTTGCTTTCTTCAAAAGTGGGAAGACTATAAAGAGGCAAGAGACAAGTAAACAGGAGGGACATGTTGTCAAGGAGATCAAACTCTTCAGGAAGAACGAAGCCTTTTCAAAGTCTTACTGGCCCACAGTTTCCACAAGGCAGGGATTTGGAGATTCCATTGGGCAAAATGTGCGTGAGGAACAGCGCCTCGTTTCCCAGAAAGGAGGAATTTTTGCCTCTTAGCTTGTACGGACATGTCGGGTCAATTTCCACCCAATTTATTTTCATTTAGTGTCCGATCGTGTGCGTGTTCCCTTAATTACTTTTCTAAAACTTGAGAAATGTTAGATTTCTTCAGATCTTGCCTAACTCACCAATGGTGTCAGTCTTGGAAAGGTGAGGACAGGAAATACTGAACAATGCTGTCACTTCTCAAAGTCAGATTGTGTCCCTTGGGGCTCCAGATGAAGGTGACAAGCCTCCTCCAAACAGTGATGCTTTGATGTAAGGCTGTGGGGAGTGATAACCAGCGGATGTGTTTACAAATGACTCACCACACAGCCAAGCTGACAATATTCTAGGTCGTGAAGTATAGCGGGGCGGACGGCGCCGTTCTAACTCTGTCTCCGTGACTTATGCCGCCGTCCCACCTCTAAAATGAAACCAGCCCGTGGTATGTCAATCTCTGTCCCCTAACAACGGAGAGGGACCCCTGAGTACCCCGGGAGAGGCCGTTTTTTCTTCAGGTCGACATCTCAGAGTGTAACCTTGAAGCGTCACATGCTATAAATGTGATATGCAGCTGCTGGAAAAGGAGAAGTGGATGAAAACCAAAATGAGGAGGAGGTAGGAAGGGGGCGCTCGGCCGTCCCTCAGAAACCTCCACACCCTCCATCAGCGCGTTGTTAGGCCTCAGCACGGTCGTGGGAACACGGGGTACTGGAGCCAGGTTCCTGCACAGTCGTGACACCGAGGCTTTTCTATCAAGGAAGCAATTGTACACCTGCCAGCACCACGCAGTTGGGTTTGTACCCAGAGATCTGAGCCCCGAATGCCACGCGGCGTGGTTTTTTAAATATTTTTTTTTACTTCTTTGTCTCCCATATACAGTAGCACCCAAATGTGCAGTCTGACTACGTGGTCTCATGGTACGAGGTCATGAGGGCTGTTATCACATATGCGAATAGCAAGGTTGCCTTGAGCCGTTCTTCCTATTTGTTCCCGTAGGGAGGGCACCCCACCACACGCAGACAATCTACGGTTTTGAAACTCAGAACTCTTCTGGGCGCTCTGGTAGAGGCCCGAGGCCGGGGCGGGGGGTGGGCACTACCTCTCCGAGCAGGCTTCCCAACCTCGACCTTGGCCCTGCAGACACGGGGGGCCGGCCCGCGCCTCGCCGAGGGGCTGTCCTGTGCATTACAGACGCCCCCGGCACCATCTCAGCCTCCACCTGCCAGGGTCCCGTAGCGATGCCACAACCCAAACGTCTCCACCCCCCGGGCCCCTCCAAGAGCCACAAGCTCTGTCCCAAAGCCTGGTTCCCTTCTCCGGGGGCCTGTCCCGGTGGCCAAGGGGCTCTTCCCACACTCTTTGCTGAGGCTTATTCTAGGAGAAAGCCCGTTTCTTGGGCAGCCGCTCTCCAGCCCCTGAGCAAGTCGTTCTTTCATCGAACTGGACTCGTGTTCCCAGGGAGGCCGTGCTGTGTGCGCACTCGCCATGTCCGTCTGTGAGCACAGCCCACCTCCCGCCCGAAAGAGGAGCCCTTACAGTGAGAAGCCCCAGCGTCTCCAGGAGGGACAAGGCCCCGGAGGGAGACACGGCCAGAGAGCAGAGCTAATGGAAGGTTCGAGCTCCGCATCGGCCCGTGGGGCCCACGTGCTTCAGGCAAGTGGGCAGCGGCTCATTTGCCACCTGCTTGCCCCGTCCGCCCACGGGGCTTCGGCCTCTGGCCTGGCCGGGGGTCCCCCTCACTCCCACTCTGCCCCCCTCACTGTTGGGTTCAAAACCTTGGCCAGATCTGTGAGCTGATAGAATCTTTCACACTGAGAAGTTAATGGTGTAACCAGTTGAAAATGTCATTCCCTCAGGGTGCCGGCATCCGAAAGGGGACAATTTGTGACCGGTGGTGATGTCACCCAGGGGCGTACAGGGAAGAGACTCACAGCCAGCTCTCTGATGGCGGGAAACCAATGTCCTGCTCTGCTGGGCTCGCTAATTTCTGTACGAGTTACGTGTCCACGTTCCCAGTGCCACTGGGGTTAAGTGAGGCTCTGACCTAGGGAAGGGACACGGGGCACGTATCATGCAGTATCTCCACCATTTGGATTCAATGGATGTAAATAATCTCTAAAGCACAGTAATATACAGAATCCTCACCAGGGAGGGATGCGTTTTGATGATCGATGACCTTTGTTTTCAATACAACTTATCTCATTACACTTCAACAGAAGGTACTTTTCAGTGACAGCGAGGTAACAAACACAACCAGCTCAGTCAATTCCTGAACGGTTCACACTGGGCCCTGGCTCCCACACACCGTTGTTCTGAGCCACAGAAAGGTATTTGGCAAACATCTAAGAGAGGCTGCCCTGGGCCTGCTCTGCTCTCAGTGCTTCATCTCAATCCTTATAGCAACTGCATTCTATGCGACAAGGTGGGGACCCTACCGACGTGCACATCATTATGAAGTGTTGGAACATGAATATGAACCCAGGAGAGCAAATGGAGAGTTTGCAGGGACTATGGGGGTGGAGGGGGTTTCCTGGAGTCCCTGGACCCCCCCCCCATGCATAGATGTTTCCACTCAGTTCTGTAGGTCTTGAGCAAACATTGTTTTTTGTTCTGCACTCAGGCCCCATTTGCATGCCCATCCATCCATCCACCCACCCACTTACCTATCCATCCATCCATCCATCCATCCATCCATCCATCCATCCTTCCATCTACCCACCTACTCATCCATCCATCCATCCATCCATCCATCCGTCCGTCTGTCCATCCATCCATCCATTCATCCACATATCTATGTTATGCTCAGCTCCTGTTTAACAAGACATGAGGAGACCTTCTGCTAAGGAATAATGGGCCTTGTCTTCAGGAAGTCAGAGGAGGCACTGTGGGCCATGGGCGGCCTTATCTTCATAGTCAGAGGAGTCCCAGAGGGAATAGAGCTCTGGACTTCTACAGGTGTATATGGAGCAGGCCTTGAGCTTGAAGAGGTGGATGATTGAGAAAAATAGTCCCAACCTGTGGTGAGCCCACCATGTGCTCAAGGCTTCTGCTAAGTCTTGGCAACCACCCTCCTCGAGCTGATGTGTTCTCACATCCACTACCCCATGAGGAAAATCAAGCTCCAGAACACTGAGAAGAGAGTCCTGGCAACACAGCCAGTGAGCCAGGGTCCAGTCCCCCCAGCCCTCCTCGCTCTCTCTGGGTACACTGCGGTTCTCTGCAGGTCTGGGTACAGACTATGAATCCCATACTGATGGTCTGGGATGTCCCTGGTGAGGAGGCTGCAACAGGATTCTGGTTCCAGGTTCAGACTGCCAGAGTAGGGCGGGGGGTGGGGGGGGCCACTGGGCTTTGCCCCTCACTGCCTGCATGACCTTGGGCCATGTGCTGCACCAAGCCTCAGTTTCCTCATCTGCAGAGAGGGGGCAGGAGGGTGCTTAATGTTCCCCATGAGGCTTCTAGGGGCTCGTGCTGGAGAAGCCCTTGGCAGGGGACACGGGAGTGCTCGGCAAAGGATCCCTGTTCTGTGTCAGGATCAGTATAGCAGAGAGGTTGGGGGTGGGGGGCTCTAAAGCCCGGCAGTCGGCTGACATCACGGCCCCACACCTTCCATCGGTGCCGTGCTGGGTCAGCTTCAGAGCCTTCCTTGTGTCTCCATCAAACACAAGTCCTCGGGGCTGCTGATAGGGTTACGTGCCCTTAACGCATGTCAACGCTGGAATCACAGCAGGTGCCTGGTGAGTCCCTGGCAGTGTTATCTGTTGCTGACGTCGTTATGGCCACGGTGCTGCACACTGTATCTGTCCTGGCAGCCACACGGTTCAGGATGCCCGACAGCAGCAGAATTGACCCTGCGCAATCATGTACTTCATTAGCAGCTCACGGCCACTCGTGCATTCAGCCCTCGAGCTCACATTTGTGAAACACCTCCTATTTGTTGGGCACACGGCTGGGAGCCGGGAATGGGGAAAACCACACGGGCTTGGCGCCCATCCTCTCTGAGCCGACAGGGAGGATCTGTTAGCAAATCCTTTCCAAACAGCTGAATCGTCTCTGATAAATTACGTGCTGGGAGACGGTACATGTGTTTGAACTGCTCCTGCTCAAATGACTCGAGCTGAGCAAGCTAAATGCTTTTCTTCTTTTCTCCCCCGGGCTCTGGCCCCATAGGGAACGGAGCTCCGGAGGCCGTTCAGGGCCACAGTCATACTCCTGACTGGGACGATCAATCTGCACCCGGGTGATAATGCGGGGGATGCCTGGGAGTGCCCCAAATTCAGCACTAAGGAAGCCCTGAAAGGGGAGCGGTGGTCCCCTCCAGTCTGGCCAGTCTGCACCCAGTGGGCTCATCGCCCGAGCAAAAGCTGAGCCCTGCCTGCCCCCAGCTCAGTCGGGGAGGGTGCTGTCACTCCCCGCAGCCCCATGGTAGCCGGTGGAGACACGGGATCCACGTTAGGGCTCGAGTGCAGGCTGAAATGTTCATCACAGTCTGTTCTAGCCTAAGAAGCAGAAAGATGAAATCCAGATTCGGCAGAGGACATCCAGTCACAAGAGGCACACGTGCATCAGACGGGCCAAGTTCTGCTGTCCGTGCATTTCCGCCAGAAAGGTCAAAGGGAGGGTTTGTCCAATGTTTTTCTCACCAGGGGTCTCACCTGGAGGAATGTTTCTCGTCACCGAAAGAATCACTGGTATGTGTGAAGGACTGTGTGAAGCACTGAGTACATGTTAGCTCTTTTGTATTCTTCTGACCACATTTATGAGAGAAGGGTGTGGCTGTGATCCCCACCGTCATCCCTGTTGTGCAGGGGGGGATACTGAGGCGCAGCCGGGTTGAGAAGCTCGCTCAAGGTCGTGCTTCACATAAGTTAGCGGGGCTGGGGGTTGTCCCAGCAAGCCTGCTTCCCGACGGTACGCTCTTAGCCAAGGGTCTGCAAACGTTTCCTGTAAAGGGCCAGATGGTACATATTTGAAGTGTCTTGGGCCATACGGCCTCTGTTGCAAGTACCCAGCTTGCCCGTTGGAGTGTGAAGGCAGCCACAGCCCAGACACAATAAATGAGCATGGCCGTGTTCCAATAAAGTCTCACTGATGGACGCGGAGATCTGAATTTCATAGTTTCCACTTGTTCCAAAATATTTTCTTCTTCCAATTTGTTTCCAATCCCTTAGAAATGCAAATGCCATCCGTGGCTTGCCGGCGGCACAGAAATAAGCAGGGGGCAGGCTGGCCCCTGGGGACCATCGTTTGCCAACCCGACGCTTAGCCAATATGTTATACCACGTGTATCAAGACACTGAATGATTTGGGTTTGCTCATAGGACATTCTCATATGTCAGCGTTTATGCAATCTCTCTCTTAATTTTCTATTACAGAGATTCACAAACGCACCCAACGGTGGGAAGAACATCAGGTTACATCCCCACCATCTGCATCACCCAGCTACAACGGCCACCGTTGGGAGTTCTCGCGATGCAAGCTGGGTGGAGGTACTTAAGTGCATGGGTGCACACGAGTCCTCACTGCGTCTGACGGGTGTGTGGCTAATAAGGAGGCTCATGCCCTTTCCTCGACATTGCGGTTTAGAGAAGAGTGTCTGGAGGCTGGGGCATTGCGTTACCACCCTCTGGCGAGCTGTAAGGTGGTGCTCAGGCCACCCTGAGTGGGGCACCAGGGGGCCCAGCTGGCTCACTCAGTGTGCGCGCAGTGTGACTTTTGTTCTCAGGGTTGTGAGTTCAAGTCCCACATTGGGTGTAGAGATTACTTAAAACTAAAATCTTAAAAAAAAAAAAGGATAGGTGGGAGCACACGGTCCTGGTCCACCTTGGGGTAAAAGGAGAGTCACGGGAAGGGTGCCATTTCGGAGTGCTCGGGGGCCAACACACAGGAAAGCATGCTTTGAAAGAGGGTCACTTGGCTTTTTGCTCCTTTACAAAGCTTCTCTGGCCTCCTGAAGTTAAAAGGAGTGGAAGTAAGTCTTTGCTAGTTTGCCACACAATTTATTTTCTTTAAGAACCATAAGTGCTTAGAGATTGAAAAAAAAAAAACAATCAGTGATTTTCAATAAGCCGCTGATGGCTAAATTGAGGCTGGAAATGCTGTCGTAATCATCCCGAACGAGCATTCATTAAGCATCTATCTGCATGTGGTACTGCGCGCGGGCTTTAAAGGAAATGATGCATTGACCTACTTTTCTCCGATAGAGATGCTTCACCTGTTTGGCTGTCGGTGGGGTTTGCAAACTGAAAAAAGTTTGAAACTATGCACAGTAAACCCACAGGCAGAAGCCAGAAGACCGAGCAAGGCAGTGTCTTGGAACTCGCATGCCATCGTTTCCTTCCCTGCATAAAACTGACCCACTGTGGGGACACAGAGTCCCACCGCAATGTCCCTCACGGGTCACGGAGACCAGCTTCCTCTCTAGACTGCCTTCTTGCTGCCGCCAGCAGGACAGCGGATTCTCACTACTTGGCCTCAGGTTTTTATCCGTTCCTGTAGCCCCAACATGTGACATGCGGCGCCCGTCCTGTGGGTGGGTGGGGAGAGACTTCCGTCTCACTCTTCATCTCTGATCTCAGGCACAGATTTACACAAACTAACAGAAGAAGGAAATGACTGTGTGCCGGGCCCAAGAGACCACGGATTGCCGGGCTCCGCCATCACCATGAAGAGGACACCCCCACGCTAGACTGCCGGCCTCGGGGGGCTGGTGAGATGTACAAAGCAGGGGCATCCTCCTCGATGCAGTGCGAGGGAGCCGAGCCAAGGTGAGCAGTGCCATTAGCAGAACACCCGGCCCCGCCAAACCTCACAGTGGAGAATGTTGTTTCTGGCCGTTGCGTTTCTTTGCAGGGGGTGGTTTCGTTATGCAGCAGTAGCTAACTGAGACACTTTAAGCTAAACTTAAGCAGGAAGCTAAATTTGCTGGGGAAAATAACTGCGATATACTCTAAATCAAAGTAGAAATGAAGTATTCTTTTAGGTACTGGTTTGGATGATCTGTCTTTATGTGGATAACTGACACTCTGTCCTACAGACTGTGGAAAGGATGATAAAACTCCCTACTTAGGGATTATAGTTGGCAACAGCTATCAAATGTTTCTTGGCTCTGGCTGCAAAACACACTTATCTACAGAGCCATGGCCTGGGCTCCCCTCTAACGGCTCAGGCATCCACAGGTCTGGGGTGAGGCACAGAGACTTTTCACAAAGCTTCCTGAGTGACAGCGCCACACAGCCACGGCAGAGAGACCCGGGCCACCTGATGCAGACGTTGAAAAAGTGAAAGTATAGGGAGGACTTTTAGTAAATTGCACGGGTTTTTCCTCAACACTAAGTGTTCTTCAGGCACCGTCCACACCAGAGAAGACCGGAGGCTTTTCTCCGACAGGACTTTATGAGGGAGACAGAAGACTCGCGTCCCAGGCCGCAGGCAGCTGCAAGCCGCGCGAGAAACGTTCCTTCCTTCCCCCTTTCTCTCTCGGTAAAGTCTCCCCGAGTCATTAAGCCTCCTGCTTCCACTCTGCATCGTGCACGTGTTGAGCTGGGAGGTGTGTCCCCCAGCTGCTCTCTCAGATGCGCGTGTGATGAGCGCGGTCCTTACGGGGCCTGCAAGGACAACGCCCGGCCCCACGAATGCCGACTCCCCGTCTCGCACAGGCACAGGCAGCGCACGCTGCTCTTCCAGTTCCAAGTACATTAGCCAATCGAGAGCCTTTTCTGGGGCCCTGTGCCCATCACAGGCAACTGTGAGAGGAAGCCAGGCTTATCAGACACCAACTCGAAAGGCGAGTCTGCCCTTTGCTTCCTGCCAAGAGGGAGGCGGGCACTCGGTTGTTCCCTCGCATCCTGTAGCCCAGGTGGTGCCCTGATTACCTCCTGGATAAAGTCACAGAGCAGAAGTCACGGTGGGACAGGCGTTTCTGCAGACTCGTGAGCCACCCAACCGGTGTGGACGCGAGCAGGAAGTCAGTCAGGGTGGACGTGAGCCACCCTGGTCATCGCCGGCCTGGGGACCCTGGGCAGGCAGAACGGGGTGACACTGGACACGTGGAAATCCCGGCTCTCCTGCAACGGCTCTGCACTCGGTAGCTGCTCAACAAATGCTAGTTTCAAAATAAATACTGGAAAGAGCTGCAAACATGCAAATGAGAAAAGACAAGAAGATTCGTGTGCTTATCGACCCTTTTTCTCTGCAGTTTGTCACCTGCTGGGGACAGTGCTCTTCAGTGTAATCAAAAGCCTCAGGGTTTTTTTTTTATGGAGATAGAATTCATATATCGTATAACTCATCATTTTAAAGCGTACTTGCGGGGCGGCTGGCAGGCTCAGTTGGTTAAGCCTCTGACTCTTAGTTTCAGCTCAGGTCACGACCTCATGGTTTTGTGGGTTCAGGCTCCATGTCGGGCTCTGTGCTGACAGCGCGGAGCCTGCTTGGGATTCTCTGTCTCCCTCTCTCTCTGCCCCTCCCCTGCTTATGCTCGCTCTCAAAATAAATAAACTTGGAAAAAATATAAAGAGTATTCGATGTGCATGAAAACGTTCACAGACAAGTGCAACCATCGCCACGCTCTCGTTCCAGAACATTCTCATCCCCCCAAAGGGAAGCTCATTCCCACCAGCAGTAGCTCCCCACTTCCCTTCCCCAAACCAGAAACCACTAATCTATTTTCTGTGGATTTGACTGTTTTTGTATAATGGGATTATGTAGAACTGGAATGGAAATAAATTCGCTATGTGGCCTTTTGTGTCAGAGCTTGAGTTATTTTTATCAGGAAAAAAAAGACAATCGGCAGGTAAACTTGCCGGGGGCCTGGGAAACAGGGTGTGGGGTGGGTGGGACGATTGTGATGTCACTCCCTGCCCCTTCCTGCGCCGGCTGGTTCTCCCCGAATCCCGCAACGGGCCACGTGCAGGCACCCCGCTGTCTCCCGCCTCCTCCCGCTGTTCCGCAGCCCTGCTGACCCCCGGCCCCTCTCGCAGCCTCGCCCCTGCTCTCCTGCGCTCTGGAGCACATGTCCCTCAGAAGCGCACGGTGCAGGCGCTGAAGTTCCTCGGCAGTGCAGAGCGTCTGACGCTCCCTCGCAGAAAACCGGGGGGCACGGGTGAGCCCCGTCCCTTCAACATCAAGCAGCTGCTTTTAAGACAGGGGCGGGTTATGGGGCGCCTGGGTGGCTTAGTCGGTTGAGCGTCCGGCTTTCGCTTGGGTCATGATCTCGCGGTTCGTGGGTTCGAGCCCCGCATCGGGCTCTGTGCTGACTGCCAGCTCAGAGCCTGGAGCCTGTTTCAGTCTGTGACTCCCTCTCTCTCTGACCCTCCCCTGCTCACGCTGTCTCTCTCTCTCTCCTAGATATAAATAAAATATTTTAAAAAAAAGGGGGGGCGGGTTATTTCCGAGACTTACTGTCGGCCGCGAAGCGTTCAACAGACCACTGCTCAAAGGAGAGGCAGCGCCGCGACTGCAGAACGCGCCGCCAGAGGGGGTGGCGCGGGCGTCCCAGACGCGCTGTGTTGTGATTTCCTCTCCTGAGACGTCAGGATTCTCCCCACTTCAGTGAGCATCCGCGCCCGGCATTCTAATTACTGTGACAGATATCAAAATATTACCTCTGTTGCCGCCGGAGTCTGACTTAAGAAAATGTGTGTGAATTTAAGGAGTGCGGTCTGCTCCCTTGCAGCAAAATAAATGAGTCTGCGGGAGGTGTGCGGGCGGCAGGGCAATTCCGGGGACCAAGGGCGCCCTCAGGGCGAGGCTCTGCCGGAGGAGCGCGTGTGCTGAAGGCAGCGAGGCTCTGGGGCAGGCACGGGGAGCGCTGGGAGCGTACAGACACCCCCGGCAAACTGGGGGCCCCGCGTCCGTGTGAATTGCCTCCTAAGGAAAACCAGTTAGGCCGGAGGTTCTCAAAGTGGGGTCCCTGGAGCACCCGCATCACCTGGGAAGGTCCCACAAATGCAAATTCTCAGGTCCCACCGTAGATGCGCCACATCAGCCCCTCTGGAGTGGGGCTCAGTCATCCGTGTGTTGAGATTGGGCGGATTAAGCCCTTTGGGTTTAAGACCGTGTCTCATGGTACAGCTTTAGGCAGAAGGATCCATGATGCGGAGAATTAGCGGGAGGGTCAGGGCCGTCTCTCAAGTAAGTTGTTGTTGATGGCACCATCGATTTTCAGGATGACATGGCTTGGAGTGGGCTGCCCGGAGGCCCCCAAAGGTACGTCCACATCCCAGGAAGTTGATGTGAATGTGACTTTATTTGGAAGGAGCATCTCTGCAGTGTAATCAGGATCCCGAGATGAGAACTTCCTGGCTTGTCCGGATGAGCCCCGGATCCATCAGCCATCGTGCTTTGAGAGACATGGAGGAGAGGGGAGAAGATGGAGAAGCCACGTGACGTGGAGGCAGAGACAGGAGAGAAGCAGCCGTGAGCCAAGGGACGCATCTGGGACCCCCAGAAGCTTCGAGAGGCAAAGAACGGGTTTTCCAGAATGCACAGACCTCGCCAAGAGTTCAATTTCAGGCTCGTCGGCTCCGGAACCGTGGGAGAATGAATTTCTGTTAAGTCGCATGGTTAGGACAGTTCGTTGTGTCGGCTCTCTCAGGCTAGGGCCCCGGCCACATGGCCTCAAGAACAGTTACACCATGAGGCGCCATTTGGTAGTGAAAGGATGCAGGGTGAGAAACAGCGTTTTCAAAGTCGTGTGTTCAAGGGACCTTACAGCCACGTCTGTGTCCCCTCCCTAAAGTCATACATTGAAACCTAACCTCAACGTGCAGATTGCATTTGAGGGGGGCTTTGGGGAGGTGATGAGTCAGTAGGGTGGAGCCCCATGCATGGCATCAGTGAGTCCCCAGAGAGCTTCCTGCCCGCCATACATGTGCGGACACAGAGAAGACAGCCGTGCGTGAGCCGGGACGCGGGCCTCACCAGATACTGAGCTGCAGGCTCCCAGATCCTGGACCTCTGGCCCCCAGGGCGGCCGTGAGCTGCTGACGTCTGTCGTGTAAGCCCCACGTAGGGTGTTCCGTTCTAGCAGCCTGAATGGGCTCAACCGGGGGTCGTAGCCGACCCTCTGACGCAGCTGGTTCTCTGCCCCGCTCAGGTCCCCTCCAAGTGCCAACTGTGGCTTTTCCTAATTCCAATACGGTGTCATCCCTGCTTGAACCCACAGCACGGCCACGGCGCTAGTCACTGACACAGGGACCGCGAGGCTCCAAGGACCTACCTTGACATCATCCAAGCTCCTGTCGGCCGCTCTTCTGCTCCGTGCTCCCAGCCCGACGTGGGGGAGGGCTCTTAACGGTGGCCCTTCCCCAGCCGCACAACGTGAGCATGTATTTGATATCTGATCTAAGGCCAAGGACGGCAGGTCAAAGTCGCCCATGCAGCGTCCCCTTCGTAGTGGCCTGTCAGGCCCCGAGGAATCCGGGAACAGAGAAGCCTGGTTCCCTGTGGCTAGCCTGCTATCTCCCAGACGTGTGTGGCTGGGGCATCTCTCCTCCCGGGAAAGCCAGCACCCCACACACGCTGCGCGGCTCCCTCGTACCCGCCCGGCAGGCGGAGAGGCGCCTTCGTCCTGTGTCTTCCCTCAGCTCCACCCTCCGATCTCCGCCCCAGCTCTGTGCACCTGCCTGCAAGCTCCTGAGAAGCACAGAGCCCCACTCTCTCCTCCTGGACGGTCGCCAGCAAGAGGCCCTGAACGCGCTGGCAGCTCCCCAGTGCACACACCTTGTAGGAAACGCCAGGCCCGCGGACGATGGACGTTCATCACGGTCACCCCCAAACCGCCCGCGGCCTGTAAACCGTGTCGAGTGTTTGATCTTCCAGGCGCTCAGGATGCTGCTTTCCACGGCCCACCAAACGTTTCCAAATTTCCTATTTTGGTGAGTTTACCTGCCCCCTGCCCCAGGGTCCTGTGAAGTCTGGAGACATCTCTGGCTACCTCCACACCGTCGACCAGGGTTTGGGGTGCTCCCGGCATTCAGTGCATGGAAGCCAGGAACGCGGCCCGAGGGGGCAGGTCCCAGGCAGTCCCCACAAGACAGCACGCGGTTCAAAACCTCAAGAAGCTGAAAAGCCCCGGGTGATAACGATCGCCTACAACATCGTCCGTGGCAGAACAAGCAGAGAAGCGATGTGCGATTTAAGGCGGGACGGACGATCCGCGGCCCTGCTGGGGGCGCCCCTGAACGAGGCTTTATGGGCACGCCGCACGCGTGTGCTGGTGCAGCGTCTGTGGACGGCGGGGTTGTGACCGAGACCTTCTGGCCTGCCAAGACAGACACGTCTGCCACTTGGCCCTTGAAGGAAAAGTCTGCCCGTTTAAGGGGTCCCTTAAAATTGGAACACGATGGGGCGCCTGGGTGGCTTAGTCGGTTAAGCTTTTAGACTTTCGCTTAGGTCATGATCTCGCGGTTCGTGGGTTTGAGCCCCGCGTCGGGCTCTGTGCTGACTGCCAGCTCAGAGCCTGGAGCCCGTTTCAGAGTCTGTGACTCCCTCTCTTTCTGACCCTCCTCTGCTCATCCTGTCTCTCTCTCTCTCTCCCCTAGAAATAAATAAAAATAAAAATAAAATAAAATAAAAATTGGAACACGCTGCTCTTGCGCAAGTTCGTCCAGCCTGACGGGGTCTGCGGTTGCTCCGACAGGAACAGCTCGGTGCAGCCTGTGGTACCGATGGGGTCTGGACGGCCCTTCGACGTGCGAGCGATGGGTGCTTGCTCGTTTCCGGAGCGGGATTCTTTCCCAACACCCTTCCCTCCCTGCCCTGCACAGCCTCCTTCCAAAGTAGCCATTGTTGGAAAATCAGCCTGCCAAGACCAGGAAGGAGCGGAGAGGCAACTGACTAACGAGCCATCCAAAGATGCCTTAACCACTGCCTGAGCTCAAGAACCAAAGAGAAATCAATTAAGCAGGGCAGAAACTGCAGCCCTGGACTTACAGGAAATTCAGACAAACGCTTCTTAGCAGCCAGAGTTCACTGGCTTGAAATGATCCGTCCTAACAGCCAGGACAGAGTGGTGAGTCAGCAAGACCCTCTCTGTGCCTCAGGGGGCGACCCTCCCTCTGCGGTCACCCGGCAAAAATGAAATGAGTGGCCACCAGCCAATCTGGGGTCCCGCCCCCTGCACGCTCCGCCACAGCTTTTCGGAAGTCGGTCCGTTTCGAACACGAACCTCTTCAGGTCCGTGTTCGTCCAACGGCAAGCCCTGCTGGTGTCCGAAATCAGCTTAGTGGGTGATGAGTGGCCTTTTAGGAGCAGTGAGGGAGAAACGAGGGGGAACGCGGCAACTCGTCACACGAAGCAGAAGGAAGCGTTGTTTTGTGAAACTTCATTTCAGATATAAACAGGCGTGTCTTCGCGTGTGTGTGTGCATGGGGTGCACCTATGTGTATGCGTACTTGTGCTTGCACGCGTGGGTATATGTGTATCTGAAACATAAATATGCATTCATATCTGAAATCTATCTCTGCGTCTACAAGCCCCTAACGACACACAAGAACACACGTTATACGATATTATTTGCTTCAGTCCTCACACTGCACTCTGTGTTCTAAATCATAAGGTCAAGCGTATTTCTGTGTGTGTACAATAAAAATAGTTGATAAACCCTGATTTAAACGGCATCTATAGAATCTGGGGTATTGGAGCTCTTTTATAAATGCTGGAAATGGCTGGGACAGAATGAGGAAGTCAGAGAGAAATATTTCCCTACCCTTGAGTTATGAACCCACAGTCAGCAGATCCCTTGCCTCTAGGAGCCTGATCTAGCTTCAGTTAAGAAGGTGTATTTGCCTACAAGAGATGAATTTAATTCTTTGTGTTTCTAGGACCAAAGAAATCCAAGTAATTAAAGGGCTAGGGGAAGATAATGTCCAACATTTTCCACACTTCGCCTTTTGAGTGTTTTTATGATTTTCTCTGGAACCATAACTCACATTCTGTTACTTAACATTTTCGCTGATTTTTACGCTTTGTCCTAAGCAATAATGTCTCTGCAGATTTTTATGTGATAGTTTTTTTCCTAATGCACATACAGCTAAACACATAATCACAGCCATAAAAATGTTATGTTCCGTCTAAGATCGGTGGTACACCTGCAACATTTGGGGCAGTCTGGACCTTGCCGGACTCTCTGTGTTTATTCTCCCCTGTGACGGGCAGAATGATCCTTTTAAAATGCAAATCTGATTCTCCTGTGCTCAGTGGCTTCCCTGTGCTCTTAGGAGAAGGTCCAAGCCCCCACCGAAGCCCTGCTCCTGCCTCGGTGGGTGGGGCCCGTCACGGGTCTTGGGGCGCTGCCTCTACCTGGCCCTCCTCCTCATCACCCCAAGGCCGGTCCTTCTGTCTGGGCCGCGCTCTCTCTGCACAGCGGGTGCTCTCTGTCTCCATCCTGCTCACCAAGCATTCACCCCAACAGGTGCACCAACCCATGTGGGCCTTCAGGGCTGATGAGCATCACGTGGTCATTAGACACTTCCCTGCCCTTCTCAGGATCCCTGAGGAGCCATGCCCTCCCTTTCCGTGCCCACCCCTGCAACCAAGAAACCACTTGCTCAGTCCCCTGTGCACACTGTACCATCAGGTACTCATGGGCCTGCCCGGCAGACCTGCATCTGTGGTCTCCACCAGACTGTGCCCGCGCGACGGCAGGGGCCAGCGCTGCACGGACATATGTCACATGTCTGCTGCGTGAGTGACCGGGACAGACAGACGGAGAGGTGCCCGTGTGTGTCCTGCAAGATGGAGGGATGGGGGTGTGGAGTGCGGGGCCACAGATGAGCCTGCAGCCCCCGTCCCCCTCTGTGGTCTGGGGACGTCCCCGCCTCCTCCACCAGTGCGGCCGCGGCAGGGGCCCAGCTCTGAGCCTGACCCCCACACCCCCTCCTCCGCTGAGGGGTTAGGAGGCCGGCTAGGGGCAGATTAGTTCCTGCTCATGGAATCACAACTGGAATCACAACTCGAAGGAGAGGGAAGGAAAACAAAACTTAGCTCAATTGGCTCACAATCATCTGTAACAATCAGCCTCTGATTAGCCACCTCGTTAAAATATAAACTCATTTAATTCAATCACTGAAGCAACAGCCCAAGCCAGCGCGGCCATTATCATCAGAAACTCCGGAATGCTCACCCTCCACGAAACACCACAATTTGGCGTTTTTATTAAGAATACGAACTTCCTCCTGGCGTGGGGAACAATCTCTGGCCGCTGCTCTGTCCCTATTCCCGCGCGGAGAGCATCTTTGTTAATTTCCCAAAGCGATGGGGAGGGGACCACCAAACGCCCCTCGAATGTACGATGGTAGCGGGTATACACAGTTCGGAAGGAGGGCTTTCCTGCCCCACTGGCAGTGCATGGGGGCTGGCGGTGCACCTGCGGCCGGCTGGCCACTGCTTGGGGGCCTCCGACGGCGGCTGGAATGGGGGGACCCGACCTTTCCTACTCGCGCACCCAGACCTTGGGATCTGTGCCGGACTTGTGACCTCTGCCTGGGGAAATCCTACACATCAGATTCTTCCCGCCGGTGACCAGGATGAATCAACACCGCCCTCCTCAGCTCTTTGGGAACTTATCTCCCCCCTCCCCCCACGAAACGAGGGTAGAGCTCCCCAACTCCGCCTGCAGGTAACACGGCAGAGCGCAGCCGTGAGAAGATCAGGACCTGGAGGGGGTCCGGCTGCCCTCGGCTCCGGGTGATCCGCATCGGGGCCCATTCTGAATCTCCACGCGTACACAGAATGTTGCATCTTCAGAGGAGAAGTTCAGATGTCACCACGGGATTAGTGAAGTCGAGACTCCAGACGAGTCCAACAAAGTACGTTCGCAGAACCAGCTGAGCTGAAGGCTGCCGTGTTCCTTCCTGTTGTAGGACATTGTTCACACGATGGTTCCCTCCCAGGGGAACGTGGACCCTGGAGGCCGTGGCTCCCAGAGGGAAGTCACCGGGTCCCCTTCATTTCCACAATCCTGTCTTTGCACGTGATCCGCGATCTCTGCTTGACCTGAATCTCTGCGTCCTTTCTGGGTTCCTTTCCAACTTGGAACCCCCCACCGTGTAAGTATCGGTATTGCATTCTTTATGGGTTTTTTGCATTACCTTTGATTTTTAAAAATATTGCATGAGGGCGCCGGGTGGCTCAGTCGGTTGAGCGTCCAATCTTGGCTCAAGTCATGACCTCGCGGTTCGTGAGTTCGAACCCTGCACTGAGCTCTGCGCTGACAGCTCAGAGCCTGGAGCTGCTTCGGATTCTGTGTCTCCCTCTCTGTCTCCCCCTCCTCCACTCGCACTCTTTCTTTCTCTCGCAAAAAGAAACATTTAAAAAATTTTGTAATACATAAAAAAATAAAAATATTGCATAAAAACATTACCTTTATTATTGAGTCTTTGGAGGCCCCTTAAACTGTGCGCCTGGCTGAGGGCTGCACCTGCTCCACGGGTCCTGGCCCTGCCCCTGAAACGGGCTGTCCCTCACCTGTTAGAGTCTCTTTTCCAGGGACACGCCTTACTGGGACTCACCTTCTCAACGCCGCGCCGGGCAGAGGCCGGCAGCCGCTAGCGGACCCCAGCTGGTTAACTGACCCCTCGTCCCGCTGATAGAGACTGAGAAGCATTCTGTTGGGTTTTGCGCCTTGACAGAGGGCTCGGTGCCCGGGGCGGCTGGGGTACTGTTTGGGCTCGAGGTGCCTTTCAAACCCTCACACCTCGTGGGACAGACCCCCAGACAGTCCCCTTGCATGGCGATGGCAGGTATGCGTGGCAGACGGCGGGGAGGGCATTTGGCACAAGCCCCCTGTGCACCTGTCTCCCTCCCCCTTG
Source organism: Proteles cristata cristata (assembly GCA_017311185.1). Classification (NCBI taxonomy): domain Eukaryota; kingdom Metazoa; phylum Chordata; class Mammalia; order Carnivora; family Hyaenidae; genus Proteles; species Proteles cristata. The sequence continues at coordinate 852,051 of JAESUZ010003532.1, forward strand.
CTCCCTCCCTCCCTCATCTGCCACGTTCGGTCTCTAAAGGACACTTAGACTCACTCCTCACCAAGGCGTGCACCCTCCACGGCTCCCCAGCTCCCCCGCCCGCTCCCTCCCGGCTCGGCCGGTGCGGCCTCTGTGCTCCCTTTCCGGACGCTCTGGGTCAGCACCCCGCCCCCGGTCCGGTGGGCCACGTCCGGGGCCGAGCTGAGCCCCAGGCCGTCCTCGCTGCGCTCGGTCCTGAAGGGGACCCCAGGGGAGCAGCCGTCCAGGGCGCGGGCCCCAGGGCTCCCTCGGACGCAGGGGTGAGGGCGCTGAGGCGTCATGATGACTCCTGCCCGACACGGAGAGGCGTCGGCGGAGTCCACACTCGGGGACTGGGAGGCGTCTGGACAGAACTCAGTGCGGCTGGTGCCGCGGCCGGGGCTCTCGTCCTTGCCTGCTGGCACGGCCGGGTCAGGGGTCGAGCGCCGCGGGGCGGACCGCCAGGGGCACCTGTTGCTCCCCTGGCCGCCAGGGCAGCCCTGTGGTCAGCAGGGGACGTCCGCACGCGTCACTGGAAGGCCCAGGCCCCCGCACCAGGCGTCCGTGTCCTCGCTACGCGGCCGGCCGACAAGGGAGGAGAGGGCGGCGACGCCCACAGTCGGAGGCTGGGGTGGCGGGTGCCCCTTCCTGCCCCCGGCGATACCCAGCTCACACCAGGAAGCGGAAGCGAGGATTTCTGGTGAACCTCTGTCTCTGCCGTCATGGAAGCCGAGAGAAAGCAGGACTCGTTTCCCCTGGTTCTGGGGCAGGCGGGCGAGGCCACGGGTGCGCTTCGGTGGCCGCGTGTGATCGGAGGTCGGCAGGACGTCCCCGGGCTGCCCCCGCTTCCGAGAAGAGGGAGCGTCCTGGCCGGGGCTGGGAGCCGCCTCCTCCGGCCTGAGCGGCAGCCTGGTCCCCGGAGCAGCCGCTGCAGCCACGACGGGAAGACTCAGTGCCCCGCGGACGCGCCACCCACAGCCTGGACGCTGAGCCGCTGAGCGTGGCTGCTGCCTGCCCTGTGCGCCCACACGGGTGCCCCGCTGCTTGTTTAACTGCTCTCGGGGTGTCCGGTGGCTCAGTCGGCTGGGCCTCCAACTTCAGCTCAAGTCATGACCTCGCGGTTCGTGGGTTCGGGCCCCGCGTCGGGCTCTGTGCTGACTGCCAGCTCAGAGCCTGGAGCCTGTTTCCGTCTGTGACTCCCTCTCTCTCTGACCCTCCCCTGCTCACGCTGCCTCTCTGTCTCTCAGACATAAAGCGTTAAGAAAAAAAAAAAAAAGGCGGTTGGAGTCTGGCTTTCCCTCCGCGGGAGGCCTCCGGGATGGCCAGACCCGGCCACGCGCCCGCCTTCGTGAGAGCCCTGCTCTACGCTACGTTCACCCACCTCACGGCTCTCACGGCGCTGGGGGAAATGCACACGAGCGACGAGGGGAAAAGGCGAACAGGCGAACAGGGAGGTCGCAGTCCAGCTGCGGCTTCCTCCAGGGACCCTGCGCCGCCTTCTGCCCTCCGTCGGGTCTGCTGGGGCGTTGCCGCCTGCTCGGAACCCTGACCCCCCGAAGGAAGCGTGTATGACGCTGACCCGTGTCGCCCAGTTCTGGGACCTCGTCACACAGAGAATTCTCAGCAGCCCCCACTGACGGAGTCACTGCATTTCGGCCGCTTCGCGATCAGAACAGGGGTTGCCCCCCACCCATCGGACGTCCCAGGGTGGGGCAGACTCACAGCCGAGGGGGAGGGCCTTACACGAGGTCATGGCGGAATTCCCGGGTCCCCCCAGCCCGTCACGGAAAGCCTTTGGAGAGTCTTCAGCACAGCTGCCGAGATGTCGCACACACATCACCCTGGCCGCCGCACGGACAATAGATTACGGAAGGGAATGGACTTGGGCAGACGGTGGTGCATTAACCGAGACGGACAAGGGACAGGTGGAATGCATCGCTGTGAAGTTTCTCTCTGGGATGCGGTCGGCAGCGGCAGGCCACGGGCAATGGGCCGAGGGGTTCCCTTGGTTGATGTGGTTTGAGACAAACAGAATAGTAGACGCCACATGGAGACATCAAGGTGAGGCTGGAGTTACAAGACAGGAGCGTCGCAGGGAGCTCAGACGTCCCCTCCGCACCATGAACCCAGGACAGGGCCCTGCCATTATCAGTCTTCCTTAAACCCCAGCGGCAACTATCTCTCAGTCCCCGGAATGTGCCAAGCTCATTCCTACCCCAGGGCCTTTGCACTGGCTGTTCTCGCCATCTGCTGCACCCTCCCCTGCCGGCCTCACCCAGCCAGATCTGTCCTGTCGTTCATACGCTGCTCAAATGTCATTTGCTCAGGAAGAACGTCCCCGGCAGCCTGATCAAAAACAACTACTCTCACAAATTCTTTTCCTCAGAACACATCTGACTGGTACCAGAAATTGTCTTGTATCTGCAATGATTTTCTTATCGTACCGTCGCTGTACGGGTCCAGCAACTGGGACGCAAGCTCCTGGGAGAGAGGGTTCTTGGAGGGTCTTGGCCACAGATGTGTTATCAGAGCATCTGACACACAGCAGGTGCTCAATAAATGTGTGCTGAGCAACAGGAAGGCCCGTGTCATGACCACAAGGCGCTTTTCGTGTATTTAACTCTACTTTTGCAAACACAGAAGCAAAGGGGTGGAAACTCTTCCCGGAGCTGCAGGGAGACTCGGCTGCACAGCGAGGAGGCCTCGCGCCTTCCGCCGAGCACACAGGACCAGGGGCCGCCTGCCGTCTGACGGCGCGTTTGCGAGGCAGCGGAAACCTCCAGGGCACGGCACGAGGTGTCACCCCAACAGCACAGAACTATCTCACTCGAAAGCCTTTTGACGAGCGGGTCGTAAGCAGGAGCGATCCCTGGAGGATGGGGTTCCGAGATATGAGCCTTGGGGATCGAATCGTGCAAACGCGGAGCTTCCTCTGGGGGCTTCGGTGGCGAAGGCAGGCCACCGGCGCCTACACCGCCTTTGAATGAATTACAGGAAAGGGCTTCCTCTGGGCAGACGCGGCCCCTGGGCTCCTGGCTTGGTGGGCATCTCAGCCCCCATCACCCCTCAGCTGAGCCTACTTGAGCAGTGAACAACTTGTGTGACTGTGCACGGCAGGCCCGGGGAGTGAGGAGGGAGCTCCCTGAAATGAGACGCAGGTAAAACTCTTGTTTCTCTTTTTTCGGGGTCTCAGGGTCTCAGTTAACAGTCTTCAAGCCAAATCATTTCCCAGACTTTTCTCTTTCTTTCTTTGGGGCGGGGGTGACCTATATAGAATTTTCAAATAACTCCAAGCGTTTTACAAGGGAGCAGGCGCTCACGCATCAGCTGCCTACGGATCCTGCCTCTCCTCTGTGAAGCAGCCCTTCCCAGTCGCCCCCTGACGCTCCCCGCCTGTCTCCTGTGGCTCCCGAGTGAAGAGAATCAGATGTGGAGGGAAGGATTTTAGATGCCAGTGGCCTCTTTTTCCCCCCTTTCTAATTAACAGCTGCCAGGAGCAAACTTTCGGAGGTAAAACTTTCACACAGAGAAGATAAATGGTTTTTTAATTTGGGTCACAGACAAGGTTACCAACAGAACTATGTTATTGTTATTTCTTTCAAACATGCCTTCATTAACTTATTAAAAAAAAAAAAAAAACAGTACAAAGAAGTCCAAGGTGTTTGATGAACGCACTACCTCTCCCTAGCTGGTCGTTCTCCAGTTACGTGAGCGACTGCGGCCCGAGCCACCACAAGCGGGGGCTGGGCCGCTCCCCTCTCTCTTTGGTCTCCATCGGCGCCACCCCCTCGGCCCCCCTTCCCTCCACCCCGTGCTAAGCTGTGAAAAACTCCAGCTGCAAGAGCTCAAGACCCGGTGGGGACTGTGCAGACCCAGGGCAGCACACAGGTATGCAAGCGACAAGAGTGTCCAGACCGTCCCTAACAAAGCGGCCGCCAGCCGCTTCCCGGAGACGAGCTTCGGCTGACCGCCACCTGCCACGTCGGCCGCGCCAGCATCCGCGCTCTCTTTTCCCTTCCGGCGATGCCTTTGGTTTTCTTTCGGGTGACCATTGTCGCTGCAGCGTGGCTTAGCGGGGACGCCTCATTGTTCTGGCGGTGTGCACAGTAGTTGAGCCAGACTGAGACGATGCACAGCCACTGCTAAGACACAGCCTTGTGACCCAGTCTGGGCCACCGAAAACTGGCCCCAGGACTCTGGCTTGAAAGACCTGACCTGCCAAGCTGAAGGGACATATGATTTTTTTTTTTTTTGCTGGCAGCCACCTGGTTACCGGGTGCACGGAAGCTGCCTGGGGATGAAGCCAAAAAAGCAGGGCGAGAGCGGAACAGAAAGGCAGTCCTGTACCAACAACATGGCTGTTGGCCTTGATCCAGCCGCCCCTGAAGCTCGCCCTATCCTTGGACTTTTCCACTACGTGAACCGCTATTTCCCTTCCTCCCCTTTTCCTTAAGCCAGTTTGATCTATGCTTCCTCCCTCATAACTGAGAGGGTCCCGAGTGGTTTATTACAGCCCAAGCGGCTCTCTTCCGCAGAATGCACTGACAAATCCAAATTTGCAGACTACTAATATTGATCCTGATCACTTCCCGGTCTGCCCTCTCGAAGCTCTGGGCCTTATTTTTAATGCTCGCTGGTTAATTCTCAGAGGAGCCAGAGCACCTCAGAGTCACGTAAATTTAGATTTAATTCCCTCGAAACTTGGCCCTTCATCTGTTGTTCTTATTTCAGTCAGTGGCAGCCCTGTCATCTAGGCTGGGGACGTGGGGACGTGGGGCCCTCCTCTGCCTTCCCGTCCCTTTCACCCTAACATCCTACCACCAGCCTCTAAGAACCAATGTCCAAACCCCGAGGGGCGCATCTCCTAAACCGCCCACACGCAGCCCATCCTCTCTGTCTCAACCGCAGTGACCCCGGCCGCCCAGCTGGTCTCGCCGTCCTGTCCCACGCCTCCCGTCCGTCCACTGAGCTGCCAGTAAGACTTTCCTGAAATGCAGTTTAAAAAAATTTTTTTTAACATTTATTCATTTTTTGAGAGACAGGGCATGAATGGGGGAGGGGCAGAGAGAGAGGGAGACAGAATCTGAAGCAGGTTCCAGGCTCCGAGCTGTCAGCACAGAGCCCAACGCGGGGCTCGAACTCGCGGACCTTGAGGTCATGACCTGAGCAGAAGTCGGATGCTCAACCGACTGAGCCCCCCAGGCGCCCCTGAAATGCCGTTTTTCTCCCACGATACGTGCTGTGCTCCCCAGAGGGGGTATCGGCGAGTCTGCGCTCCGACCAGGGGACATCGGCAGAGGTGATGATGCTCTTATATCGGCTGCTGAGCAAACAGTACGCAGGAGGCTGGGTGCCCAGCAAAGAGTCGGGATCACGGACCCTAACCTGCGGATTCCTGGACGTTACGTGAAAAAGAAACAAACTAAGAATAGAAAGACATATGCTGTTCTGTATTTTGTTACACGTTGTTGGAAGGAGTGTAAAGGTATCACCACCGGCTTTGGAAAAGTAACAGCTTCTTAAGAAGGGAAGCATATGCTTACCTATAACCCAGTGATTTTACTCCAAAGTAAATGAGAGCAAATGTCCACACAAAAACCTGTATACGAACACCCAGGGTCTCACGTGGTGCCTAACAGTCCAAACGGGAGATGAATGTACACGGGGCAGTACATGTACATGGAAGAGTCCCAGTGAAAGGGAATGAAGGACTGATACATGTAGCAACGTGCACCACACTCAAAAAAAAAAATAAATAAAACAGCTGAGGAAAGAGTGCCTTACTTATAAATCCATTTACGTGATGTTTAAGAGCAGGTGACGCTAATCAAAGGTGTTAGACTCCGGCTGGGGCGCCTGGGTGGCTTAGTCGGTTAAGCGTCCGACTTTCGCTTAGGTCATGATCTCGCGGTTCGTGGGTTCGAGCCCCGCGTCGGGCTCTGTGCTGACTGCCAGCTCAGAGCCTGGAGCCTGTTTCAGTCTGTGACTCCCTCTCTCTCTGACCCTCCCCTGCTCACGCTGTCTGTCTCTCTCCTAGAAATAAATAAAAAACATTAAAAAAAAAAAGTTAAAAAAAAAAGGTGTCAGACTCCGGAAGGTTGTTTGAGTGAAGGAGCAGGCTGGCCGCCTCCGAGGGTCCGGGGCGGCGCTTTCTGGGGCAAGAACATTTAGGTTTCGATAAGGGTGTGTGTTACAAGAGCGAACACGGTTGTCAAAAGTACCCAAGCTGTATGATTAAGACGTGCACGTTTTAATGCACGCAAATCGTGTCAATAAAAATCTAGAAGAAAAACAGGAAACTTCAGAGAATGCGAACGCTGGTGGGCTCCATAAAGAAAGAAGAGGGAAGAAAAGAAACGAGGGGGCTCATATTTCCATGCCCATCAAATCAGCACCTGGGGGTCGCCTGGGCCCCCAAACTTTTGGTCCTTCTGCGGCCGAGTTCCGACGTCACCCAGACTCGGAGCTCAGCCCCTGAACTAGTGCAAGAGGGATCAGGCGGCCTCTCTGCTGGTGCTCAGCCGCCAGGACCCTCGGTGCCCTCTCTCCCTGCACGGGGGACGTGGCCTCAGCCCCCTCCTCACATGGTCCCAGCCACGCACCAGACCAGGGCTGCCGGACTGGAAGCGTGAGCTGGGGGAGTTCAAGGCTCTTGTCTTCATCCACTCATCCTTTTACAAACAGCAGCCACAGGACCTGATGCATGTGAGGCTGAAGGAATCCTGCAGAGGAACATCCTTACGCCGTCCTGGGGCCACCGTGAGCCTTCAGGTGCACCTGCTGGCCGGACCCCGGTCCCGTCGTCCACAGGTCCACGTCGGCCCCACGCCCCAGACCCCACATGCCTTGTCTTTCCTTGACTTCTGTCACCCACGCTGGGTGTGCATGACCCGCCATTATTAAGCACCGAAAAAACGGAGGTTGTGTTTACAGATTACCCTCAGAACAAGGTCTTCTGTCTCTGCTTTGCTGATTAAAACAACTCGATGGTGGGGCCCTTGGGTGGCTCAGTCAGCTGAGCGTCCGACTTTGACTCGGGTCATGATCTCACGGTTCATGGGTTCGAGCCCCACATTGGGCTCTGTGCTGACGGCTCAGAGCCTGGAGCTGCTTCGGATTCTGTGTCTCCCTCTCTCTCTGACCCTCCCCTGCTCATGCTATCTCTCTCTCTCAGAAATAAATAAAACATTAAAAAAATAAAAAATAAATAAAACAACTCAATGGCGGAAATCTACTCCTCGCGGCAACGTCATGAAGCGCCCCCGGTTCACTAGCAAGTCCGCGTACCTCGGCGGGAGAAAGTTACTTCTCTCGCGATGAGTGACGAGGGTCCCCTCTTTTCTACTTTGGGCTCCCTGTCCCTTCGCGGGGCCGGAATGTCAGCTGTGCGGGTAAGACGCCCATACTCCCTCCTGGAACGGAAATCGAGGGCTGAACCACGCGGCACGCGGGTGGCCCGCGTGTTTTCACTCCTGTTCTGGGATTGGCCGCCTCCGTTCGGGAGAGGGTCTGGGTCTGGTCACTGCACAGCCACTTAATTGGACTCGACAGCCATGATTTACTTACGAGCAGCATTTTCCTGGAGCCATAATCACACCGAGGACTCGTCTCATCTCAAGCTTCCAGAGCAGCAAAAATTCAGGTTTTTCCTGACACTTGGGCGTCGCAGGAGAGGGCGGAGGGAAGGCAGCACACACAGAGGCCTCGGGTCCCACTACAGGGCCTTGGGTTTCTACCTGCGTGGCCTCCCGGCTCTCCTCCCGCAGGTGCTCGGGGAGGGACAGCCGCCCCCACCCCCACGCCCCCCACTGGCTCTGCCTGGAGGCCAGTCTCCAAGGGACAGAAGCAGCTGCCCTCTTCAGAGCGACCGGCGCCCCAGGGACCCGCAAGGGCAGGGGACCTCCGCGCTGGGGCGCACACCAGAGGCCGGAGACTTTCGAACATGGTGGCGCGCAAACCTCCTTCCGAATACGTCTGCGCGCTCTTGCTTCCTGCCCTGTTTGGGGGCGGAGGTCACCCCAAGGGGGTAGAGCAATGAGAGCAACAGCACCCCCATCACTCGGGCTGTCCTCTCGGTGGGGCGAGCCCCGGAGCGCCCCCGGCCCCCCGCTCTCTCCATCCACTTGCTACGCAATCAGACCTCGAGGTCAGCAGAGCAGGTGCGACATCAAGATGGGGCCCCACACCTGCACCCGCGCAGGGCTTGGCTACGTTCTGTGAAGGGCCGGGAGGAACGATTTTCGCCCTTGGGGGCTGAGAGGCAAAGTGCAGGGTGTGTGTGAGGTCCTCACCTAATAAGGGAGGAAACACGTTTCCACCAAAGCTTTATTGCTGCTTTCCAGCTATCCCTGCCTCACGGTGATCAGCAGAGCACCAAGCAGGGCCTCATGGGGGCCTCTGCTGAGCCTCAGCCCCGTCGTCGCCGCCACAGGGAAGCAGCCAAGGTGATACAGGGAGGAAGGGGTAGGTCCGTACCCCAAAATAATTCCATTTATGTGACTGAGAAATAGGACTGTCATGTAATCGTTCCTGCGTCGTGATGCGCTCTTCTTCAGTTCTCTCTTCCAGTCGTTAAAAAACTTACAAGCCATTCGTAGCTCCCGGGCTGCAGAACGCAGGGGTCAGGCTGGGCTCGCAGGGGTCAGGCTGGGCTCGGCCCTGGGGCCGTCGTTTGCGAAGCCAGGACGGAGGATGACAGAAGTCAGCTCTGGGATCACGTTTACTTGAAGCGCGGGTCCCCAGGCTGCAGGACCGCTCCGTTTGGTGGGTTAGGGGAGGAAATTCGCCGTGCTCCTGGCTCCTGCCCTGCGCTGGCCCAGGGAGGCCAGGAGGAGGGGACACAGCTGGGTTTTGGGGGTGCTCACAGTCCAGGGCGGCATCACCGCGTGCGCCCTGCAGCATGAGCTCATGGGGCAGGAGCCTGCTTCCCGCGGGGTCTGCGAGGGACTCAGGAATCACTTCTCCACAGATGAGGGACGCAACAGTAATTCAGCAATCACGCTCGGTGACCCTCCCCACTAAGAAAGGACGCTGAGAGCCAGCAGCCGTGACTCCTGTCCTGAAGTGGCAGCCGAGGTCCCAGGGGAATGAGCGGAAAGTGTGGGATCTGAGCAGGGCTCTCGCTCACCGTCTTCCTCCCCATGTGCCCCCTGTGTCCCTGCCCCCTCGTGAGCGGGAACTGTCAATAATCCATCCCGGTTACCGGCCACCGCTGGATGCCGCCTCTCACGCGGGGACGAGCCCAGGTTAGAACAGGGATGTACTGATACAGATTCTACCTGTAAGTTCCTGTCTTTCAAGTATAAGCAACACATAAAATACCAAAACCGGTGCGGAGCCCGCATGGCAAGTCCCTCGGACACAGCCGCACCCGCCACCCGGCAGACACACGTGGGAAACGTCACCATTTTTATTTAGCGAGTTAGTTGGTTCATACTTAATTCAGACCGGATGAATCACCTACATTTTAAGTGAATTCTACAGATGTCAAAAGGTAAAAGGATTTTGTGGCATTCCATTTTACATTCATTAGTACCACGTTTAAAATAGAAAACAGCTTCCTTTTAATCACCTTGACCTGATTTTAATCTCCCGCCCAGCAACGAATGTATGGATCCCCGAAATATCATTTAACCCTGGGAGGAAAGGCTTGAAAATCTACTATTTTACATATCTGGAGTGTTTTCCATGCCAAAAGCTCCGGGCGTCCTAAAAGAATGTTGGAAGTATGCACAGGACCTGTGGGCATTTTCAATCATCAAAGCAAAGCAGAGAAGGGGGTGGAGAAGCCACGATGAACAGCAATAGAGGTGGAGGTAGGGAAAGAGGAGGAGGGAAGAATTGGAAGGCACCCAGAACCAAAGTAATAAGATGGATCAAACAGCAAAGCTGTCCTTGCACAAAGTCAACAGATTTGATGGAGGTGGTGTGACAGTCCAAAATCCCGAAGCCAAGTCACCGAGGCTGGGCGAGACCATGGCCGAGGTCTGCAAGGCGTCGATGAAGATGCAGTTGACCATCTTCTCCCCTTCGCTGACGTCAGAAGACTTACAGATTAAGGTGTGTTTGCCAAGGCGAGTGTGGTGTACCCGGCCCCTGGTTTCACCAATCAAGTATCTACTACCTCAAAGGACAGGTGGCTCAATAGGACAGGTGGCTCAATAGGACAGGTGGCTCAATAGGACAGGTGGCTCAATAGGACAGGTGGCTCAATAGTTACAGAGTTGCTTCTCCAGAGGCTTAATTATCAAGGACTCTGCTTCCTTCCTTCTCTCCTACCTGCCACCTCCCTTGTTGGCTTTATCCTTAAGTTGGAACACAAATGCCTACTGACTTCTACATGTCACACCAGACACAGTGACTCTCAGAGAAAGAACGGGAATTTTAAGTGACACACATGGGGACCCGTGTCCTTTCCTGAGTTAATTCATGGTGAAAGGAACAGTTTTTTTCTTGGATCCACTGTGAGTGTTTTAAGATATGGCCCCAATTCCTTGACAATTCTTGTATCAAGAGGCAGGCCTGCCTTCGTGTCCTCCCCATAACCAACCAAGAGAGAAGGGCAGAAGGGCTGCATGTGAGTTCCAAGGCTGGGTGTGAAAAATGTGAGTTCCAAGGCTGGGTGCAATCCTTCCTTGGAGGGAGGCCAGTTGCCAAGTCAGAATTCAGACAACCCGAGGCCGCCATATTGGAGAGATCACGTACAGGGCTGCCATTGACAGCCGATAGCACCACCTCTGGCCATTGGAGACGCCATCTTACATGTCTGACCTGGCTGAGGTCCCAGATCATTTCGGCTCCAACCAACATCTCTAACCCTCAGTAAAGACCCAGGCCCCCAAGGAAGAACCACCCTGAAAAGCTCTGTCCCACACAAAAAATGGTTGTTTTAAGCATCTAAGTTTCAGGGTAATTTGTGAACAACAGTAACCAGACAAATAATCGTATCAACTTCTAGGGCTGAAAGAGGAATCAACACTCCCTGAGGCCCAGGGATAGATAAGAAGGGGGACTATGTGAACTTGAACTGAGTCAGGAGTCTGGTGTGACACAGCAAATGGATACCGGGTAGGCACCCGGCAGTAATTTCCACAACTTCGAAGAATTCAATGCACTAACCTCCCGTGAGTTAATTTGTGCAAAGCGTTAACATGGTGCCTGGCATATAATAAAGACGTGATAAATGATAGTTATTTCTGTTATTATTCCATGTGCAAATGTACTTAAGAGTTTCTCATATACCTTCCCAAGGAGCTCACAAGTAAAATTTGGTTATCTTGTCTACTTCCTTGTTGATCTAGATGGGGAAAAATGCACGGAGGCAAAGACAAATAGACCTTCCTTTCAAATAAAAAGGACCCCCGTAGCTAAATCTTTTTATTGAGTCTTTTGTTTCTCCTTCCCCACCTCCCAACTCATGGCCTCCGCACGTCCTCCTTGCCTTTCCCTAGCAGTATCTCCCCAAACTGGCATTCTTATCAAACTCGAGTACTAAGGCATTGGGTCTTGCCATTCAGACTGTCCCAGCTCTCTCGGTTTCCTTTAGTTAACCTGAGAGGCCGCTCTCTTCTCCATTCCTTCCTCCCTCTTATCTGAAACAGCTCCAAGCCCTGAGCGCTACCCTCCTGCCCCCGCGCCAGCCACCACCATCCATGTTCTTCCTAACTTGCTTGGGTCCAGTGTGCTTCTAACTCCAGAAGGTGGACTGTTGCAGACCCCTAGCAAACATGGCGGCCACAGGCATTCGCGGTACCCATGTACTTCTGCAACAGGGCTTTGGGCTTTGCAACTCTTCCCAAAGACGCAGGGCCCCCTCTCCCGGATTCTGGGCTGGCCCAGTGACTTGCTCTGATCCTGGTATCTCGACATTTATCCTCTTGAGGTCCTGCACGCCCACAGGAAGAAACCCAGCAATCATGTTGGAGACACCACACAGAGGGCGTCACTCCAGACGCTGGTAGAGGACAAAGACAGATGGCCCTAGCCGGAAGACCAGACAGAGGAGGTGGCAGTGAGATCCTGCAGCCCAAACTGCAGGTGCACCAGGAAGCCCAGCCTCGACTGCATGAAGCAGACACCAGCGCACCGGCTGAGCCCTGGCCCATCAACCAGGGACCCGTGAGCAAGCCCCGACTGGCGTGCAAGCTTGAGTTTTGGGGCGGTGCAGTCCGCGGCACTAGAACCCTGGGCAGGCCCCCACCCCAGAAGGAAAGCTCGGTCACACGGCGATGCTTAAAGAATCCACAAGGTCTTGTCTTGTATTTCTCTCTCTTTCTCCCCTGCAGGTCACTGGAGCAGCTATGTGTGTACAGCACACATGCGTGTCCTCATGCCTACGTGCGAGAACTTCCGTAAGTTACTTAATACTCTTCTTCACAGCAACTTGCCTTATTTACCTATACATTTACTAGAGAATGAAACCTCACGTTCGTATTACGAATGCATCACTTGATGGACACAGAAGGACTCCGTAACACAAACAATGCAATTGTTGCCATTTAAAGATGCCGACCCGTGGCCCCCGTGGCCTCCACCCCAGCAACGCACACACCACCCTCTTCCTCAGATCACTTCCGGATACAAGACTTGTCAAGAAGACGTAAGAAAGTTTAACTTTTGCTTTAATTTGTCTTTGCACGTATCACCGTACTTTCACCTAACTAGATGTTATTATCTGACAATTGCCTACCTACAGAGTGCAAGTTCCGTTAGGACTCTTTCTGTCCGTTTCGCTGCCTTTCCCCATCACCAGGACGTAGAGACCGCACTTAGTAGGCGCTTAGCACTTAGGCAGTGGCTAAAGGAATAAACAAATAAATTAATGATTCCTGCCTCAAAGCCTGGAGCTCCCCCCACCAATCATGAGGAAACTTGTTTGATTATAAAGACTCTCCTGGGAATCTTTTCTTCATAAATCAATACTGTTTGCACCAACTCAAAGTGAAATGCTCACTTCCCTTCATATTTTAGTCCCTAACGCAATACATTTTTGATGGTGTATTTATTTTCCGCCAAGTAACAATGGGTCTGATGAAAAATGGGCAGCCCTGAACCTTGGAATGTGTGAGAAAGAATAATGTGTTGATTAATCAACCTCACGAAACACGCAGCCCCTCTCTCGCAGAGGGTGGCGGGCATGGGCTCACACAAATGGAAAAGGATGAAGAGAATCAATTTTCTAGGAATCAGAAGGCCAAGGGGCTGGAGAGAAACCAAAGGCACATTTTTAGCCTTCTGTGCCCACGTCCTTTCTTCTTGCACTTAGCACACTCAAAAAAACGGTATTTCCCCCCTTTTCCATTAACCACCTCACCCTGTCTTCCTCCGATGCTCAAGGACAGACAATGGGTGTACACAAATACAATCTTTATTTTTTCGCATTTTGTTCATAAAAGGGATAACACCTCCATAGCCAAAATTTAAAAAAAACTACATTCTTAGCAAAAGTAAACAGCAAATGACCAACGATTTCTGCTACTGATCTTTCAATGGGGCTTTCACTGTCCAACTGGAGAGACCACAAATGGAAAACTTCGGATCCATTTTTGTTTTCAATAAAAATCTTGTCTAACAGCATCATGAATATTCATGCTTTCGGCTTACTTCCAAATAAAACAAGAGAAGCCAGATGAAACAAGAAAGAAAGAAAAAAAGCAGTTCACTCAGCTGCACAAAGGTTTGAAGGACAAGATTTTATGTTTTAAGACATGTGCATCTGTTAAAAAAAAAAAAAAGAGAGAAGAAGAAGAAAAAACAAACTTACAATAATCAGAGCATGAAAAGCGCCAGCATCGACATCAGCGTTTCTTAAATTTCGGTTATTTCCTCACCGACTTTGCAATGCTTGCCTTATCTGTGGGCAATCGTCTCATTGTTTATGTAATCTTTTTTTTTTCCTGTAAATGGATTCAATGCAACTGATTTGTAAATAATCTCGCCTCCTCTCTTATCTATGTTTTAGAACCTATTTATAATTTTCTTATACATGATAAAACACATTGTAATTAATAAAATGAAAGACGCATGCCCAAGTAGTAAGGAAAGTTTGGTGTATGGCCATTGGCACTCTCACCCCACTCAGAACGAATCACCCACCGAAACGTTGGGCATTTCATTGTGAAGAGCCTTCATGCTCAGGCCAAGGTCATTGAGAGCTGAACCCACGTGGGAGGGGCTCTGGGATAGAGCGGTAAGAACACAGCCTAACTTCAAAGGCTTGCCCTCTAGTGGGACTCCAATTATAAAAGGAATCGGGCCCGCTCTACCATTTGTTCTAGACATTGGACCCCCAGAAGGCAGGGCTGAAGGCCAGGCTTCCGTATGATATGCGCTATCCAATATGGTAGCCAATATGCTAGCCCCATGTGGCTATTTAAGTTTAAATGAATTAAAATTAAATATAATTCAAAATGTAGTTCCTCCACTTCAGTGGCTACATTTCAAGTGCTCGGTCACCACTCAGGATGAGAGGCTGTTCTGCTGTGTGGAGCACAGATATGTGGGCCATCTCCACCACCACACAAAGTTCTACCAACTAGCTCGTTCCAGAAACCACATTCTCTCCATACCCAGGAGCTAATTCCAATAACTCATCTGTGAAACTCAGGGCCCCACATCCTCTATAGGCACACGGAGATCCATCCCCAAATCTTCAGAGACATTGTGGCTATTTCCCTGGGAGATTCTGGAATCTTCTGAGTATTAACCTTAATTCCTTTTTCCAGAAGGTCCTCTTCCTGCTTCTGTCTGTTAAATATCCCTTCGTCTCATGCCAGAGCGTCCACATGGAGCTTTCCGGCCACTTCACCAGGGAGCAGCAGCCTTATTCACTTCACTTACACAGAGTTAAGAAGACACCTGTCCAAAAAACACTGCTATTTTTGAGATACTGGGATCATTTACGGCATTATTATCTTGTGCTCTGACGGGCACACTGTGATTCAGACACAGCCAAGTTCTGATAAGACAGCGTCTTCACACGTTACATATTGGAAAACTATTATTACTTCCTCTGTAATGGAATCATGATAACATCAAACAAGAATGAGGTTTCGTCTTGGCTTTGGTCCAAATGGAGAAGTCATCCTAATAAAGTGGAAACAGACCCAAAGCTCAGACTAATAAGAAGGTATCTGGTCGGCTTTTTCTAGTGGTGGAATAGGTTAACACAATTAACTTGATGAAGCCAAGGACTGAAACCCGGCGGCTACGAAATGCCGAAGTCTGGATCGTAGGCGAAAATGCCCCCAGGGGCCAGGAAAGTAATTTAAGCGAGGCGGCTGTGGGGAGGTTCTGGAGGGAGTGGGGGACCCTGATGGAGTGAACAAAAGCCCCCCACCCCCGAGAGTTGACTCCAAAATCTCAGAGCAGAAAAATGGGCTCAATGTTAAGATCTTCTGACCTTTTTTTTTTAAGAAAACACAGAAAATCAGCTTCTTAAATAAAATTCATTTTTAAAATTCTAGGCACAGCCAACAGAACGTCCTCAAGCCTGCAGACTCTAAGCCATGTACTAAGCAATGTTTTCTTTTCACAGTATTTATTTATTTTGAGAAGAGGGAAGGGGCAGAGAGAGAGAGGGAGAGAGAGGATCCCAAGCAGGCTCCATGCTGTGAGCGCAGGGTCCGTCCTGGGGCTCAAACTCACGAACCGTAAGACTGTGACCTGAGCTGAAACCAAGAGTCGGGCCCTTGACCAACCTAGCCATGCGAAGCGCCCCTCCTAAGTCGTGTTTTGATGAATTGGGAGGTAAAGGAGAAAGAAAAAGTGTGATTTCGCGATCAGGTTATCCCTCGTGGCAGATTGTGGCAGTGGCCACGGTTCTTGCCTTCCCTTGCCTTGCGCCCCGCTCTGTTTAGAAAGCAATGGAAATAACGATGCGAATCCAGGGGCCTGCTGGAATCGGGCTCATCCTCGTTTGTGAGCCTGCATGTTAAACCCTCAGGAGTTCTTACAAGGCGGATAGTAACTTGAATGGGGGAGGGGGGAATTTACGCCACAGAAACAGGCCAGCGCTACAGGTAAGAGCTGCCTCTCCCCCTTCCCCGAGACGTTATCAGACGTTCATCAGCTTACGTCTGCATGAGTCTCTTACACACCAATCCAGGCATCGAATGCAGTCCCTTCTTTCTTTCTCTCTCTCTCTTTTTTTTTTTTTAAGTTTAGTTACTTATTTAGAGAGAGAGAGAATGAAGGAGGGGCAGAGAGAAAGATCCCTAAGCAGGCTCCAGCACAGAGCCCGACATGGGGCTTGAACCCACAGAACCCATGAGAGCATGACCTGAGCAGAAATCAAGAGTCAGATATTAACCGACTGAGCCCCCAGGTGCCCCCAGTCCCTTCTTTAATAAGAAGAATCGAGGAGCCCGAGATCCCTTTGTAAGGAGCATCTCCAATATCCGGTAGGGAGTCTCGACGGGTTTTTCAGGACCTAGAGAGGTGAGAGATCTTGGACCCCGGGATCCCCTATTCTCTTCATCCACACATACACGCAGCTACGGCCCCACTTTCAGAAAACAGTAGTGCAAGCGCCCCACTGGCAAACTATGAAGGCATTAGCGTATTGATTTTAAGACGGCCATTTCTTACGGCATCACTTTTTAGTAAGGACCGGAAATGGCTCCAAGCGCCTGGAATGCGCAGCCCCCAGAAGCAGGGACCCCTAGAAGAGGGGCGGCATGCGGGGCGATGGCGGCCAGAGCGGCAGAATTTAGTCGAGCACGGAGCCAGTCTTCTTCAAGGGCTACCCGTGCTGTTTCTTTCATGGCAACCTGGGGTCCAGTCGATTGATGCTGGCTTGATAGTCAAATGAATGAATGAATGAATAAATGAATGAATGAATGAATGAATGAATGAATGAGATGGAGAGATTCAGATGTTCAGATGCCTCTGGGAAAATGAGAAGAAGGGCATCTTATGATCGGGGAAGGCTGCTGCTCCCGTGCATGTGGTGTCGAGGGCCAGGCGCCGGCTCGCACACCGAGGATGGATGCTCGGCTCTTCCTGAGAGATGAGTGTCCTGCAACCCACTGAGACTCCATGTCTGCAGCTCACGGTGCACCCGCCGTGGCCGGGATCCAGAGCTTCTCCATTCGGAGACTTGACCGCAGCAAATGCCTTCCGACCTTCTATGTGATCGCCATGGGAGTCTGACCATCCCCCGAATTGGTGGTGATTTCGCCCAGGCAGTGGGCAGAATCACGACTTCCCTCTTGACCCGAGTTACACATTGGACCACGCAGTCATCCTGTGCTTATTTTTCATACCATTAGGGAAATAGGGATATACATGCATACTCGTTTTATTGTGCTTTGCAGATGTGGTGTTTTTTACTATCTGAAGGTCTATGGCCACTCTGCCTTGAGCAAACCTGTTGGTGCCATTTTCACAACAGCATTTTGCTCACTTCCTGTCTCCACGTCACATTCTAATAATTCTTCCAACAGGCCAAACATTCTCGATACTAGTATATTTGTCACGGTGATCTGTGATTAGTGATTACCAATTGTGGAAAGCTCGGATGACACCATTTTTTAGCTATAAAGCGTTTGTAACTAAGGTAGGTACATTTTTTTTAAATGTTTTTATTTATTTCTAGGAGAGAGAGATCGACAGCGTGAGCAGGGGAGGGTCAGAGAGAGAGGGAGACACAGACTCTGAAACAGGCTCCAGGCTCCGAGCTGGCAGTCAGCACAGAGCCCGACGCGGGGCTCGAACCCACGAGCTGCGAGATCATGACCTAAGTGGAAGTCGGATGCTTAACCGACTAAGCCACCCAGGCGCCCCAAGGTAGGTACATTTTTAAGACACAATGCTATTGCACACGTAAGGACTAGCATAGAGTGTGAACGTAATCTTCATATGCACAGGCAAACCAGAAACATCCACTCGATGTGCGGTGACATTCCCTTTGTGCGGGAGTCTGGGACCAGACCTGCACTGTCTCCCGGTCACGGTGCCTGTGCAGGAAGCTCAGGACTACAAAGCTGTCGGCGGCTCTGACGGTGACAGAGATTAATCACTTAACATTCATTAGGACTCAATTATTGTGATTCTTTAGTGTTTTGTGGTCTCTCCTTTCATGTTCTACAAATAGGCTTGGCTGCAGGTTTGAAGATAGAACATTCTGGAAACCAGTGTAAAGTCCCCAGGGGAGGGGGCTCTTTAATCACCATTTACTCCACCATGCAGAGTTTCATTCTTCTGACTTTTCAGCCAGTGCCAGAAGGCAAGAGGAGCTCTCTGGAGATTTTGCAAATGCCAGCGTGTTCACGGCGGGCCCTCCACTCTCCGGTCTAGGAAGCCTTCTCGGCGGCGGCGGCCACAGGTTGCTCCAGGGGAGCCCGTCTCCCCCATCGGACATGCCAGCACACCGGGGGGATATCTGCCCCACACAGCTCTTGACACGTGGATGCAGAGCATCCTAGGACCACGTTCAATGTCATCAGCTTCTGTGACATCACAGAGGGACATGGCTCTCTCTGCCTAACACCTACTGACACACGGCAAAGGGCACATGAGGCCCAGGCAGAGGCCGCTCGCATCTCATAAACTGTGCCCTCTTTCGTCGTTCAATTCAATTACAGGGCACACACCTGCCTTCCCTTTGAATAGTTTAAATTACATGAGAAATGAGAGCAATCTGGAGTCTAGAAGAAAGTTGTAGGTGTTTATGTAACATTTTATGCACACACACACAAAGTCAGCAATCCCCATGGCAACGGGCCTGCCGCCTGTGTTTCTGGAGACAATTCAAGAAGCAAGGAGGACAGAGCAACGCCGGGTGACTGAATTTCAGGGGTTTGCAGGAAACCTTTCCAGACACAGGTAACTTCTCGTTCTCTCCCAAGTAAGGTTCTTTGTGGCTTCAAGTCATCTCAGGGGAGGAGGGGGGCTTTACACCTCGCAATTGTCAAACGTCTTCCTTTCAACCTTCTCTGTCTCTGTTGTCTTGAAGAATATAATTTCTTAAAGCACTTTTTGCGTCTTGACTTAAGACCACATCTCAATGTCCTTTCCCTTCTCAAGCAAATGTCGTAAACAGGCAAAGGACAGCATAATCTGAAAAAGCACTCAATTCTCCATGGGAGAAACTACAAGGGATGCATCACAGATGCCTGTACAACCTTCACCTAAACTGACGAATTCTGAACTGCTGTCCATTGTGCTGCTCCTCCTGCCTCCCGAGCACGCACATCGCCAACCTCAAGGTGTGGGCAGAACCGATTTCTTCTGAAGGCCTCTGTCAGTCTGCTGGTATCTGTGACCAATACGCTGAGCTCGCTGCCTTGATTTTCTCCTGTGAGTTACTGAATTAGCCCCCTGTACTCCACTGTGACCACATCCTAACTAATTCCATCTGCAGTGACCCCAACCACCTGGTAAGGTCGATTCCTAGGGCACTGACCGTTAGGACAACAACGTGGAGATTTTGCACACAGGTGTTAAGTGAAGGTACCTGGGAACATGTTAGAAAAATCAGTTCTCTGGCCCAACTCCACATCTACTGAACCAGAAACTTTAGAAGTGGGTCTGGGGATGCCTGGGTGGCTCAGTCGGTTAGGCGTCCAAGTCCTGGTTTCGGCTCAGGTCATGAGCTCACAGTTCGTGGGACTGACATGAGTGGGATTCTGTGCTGACAGTGTGGAGCCTGCTTGGGATTCTCTCTCTCTCTCTCTCTCTCTCTCTCTCTCTCCCTCCCTCCCTCTCTACTTCCCCCTGCTCCCGCTTTCTCTCTCTCAAAATAAATAAATAAATAAACTTTAAGCACAAGCAGAAGTAGAGCCCAGTGACCGACATAGTAAAGGCACTGTGGGGATGCTCACGCCCCCTCCCAGGCCGGGAACCGTGGTTTACACGACTCTTGGCTGAGAGCCGTCCACGGCAGCTGAAAGCACCGGGCTGGCGGACTCCCTTCCCAGAGGAGCATCTGCATCCCGTGGGGGTGGAGGGTGAGTGGGGCATCCTGCCCTGGGGCTCCGGGCCATACCGCCACCTGCTAGCTATCTATGCTGCTATCAGACACACACACACGTCAAGGGAATATTCCCAAATCAATAGAACTGCTCCACAGGCTGTCCACCGATGTATCCTTTTCATTTCGAAAACCAAGCCAGCATGTGTTCTCAGATGTTTCTCTGTCCCTGTACAGCACACAGGAGAATACAGGGAATCGTGTGAGGCTCACAGCTCTTTTGGCCAGAAACACCACACCACTGAGTTCCACGGCTCTTTCTCACATGCTGCGCAGGAGAGCTCTGAGGCCACCCTTGCTCTCTGGTTCATCGGGAGGGAGAGAGAGAAAAGATACCCACTGCTTTCTGGTCTTTCCAAACTTCCCATGCGTGCTCCCTGGAGCTCACGGGTCCTTTCAGGGTCCGACCAACATGTAACTCCTTCCACTCCACACCTGATGCTCTGTTTCTCTTGACCCTCAGTTTAGGAGAAGCTATTTATCTGATATTTTGAAGCAAGAACCAACCTGATGAAAGATTTCCAATTTTTGCGTCCAATTCCAAAGTTAAGGGTTTCGCGCTCTTGTTTTCCATGTGTGTTATGACATCCCATTCTTCGCGGAAATCAGCATCACGTGTTTGTGTGATGGGTTGACTCTTGGGAAGAACCATGCTAGACTAAGAACCCCAACAGAAGGTGGGTTGATGGATGGATAAATACCCATGGCAGGTTGACTGAGAATGCGAAGATAACTGGTCTCTCGAGCTCGTTGGAGACTCGGTAGCCCAAGTGGTTCCTGAGAAGAAGCCAAGTTGCTCCCTGACCCTGCAGCCAAGCTCAGCTAAGTGAAAACGGTGACTTCTCACTGTCCCCCTTAATGCCGCCGCCATGTTAGCTACCCGTCTCCCCACTGTGCATTTCAGGATGGCATAATTGGGTTTGTCAGCTGGAAGCAGTCTTGAGCTCTTCTCTCTGAGAGATGCTGACACTGATCTATCAACTCTGAGAGGCAGTCTTGAGCCTAAGAAGCCAGTTCTGGGAAGTGCTCATTAACGCTAATGAAATGGACGTAATTGAAGTGTGATACGCTTTCTGCCGATGTGGTAACAAGGATGGGCTCCGTCTTTGAATGCACCCCTCTGATGTTATCAAAGCCCTTCTTCTTTTTTCAAGAAAAGATATTAAGATATACTTATTGTGAAGTATAGACTAACTAGATTAGGTCCTTGCTCTTTGGTAAACATGAAAATTGGCCTTGATTTTAATGGCTTGTTGTCACGTTACCTGCTGCCAACATCTGGGAAGGGTGTTTCAAAGAAACAGAACCTCTTCCATGGCCAGGCAAGGCCATTATGTTCCCAACAGACACTTCTTACCTAACGTTCATGGGGACCGTGTTATTCCCTGAGAACCACAGTTGCCTTCAACGTCCGAGAGTAGGTGGGTTATAACCTGCGATTACAGATATGCCTCTGGCCATCACCCATTGGTTTTCCTCCACGTTTCTCAATGCCGGCATCACTGATTGGCATTGTGGCTCAGAATACCCTCTGTTGGGGAGAGGGAGGTTGTCCTGTGCGATGTGCAATGGGGAACACCTAGTATCATCCCCGGTCTCTACGCAGGAGACACCAGAGGAAAACTTCTCCCAGCTCTGATAACCAAGTATGTCACGCGAGGTTTCCAAATGTCCCTTAGGAAGGGAATACATCTGACCCCTGGTTGAGAACTGCTAGTTTTGCCTGAATGGAAGCAAGGCCATCCTTCCTCCTAAAGGATGTAGCTGTTACCATAGAGATGGAAGTTGATCAGTTGTAATACTTTCAGGTGCATCCAGCAGCTCTCAGCCAGGAGTGGCTATAATGTGCCTTCTGAGTGGGGTGCTGAGGGCTCAGTCGGTGAAGGGTCCAACTCTTGGTTCGAACTCTGGTCATGATCTCACAGTTCATGAGTTTGAGCCCCCGTCTCTCTCCCCTTCCCCCACTCTCTCTCTCTCTCAAAATCAATAAATAAACTTAAAAAAATTGTTTAATGTGTCCTCTGTGTAACTTCAGGAAAAACATAGGTAATTAATATAAAAATAATAATTCAATTATTTACATTTACCAAGTGCTCAAAATGTGCCCATCACAGGTTAAAATTCTCGCAATAGCCCTAAGGGTTGCTGCGATTATTCTTATCCTCATATGGAAACTGAGGCACGGAGAAGTTGAGGACCCTGTCCATGTTGCTGCCGGGAGGCCGTGGGTCTAGGATTTGAACTCAAGCGTCATCTCTAGAACTTACCCCCATCCCGATGCTACCGGTGGGCATCTGCTCCTGCCTTTGCCCAGTGGATGAACCCCTTGTCTTGTAGTATTGATACCTCGGTTTCCCCTTTGTCAAATACTCTGCCTCTGCTCTCAGTCAGCACATTGTTAGTGGGATTAATCCACCACTTGCAACTTCGAAGGACAGCCTGGTGAATAAGCACATTCAAATGTTCTGGTCCCAATAAATGCATGAGGGATGGGTACGTGGCTCAAACCAACCCAAGCAGACTCAACTCCAGCTCATCTGTGACCAAAATGTCCACTTACAAATTTCTGGTGTGGTGGTCGTGGTGGTGGTGGTGGTAACATACACAGACATAAACTCCACCATCATAACCAATGTTGAGCATACAGTTCAGTGGTATTAAATTCACTCACCGCTTGCCCATCTCCAGAATCCAATTCATCTTGTGAAACTGAAGCTAGTCACCCATTCAATGACAAATCCCCCAGCCCCTAGCACCTGATGACCGCACTCCTCCTTTCTGTCTCGATGGCTGTGACCATGTACCTCCCATAAGAGGAATCATTCGGTATTTGTCATTTTATGACTGGCTTACTTCACTTTGTATGATGTCCCCAAGGTTCATTCATGTTGCAGCAAGTGTTAGAATCCCGTTCCTTTCAAAGGCTGAATCATATCCTGTTGTTATGCGTGGACTCCCCTTGCTACCCACTCATCTGTTGATGGACACTCAGGTTGCTTCTGCTTCTTGCTCGTTGTAAATAATGCAGCTGTGGGCATACGAATGTCTCTTCAGGATTCTGCCTTCAGTTCTTTGGTCACACATACACAGAAGTGCAACTGCTGGCTCATATAGTAATTTTATTTTTAGTGTTTTGAGGTGCCGCCATATTGGTTTTCACGACAGCTGCACCATTTTACACTTCCACCCAGAGGACACAAGGCTTCCCACTGTTCCACATCCTCATTGACACTTACTGTTTTCTGTTTTATCCACAGCAGCAATCCTAATGGGGGTGAGGTTATGGTATTTCATTGTAGGAGACGTGCACTTCCAAACTCTCAAGTGTTGTATGAGCCGGGAACCGCGGGAGTCACCGTGGGGGAGCTGGTAAGAGCAGGGACAGCATTAAGACAGAGGTTTGGGTGATAGAGTGAGAGTCGATGAATCCCAGAATGGGTTGTTCACAGAGCTGTGGCATCTTGTGAATAATGACTTGCCAAACACGATGCAAATATGATTTTCTAGAAGCCCCATAGGGCCATCCAAGCAGCAGTTCCAGAGGAGCCAAGATGTGGATTCTCAGGAGCAGCGGGTCTGATCCAGGCAGCAGGGGGTAAGAGCCTCTAGAAAGGCTGTGTCTCCCCTTATGATGTAGGGAATGCCATCCTCCAAAGGCTCCCCTGAGACACATTCAAAGGAAGAGACGTTTTCTTCAGGAAAGCATGTCTGGTGATCAAAATACCAGAACAAGGTGCCATTGGATGCCAATATTTTAGGGAGACGTGAGATATGGTCTTCGTCTTCTTCTATGCACTGTCCTCACAGACGGCTCCATCTGAATGATGGTCACCATCCGTGTCTGCACCTGCTGATCCTTCCGGATTATGCTTCCAGGTCCTTCCAGATGATGGTCCTTCCAGACGATAAGGTGACAGAGAAAGAAAGCCCTAGTTGCCGTAAGTTAGGCTAAGGTGGCAAGGTCAGGCCTTGAGAACATGGGTTCACTCCAGAGGAAGGTGAGGGACACTGGGACCCCAGCCGGGGCTCACGGAGGGAATGGTTAGAAACTGGGCCTGAGACCCACCGCCCGCCTCTCTCCCCTTCAGTCCCCTCCTACACCACGCATGGCCGTCTTGTCTTCATGTCCCCATTTGCAGGACCCTCCTTCCTAAATACAACAGTGCATCACCCTTCTGAAACTCACTGGAGCCCAGATGGTCACAGAGGACCCGTAGCTTCGTGAAAAGTCACCCAACACGGCTAGGAACGCAGGGAACAGGAGCTGAAGTAGGTAATGAGAGTCCAAGGAAGGTTCTGACCGAGAGGGGGTAGTGCAGCGGGAACACTCTCAACACAGGGAAGCCTGGTTTCCCTACCCACGATTTTGGTGGTACAAGACATTGATGGTTCAGATTCCCCAAAGTTAGGGACCCTGGAGTAGCGCCACGAGCCAGGAAAGGGCAGCAAATCAACACTGAAGACTAGCCCGCGATGGGGGCGCCTGGCTGGGTCAGCCGGTAGAGCATGAGACTTCAGCTCAGGTCATGATCTCAGTGCTCGGGAGTTCAAGCCCCGTGTCGGGCTCTGTGCTGACAGCGCAGAGCCTGGAGCTGCTTCGGATTCTGTGTGTGTGTGTCTCTCTCTGCCCCTCTTTCACTCCTGTTTGCTCTCTGAATCTCTCTCTCTCAAAAATAAACATTAAGGGGCGCCCGGGTGGCTTAGTCGGTTAAGTGTCCGACTTTCGCTAGGTCATGATCTCGCGGTTCGTGGGTTCGAGCCCCGCGTCGGGCTCTGTGCTGACTGCCAGCTCAGAGCCTGGAGCCTGTTTCAGTCTGTGACTCCCTCTCTCTCTGACCCTCCCCTGCTCACGCGCTCTCTCTCTCTCTCTCTCCTAGAAATAAATAAAATAAATAAATAAATAAATAAATAAATAAATAAATAAACATTAAAAAAATACCCCAATATGGAGGCACCAATTGGTAGAGCATTTGACTCTTGATCTCTGGGCTGTGAGTTCGAGCCCCACGTTGGGTGCACAGACTACCTTAAAACAAAAATCTTTACAAAAACTAGATACCTTTACAAAAAGCACCCCAGCATTCTGGGACACTGGAGCATCCCACGCTCTCTCTGCAATGAGCGCTCACCCCTCAGCCTGCCGCTGCTCTCCAAACATGCCCAGGCGGACGAGGGCCATGTCCCCGGTCCCCTTCTGCCCTGCTAAACTGTCTGCAACACCTGCGATCTGGGAAGCTCGGAAACTAAGGTGCCTTTTATTATTTTATTTTATTTATTTTATTCTGAAAACTATGTTCACTTAATCGGTTAAAGAATGAGGAACCAAGACGGCAGGTCCGGGTCAGCAAGGCTGTCCTTCTTCCTGTTTTCAGAGCGCCGCAGTCAATTTTCTGTGTGGCCGTTTCCTACAACAGCCAAACGTCTGGCCGAAGCCGGGCTGCCTGGCAACGTGGATGTGTTTTGGGGGCCAGGGAGGGGGCCTTGGGCAGGAAACATTCTTTCTTCACTTCTTCCCAAGCAGAAAGAAAATTGTTCCTTTTCTCTGTTCCAGAAGAATACATTTAAAATGACAAGCCGAACAAAATGAAAACAAACCTCTCCTTTGGAGACATTCAACAGGGAAATGAATTTTAGACAGAGCGTGGGAAGATGAGTTTCTGGTCTTGTCTGAACGCAGCTCCAAATCTGCAGCCCGCGCACAGCCGACTGGGTTCCGGGGTCTCCTCCTGACCCTGAACCTGGGAACCGCCGGTCATCCCCTAGGGCTCCGCCCGACCTGGGCTGATGCCTCGTTGGAAGCGAGGAGGCAAATTACCCCGGGGTGAGCCGGGGTCTGTGGAATTGCCTTGGAGGGTTTTCCACATCCTCGGGCATCATCGGGATCAGGGAAAGAGAAAAGAGCTCCCCAGGTTGACTCGCGGCACGCGGGCTGCGGTCTGTAATCAGGGGAAGGGTTTGAGGAAGCGGGTACAGGTGCACCGAGCCCAGAAGGGGGTGTTCTCTGCGCAGCAAAGGCCCGGGGCCCATCTGTAGCTCTGCTTTCCCACCGGTGGGGGCTGCTGAGGGGCACATAGTAACTGAGGGGATCCCAGCAGGACAGAATGGAAGGCTCCAGAAGGCCTGGCATGGTCGATCCTCTCTGGAGTAGGTGGGACAGCGGCGGTCCCCCACTTCCTGTACCCCGGGGACCCCGGGATGCGGCCTCACTGGGATACAGGGTGTCTACTGATGTGACTGGTCCAGGCGCTCCAGATGGGGCCATTGCGAGGGAAGGAGAGGGGACCTGAGACACGGCCGCAGGGGGGATACAGAGGGACCGGCCACGGTGGGGGAGAGAAGCAGCCAGAAGCGGAGGCACCAGCAGGCTGAGGCAGGGGAAGGACCATCCCCCAGAGGGAGTGCGGCCTGCCAGCTGATTGCAGATTTCTGCCCCACGACTGTGAGCCAGCACGTTTCCTTCCATCCCTTTCAGCTCCCCGCCCCCCCAACCCCCGACCCCGTTTGGGGTAATCTGCTACAGAAGGCCTAGAAACAAACACACCTGCTGTATGGAGCCACGACTTCGATCAGGAGACAATCTCAGCCCGGGGTCTCCATCGGGTCCCCAGGCCTGCGGGGTGGGGCTGAGAAGTGACTCCCTCGTCCACAGACATCGATGCGAAGACTGAAAGCCTCTGTTTCCAGCTTCTCGTCAAAACCAGCAAACCTGGCTGCAGGGTCGTGGGTCCCTGCGCCACAGCGCGTGGCGGGGTGAAAGACAGCCTCCGCATCTGGCCTCTTCCGCTAAAGACGGTTCTCAAGGGCCGTCCACACTGTGGCCCAAATCACCTCTCATTCCCTCCTCTGGCCACGTGATATTCCACTGCGTGGACAGATGGCATTTTGCTCATCCATCGGCCGGCGGATGGACATATGGGTTGTGTCCGTGCTTTGGCCATTATGAAAACCGTCGCTGTGGACACCTGCGTATCTGTGTATGTTCGGTGTATAACTAAGCATAAGCAGGCTACCTTACGGAGCGCCCCCACTGGCTTCGGTCGAGCAGGAGAGATACGCTCCATGAACCCCCACCCCCCACCCCGGCCACCCAGGGCTGGCTGGGAGCCTGCTTTGCCTGTAAAAGATCAGCATCACAAAATCCTCTCAGAGGAGGGGACAGCCAGCCTATGACGCGACCTGCATGCCCTCCTCACGCATTTAGGATCTAGGAGTGAGTCTGCCGACAAATGTCATCCTGCCTGGACAAACAGCACTTGCTTCCCCCGACATCCCTGCCTTCTGAGTCACTTCTGCTCATCTCTTTAAAAGCTTCTTCCCTGCTTCCCCTCCCCCCTCCTTATCCTTTTTATTTATTTATTGGAAGATTCTGGAAACACAGAGGAGCTGTTAAGCGCACGTGGCATTGCACTGATTTGGTTGCGGGGACGTCGGTTATTAACAAGGACGACGGAGCACACATCCACCAGTCAAACCGGGACAGAACTAACAAGTCAGGAGCCCCCACATCCACGTGGCGTCCACGGAGGCCACGTCCCCTTATCGGGATCCTGTCTCTACAAGGCGTGGCCATTAACGTAGCTGCGCGGCATACGGTGCCTGTCCTCTGCTCCCTTTCTTATCCTTCTGGGGACAGTCCCTTTCTACCTCCTTACTTCATGGCGTTTCAGTTAAAAAAGAGAAATCACCTCTTCCGATTTATGCCCCGAAGTCTCCGTTAACGGTGCCGGCTCACGACACCCACCCAGAAAGCGCAAAGCGGCCCTGAGAATTACGGCTCCACCGTCAGTAACCCCTGAGAAACACACAAGGCTTGGGTGAGCGAGCAGAAAGGGAGACGCCGAGACTCCCGACTGGGCGTCTGGGCAGTGGCGGCGGGTGCGCAGGGCAGCCACCCCGGGGACCGCTTGCTGGCTGGCCCCGGGCTGGCGGGACGCGGGGGCACAGGCCGCAGTCCCCAGAGGTCTGGACACACGGGGCACTCTCTGGATCTCTAACCATCGCTGTTGGTACGTCTTCCGTCACAGACGGCTCCGGAAAGTCTCTCTTCTCCAAAGACCCCACCTGGCCTCCAGGATAGAGGCTTCTAGAAACTACAAGATCTAGCAGAGGGCAGATTGATTGATAAAGCAACTACCCCAGATGAAGCAAAATAGGAAATAATTACGGGAGACTGAATGAATGGATGGAGGGCATTATAATGTTTATGACTTCATTTGCAAACACTGCTGGCTCTTTAATATTCTGTCTCGCAGGGTGAAAGAAGCCCTTTCCTCCGCTCTCTTCGCTCTCTTCTTCGCTGGTTGTAAGGCAACAATTTGACACAGCCCATGGCTGTAAACAAAGATTGAAACATTCATCTTTTTCTCCCTACCTGATCTCCCTGGAATCCAGAAACTCTTATTAAAGAGTCTCATTTTTCAGGGTAACATATGTATTCGTATAAGCTCAGTGAGACTCTGTTCTCTTTGTAACGGGACACAATTAGACAAGATCTTAGCTTGGCTTCTTGGCAGAAAGACCCTTAAAGGTCTGGGATTCCTTATTATCAGACAGTTTTAAAGAACTGAGCTTGACTTCAAGGAGCAGGTAAAGTCCCTTTGGATCTGACCACAGCTAATTACTAAAATGTCATATTTGAGAATATACACAGAGTCCGTATTCTTACCACATGTACATCGATAATCCATGTTTAATTAGACTTATTTTTTACAAACGAGTTTCACTGTGAATATCGTTGCAATAACTATAGAAATTGTATTTCAGTGGAAACTGCAGTGTATCCGTGATCAGAGCCTCACGGTCCATGTCTCTCAGGTTTTGAGATCTACCTGTAAATGTCGAGGAAATCACCACAACGGGGCTCGTGGGGACGACCTTCGCACCCGCTGCTGGATGGGCCACGGAGTTCTCATCATCAAAGGGTCAACCCGCAAACCAGGAAAACCCTTGGGCCTGAAGCCCCACCCTCTGAAGACGTTTCCAGCTCAGATCCAGAAAATTTCTCAACTGGCTGCTTACCATCTGCTCGGATTATCAACCTTCGTTTGTTTCCCTCTATTCCCAAAGAGACGCCTCCTTATTAAATCAGTGATCGCACACGGCGTTCGGAGTCCTGGTCCAGGGGAGAGCCCACGTGCCGCACCGTACCCCGAAATGAAACCCGCCCAGGTGCACACCGCCCCCCACAAACACGAGGGCGGGCGGCTGCTAACGCATCCTCTGTGCCTGGGTGAAATCACCGGGACAGTGTGGACTGACCCGGGCAGGTAAAACCTGAATCTCATTATGACCCATTTGAGTTGCTGAGTTGGTTAAGCCTGGGCTTCTGGAAATCTCTGCTCTGGGAGGACTGTTTCACTCCTTGGTTGTGCTTTGGACCTCTGTCCCCTCTCCAAGGTCTTAGATGCCCCTTGGCGGTCACTCACACATCAAACGAAGTCCATCAGGACCGGACACCGGAAGGAACTCAACGGTCCGCCCCACCGTCCGCCCGCATGGTGGCGATGTCGCTGTTGCAGCCGCGAACGTGAGGGTCCTCAGCCGGGACGCAGCACTGGCGGTGACCGCCAGGAGAGCTGCTCGCGCTCTGCTGACCCAGGTGGGGGTGTGTTGAAATCACACACACACAGCGACCAGGCTGAAAACCTCCCTGAGCCAACAAACCTAGTTGGGTCACACAAGCAAAGCTTGATTGAGCGTGTGGGCCAAGATAGGGGAGGCTGACTTGCCCTGGGTCACTGCTTGCTTGTGCCTCTGAAAACCGTAAGCGAGACCTAAACTGTTCCCCTAAATGGAGGGGAAAAAGGCAGTAACCCATTTCCTTTAATTTAAGAGAATCCTAACGTTGTAAGTGAGGACCCGGGAAAGGAACAGTGGCTGCCTCCAGGCTCTGGGAACGGCTTTCTTTTCTTTCTTTCTTTCTTTCTTTTTTTTTTTTAATTTTTAAAATGATATTTATTTTGAGAGAGACAGAGCATGAGTGGGGGTCCGGGGGGCAGAGAGAGAGGGAGACACAGAATCCGAAGCAGCTCCAGGCTCCGAGCTGTCAGCACAGAGCCCGACGTGGGGCTCGAATTCACGAACTGTGAGATCATGACTTGAGCCGAAGTTGGGGGTTTAACCAACTGAGCCCCCAGCCGCCCCAGCACAGCTCATCACTGATCCCAACACAGGAAGACACTCTGGAAACCTCCGGAAACCTCATGTGATGCGGGGCTTTGAGGAAGCAGTGGTTAGGAACGAGTGTCATCCTCAGCATTCCAAGGCCTTCCAGAATGTTCACACACATGGGGATAGCAATGGGGATTTTCAGGACCAACGACTCCAATCGTCAGTATATTCTGGAAGTCCCCAGAAGGGCGAACAATGCCTCTGCTCGCTGTAAGGAATCTGGATATTGATTCCAAGACGCCTCCTTGAGTCACAACGGAAAAATCTATGGAAAGGAAAGAGGTCTGACATGAGGTATTTGGTTCTGCATGAATTCCATATGTTTGCTCTCCGCTTCGACATGTGACAAGGGACCAGGGAGCCTCTCCCCCTGGACAGACACACTTAGATGGGTCTGTAAAACCCAGTCTAGTCAGCACGTTTCACTGGTGTTGGTAATCGTTCTGCCCTATGTTCTCAAGCACATTTTTCAAATAACATTATGACTAAAGGGAACAAAGCTTCAACTTTCCACATTTTGACTGTGATCGTAAAACGGGGGGTGCCTTTGAATTAAATTCATGAGACGCGAGTGAAAATCGGGCTGCTTCTTTTCGCCTATGGAAAAGGGTCTCGTTCGTGAAAATGACCTTATAAAGGACCCCAGGCCAGCTTCCAATACGGGGCTCTGGCCCTGTAACAAGTCCCAAAAAGTCCTGGCTGTCTCCAGATACGGCCTTGCCTTCAGACCATCCTGAAAGATGACGGAGGAGACCGCTTTTGGATTTCACAGTCAGGGGAGGCCTTTCACGGTCACCTACAGGGCCCCCGAATTTCCTAGGAGAAAGGTCCCAGCGACGGGCTCGATGGATTTCTCCTGCGGGGGCTCAGGGGTGGGACCTGAGCACGCGCACAGGCGGGGAAGAAGGGGCGGATCACTTCCTGCCGCATCTGTGCGTGTGCTCCCCTGCCCCCTTACTGAATGTTCCATCCTTGAAACAATTAATTGAAACATGAAAATTATTCTGGGGGCGCCCGGGGGGCTCAGTCAGTGCAATCAGACTCTTGATTTTGGCTCAGGTGAGATTCCAAGGTTGTGGGCTGGAGCCCCGTGTGAGGCTCCACACTGACAGTAACGGATCCTGCTTGGGACTCTCTCTCTGTCCCTCCCCTGCTCACACAAGCTCGCTTGCTCGCTCTCAAAATAAATAAACAGGGGCACCTGGGGGGCTCCGTCGGTTAAGTGTGCGACCAGCTCAGGTCGTAGCTTCAGCTCGCAGTTTGTGGGTTTGAGCCCCGTGTTGGGCTCTGTGCTGACAGCTCGCAGCCTGCTTGAGATTCTCTCTCTCTTTCCCTCTCTCTCTCACTCTGCCCTTCCCCTGCTCACACTTGCTTCCTCTCTCTCTGACCCTCCCCTGCTCATGCTTGTGCGCTCTCTCTCTCTCTCTCAAAAAAAAAAAAACAAAAAAAACTTAAAAGCAAGTTCTTTAAATGAAGTACATTATCTGGGAAGGCAAACCTGCTTCTTCCACAGTCTGCCCATCGGTCACGGTCCCCACGTCCCGCAGGCCTCCTGTCTGGGGTCGTTCCTGACTCCCTGTCTCCTCCCCCAGGACTCTGGTCTGGGGGTGGAAAGTTCAGCAAGACAGAAACAAGGCGGCCACACTTGGCGGCATTAAGCAGCATCCAGCCCTGAACCCCGCCGTCAGGGCGCTCGGCGCTCCAAAGCGCTTGTCGTTATTACAGACACAAACACAAACAGTTTTGCTATTGAACAAAATCACGGTGATGTGGGAATCAATACGGCGTCGAGAGCGGACCGGGCGGCTGGAGTTTCATGCGAGGCACGGTGTCCTTTCACTGCGGACAGAGAACTCCGCCGAGGCAAGTTGTGATGGATGTGCAGGCACAGCGCTGCTAGTGATGCTCCACATTCATGCACGCACTTCTTACGTGCCAGGAGCCGTTATGAGCACCTTACAAATAAATACTGGTCCTTGGGGGCCTCACCCCTACATAGGCTGTGACGGCATCTGACGGAGAGACGAGGAAACAGAGGCACACGGAGCTTGGACGACCCGCTTAGGGTCCCACAGCCGGGAAGCGGAAGACAGGCTCAGAACCAAGCCGGCTGCACCCGCGTCCTCACCCCTGCTACCGGCGGCTCCCTGTCTTCTGCATCTACTTTCCAAAGCCAGGGCTGCACGTATCTCTTCTACAGCGAAATGATGTGGAATCGAGGGAGCTAAGGGACTCAGGAAAAACAAAACTCACACCTTCCCGGTCAGTATCTTTCCCACCCGAGATGGGAGAGGGCAAACCCAGATCCTCTCCTCTAAATATGTGCTATGCTGGCCCCAAGGCTAGAAGGCTGACATTGCCCCTAAGTCGCCGGTGCCCTGACAGGGGGGTGTGTCCGTCCTCACACACAGTCAGCGGGCATCCGGCTGGCCACTGCGGCTGACAGTGTAGACGTGCTGGGGATCCCCGCAGGGTGGACCGGGTACCTCGTGAAAGACGTGGGATCTCATAGTGATGATGTAGAAGTCGTCAATCATGTGCAAAAAAGCAAGGCGGGGTTTGATACAATTGGGCCACTTAGGAACGGAAAGGAAAAAGATTACGAGAACAATGACAAGGCAGACACTTGAGAAGAGAATTAATTGAACCGAAGGGATGAAGGAATGCCTGGAGAAACATCTCGAAACCTGTGAGGGCATTTGGTGCAGACAAACAAACACAAAGAGAGCCCCTGAAAAGGACTATTCTCCAAGGTAAACAGCAAAACTTAGACCAAAAGGAATACGCTATAAAATGCCATCGTTCTGGGGCGCCCGGGTGGCTCAGTCGGGTAAGCGTCCGACTTCGGCTCAGGTCATGATCTCATGGTTCGTGGGTTTGAGCCCCGTGTCGGGCTCTGTGCTGACAGCCAGCTCAGAGCCTGGAGCTGCTTCGGACTCTGTGTCTCCCTCTCTCTCTGACTCTCCCCTCTCTCTCTGACTCTCCCCTGCTCACGCTGTCTCTCTCTCTCTCTCAGAAATAAAAACATTTAAAAATTTTAAAAAAATAAATAAAATGCTATCATTCTATTCTGCAGATATTTTTCCCAAGCAACTCCTTCCATGTGTGATTTTTTTATTCTTAAAAGAACCACAGTTTAGCTTTAATTATAACCTACGTCCTTCTTAACTAGAATCAGGGGGAGGAAAAAAAAGTGATTCTTATCATCTTTATCTTTTAAACAAATCTCAGTCAAATGTTTTTTCATTATTATGAAACCCAGGTCCACATTTTAAGAGGATCTGCTATAAGTGGCTCTTCTCCAGGATGAATAACCCTCAGGTAACAGACGCGCCAGTCCCGAGCTCAGAGCCGTCACCCAGAGTGTCAGGGACGCCGTGTCAGAATGCAAGCGACCTGCGAGCCAACAGCGTGACGGCGGTAGTGTTACTCTGCGGTTTCAATTCACTTCCTGTTCTTTTCTTCTTTAGAGGATGGAATACCTGCGTGCGGTGATTTTCTGCGGAGCCGCCTCCTATAATCACCGCCAACCTGGGCTCGGGAACTGAGGCCTCCCCAGCCCCAACTTGGGAGCACTGAACCCCAATAATTTTTTCAAAAAAGGGGGTATGTACCCTCACCCTTGCTCATGCGCTCGGCCGAAATGAAATGTCATAAAGCCCGCGTCCTTCCGTGGGCCCTGTGACATCACACTCTCCATCACACGACCCATACCTGCCTAAAGAACTCAAAATCACATCCTTCTCCTCCAAGTTCAATGACAACTCAAGGTCAAATAAGCGCGTGTTGTTTCTTCCTGTTCCTTTTGGATGCAGCTTCCGGCCCCCTTCCTCCCGCCCCTCATCCGCGGTGTGAGAGGTGCTGCCCAGCGCGTGGGGCAGCTGCAGAATTCAGCTTCCCGAGAAGCCAGAGGGTCCCTGGGGGAGGTGGCGAGGGCGCGGGTGTCCGGCCCCACCCCGCGCGAGGCATGCGCCAGGCCGCCGTGGGCCGGGCGGGGCACCTACCTCAGGATGAAGAGGTCCACGGTGGAGTTGCTGGCGACACCGACGTAGGCGGTGACCACGTCCCCTTGCTTCACTGGCCTGGAGGGCAGCCAGACGGCCACGTTGCTGTCCAGACGCAGCTCGCTGAGCTGGGCCGTGTCCTGGGCGCGGTAGAGGCTGACGGCCCCGATCCGCTGCAGGCGGGGCACGGCCTCCTCCGGCCCCGCCCGCCCCGGCCGGATGGCGTTGCCCTTCCTGGCGTCCCCGCCGGCACAGTCGCCGCGCCCGTCCCCGGGCTGCACGGCGTAGTAGAGCTCCACGGGGCTCCCGTCCGGCGGCCCCGGCGCCTTCTTCCTCCCGGCCGGCACGCCGGGGGGCCCGAACCAGCCGGCCAGCAGCTCCAGCTCGGCCACGCACAGCCCCAGCGGCCCCTGCAGCCGGCAGCCGGCCCGCACCTCGCGGGTCTCCCGGAAGGCAAACAGCCGCAGGCAGGGCAGCCCCTCGCCCGGGCCCGGCGCCGCCCAGTCCCGGCCCAGCAGGTGGAAGAGCACCTGCACCTTGGGGCGGCTCAGGAACACCTTGTCCCGCAGGATGTGCGCCCGCAGCCTCAGGTCGAGGCCGAACTTACTGGGTGGCCCTAGGAAGTTCGAAGAGACCATCATTTCCAGGGGCACCACCTTCTGCACGGAGAAGGGCCCGTAGCTGGCGTTCAGCACCGGGGGCCTCCTGGCCTTGTACGTGAAGAAGGACTCGACTCTGGTGTGCAGGCTGGAGTTGTGCAGGGCGTCCCGGTTGGCCGCCTTCAGGAAGAAGGAGGTCTCGGCCCCGAGGATGTGGTAGCTCACGGGCAGGTAGGGCGGCCGCGAGGAGAGACCGTGCACGTCGTCCGCGACCCCGCGGCCCTCGATCACTGCGGGGGGCACGGAAAGAAGAGAACAAAGACAAAGAAGGGGTTACTGGCATACTCCTCTGAGCACATCGGGCCCACAAGCAAGTCAGAGATGGGGACGAACGTTCCGAAGCCCCCGCCTGGCCAGCGTGACCACGTTCCTCCCGGGATCGGCCAGTGAACGACTATGTGCTCCTGCCAATTACATACTTGTATCAGGTCGAAGCCTCTCAGCTGTAGAGTTTTGTTCATTAGGAATGATTCACCTGTGCCCACCTCATGGGTCCGCGTAACAAAAGGCTGGCAAGATGCCCGCGGGTGTGGAGTCAGGGTGTTTAGTAATAGCTTCCATGAGTTTGCAACATTTAATGGCACGGATACATGGACAGAAAGACAGACCAATGGAATAGATGAGCCCATAAATGAGATCACGTATATCTGGAAACTTAGCATGTGATAAAGGCAGCACCCAAATCACGAGGCAAAGAGAGACCTATTTTTTGTTTTTAACGTTTACTTATTTATTTGACGTGCACGCGCGTGTGGGAGCACAAACAGGGAGCGGCAGAGTGAGAGGGAGAGAGGATCCCAAGCAGGATCCGATCCACGTCGTCTGTGCAGAGCCTGAGACGGGGCTCAATCTCACAGATTGTGAGATCAAGCCCTGAGCCGAAATCAAGAGTCAGATGCTTAACCACCTGAGCCACCCACACGTCCCAGAGAGAGACACTTTAATAAATGGATCTAGGACAACTGACTAGCCACCTGAAATGAAAGATAACATTAGGTCCATATCTCACACCATATCCAGGAATAAACTTCATATAAATCAGTGATCTAGATCAAAGGGAATAAATTTTTTTCAGTACTAGAAGAAAACAATGGATGAATCCCTTTATGAGCTGACTGAGGGGAAAGCTTTCTCATTAGGACTCAAAATCCAAATGCAATTTTAAGCTAAGTGAGAAACTTGCCTATGTAAAGGATTTTTTTTTGTAAAGGATTTTTTAAATCTTTTGCAGAACAAAAATAATTCATAATGTCAAAATGAAAAAGATGGCAAGCTGGGAGATATTGCAAACTGCTCACTTACAGCATTCCACCCGGTCGGGGATGGGCTTTGTTTTGCCCACAGTATTCAAAAAAAGTTTTTTTAATGTTTATTTATTTTTGAGAGACAGAGACAAGCAGGGGAGGGTCAGAGAGAGAGGGAAACACAGAAACTGTAGCAGCTCCAGGCTCCGAGCTGTCAGCACAGAGCCCAACGCGGGGCTTGAACCCAAGAACCGCGAGATCATGACCTGAGCCGGAGTTAGACCCTCAACTGACTGAGCCCCCCAGGCGCCCCTTGCCTGTACCTTTTAAAAGATCACGAAGAATGGGAACCACCTTTAACCACGGGGAGGTGTGTGGTGCAACAAGGGAAGTCATCACACACGGGAGGGGGGCCGGGGGGGGCGGGAGCTCAGCGCCGAGACGGGCGAGAGCATCACCTCTGCTGCCCGCCCTCCTGTGCCGCGCAGCCGTGGACGCACTCCAGCCAGTCGGCTCCTCGCCGTGCGAAGGTTCCCCTCCCTAAGGGTTCCCCATGGCTTGTGCTTCCATCGTGCGGCTCACCAACACTCGCTACACACACAGGACTAAGAGGTTCAAGGGCCCAACTGCTGACTTTGCAAGGCCCCCAAAGCCCTCGGCCTTGCCCTTGTCTTTGAAAACCAGCCCAGCAACACAGACGCCCACTCCCCACCCCATGCATATACTGAGGGAGAGGATGGTTCTGTCTCCTCCGGCCGCTCCAACCTCCCAGGCTGCCCTTCCTCCTGAGGCAGCAGGCACAGCCCATCCAGGTCCGGGGCGGCCTGTGCCCTCCTCCTCTGGAAGCCCCCCTCCCCACCCTCCCAGCGGGGACACTGGCCGGCAGATCAAAGCCGCCCTGGGAGGGGCCGCAGCCAAAAGGGCTGGGTTGTCAAGAAGGCTTTTCAAAGAAACAGCATCCCCTCCTCTTCGCCGCCACCAGCCACCAACGGTGCTCTGAGACCACCAGTAACAAGGTGCCCGCCCCTCTCTCCTCTCTCCGGAGGGATGGGTCTCTGCACTCCATTCCAGAACTGGGTTAAATCGCCCTCAAAAGGCTGTGCCAGTGTAGGACATCCCAGAAAGAGTTCTGGCTCCGTGTCCTTAAAAGATTCATGGACTCTTTCAGCCGCTTGCAATACTTCATAAAAACCGAACTGAACTATCCCATCGCATGTTTCACCCTAGTGCAGTCATCTTCTCCAAAACTGCTCTTAAACCTTGAAGCGTGGAGATCTGGAGACTCATTTGTTTGGGGCAAAGGGGGTCGCGGGCTCTCTGGAGGAGAAGCAGGATGGTAAGGCCCATGGTGTTGGGATTTCTCTCTTCCCCCACAGTTTTGTGGATTTTTCATGCCCAAGAAAACCTAAAATAGGAACCTTTTGTTTTTTAATAAATGCTGAGTTTGTTTTCTAACAAATAAAGCTGGGGTAGGCTTGCTGTTTAACTGTCTCCTCTCTCAGGATTCTGTTACTTAAGTAGGTCATTCCTTATCTTTCCCGTGGAGCAAAAAGTGCCTCGCTCTTACCTTCCTGCTAAATGCAGTTCTGGATTTTCCAGTTCATGAGACATTTAACGTGAGCAAGAAGAGACAGACATCATGAAGAAGGAAGTGGGCCTAGTAAGGTGGTTAAGGGCATGAAGGTTGGCCATAGAGGTGTTCAGAGTTGACCTACTCAACCATCATGGGATCCTGAAGCAAATTCTTCCCTTTTGGGAGCTTCAGTTTCCATGGAAGGATGGATGGATGGATGGATGGATGGGTGGATGGATGATAGGTAGATGGGTGGGTGGGTGCGTAGATGGACAGGAAGGTGAATGGATGGATGGACAGGTGGGTGGGTGGACAGATAGATGGATGGATGGAAAGATGGATGGACAGTGGGTGGACAGTGGGTGGATTGGTGGATAGATAGGTGGATGGATGGCTGGGTGGATAGGGGGATAGATGGGTGGGTGGATTAGTGGATGGATGGACAGATGGGTGGATGGTGGGTGGACAGGTGGATAGATAGGTAGGTGGATGGCTGGGTGGATGGCTGGGTGGATGGGGAGATGGATGGATGGATGGATGGATGGATGGATGGATGGATGGATGGACGGATAGGTAGATGAATGGGTGGGTGGATGGCTGGGTTGATGGGGGATGGACAGATGGGTGAGTGGATGGATGAATGGATGGATGGATGGATGGATGGATGGATGGATGGATGGATGGGTGGAAGGGTGGATGGATGGATGGATGGGGGGACAGGTGGATGGATGGATGGGTGGGGGGATGGGGGGATGGCTGGGGAGATGGGGAGATGGGTGTGTGGATGGCTGGATAGAAGGGTGGATGGGTGGGTGGGTGGATGGACAGATGGGTGCACAGGAAGTAGATGAGTGGGTAGACAGAGCCAAGCATGTGGGATATAACGGTAGTTGTGTACAGCAATTAAAGATGACCCCAATTCTCCTCCTGCATCTACACCCTTTGCATGCGGCCTTGCAGCCCTCCCTTCAAGAAGAAGAGTCTGTTGCCCCGCTCCTTGCATCTATGTTGCCAGGTGACTTACCTCAGCCAACGAATGTGGCAGAGAGAATTTTAAGAGTGGTGAAGATACTCTGTACGATACTGCAATGCCAGACACATGTCATCATACATCCATCCAAACCTAAAGAAGGTATAACACTTGGAGGGAACCCTAATGGAAACCATGGGCTCTGGGTACATGGGAACTCTCTGAGTTCCTACTCCTCAATTTTACTGAGAACCTAAAACTGGTCTAAAAATACAGTCTTCAAAAACAAGAATTTATTGAGCATATGAATGCCCACGACAGCCAGCAACAGCTCTCTGTGCACACAATGCTTCAGACTGAAGACGGTGTTTCCTAAGCTCGTGACATTCAGATAACACTTTCATGACATCAGTCATGTACCAATACACTGCAAATTAGTCTATGATTTTATCAATGATTAATAATTTATTAAAGGTAATACTTAGTTAAATATCAGTGAATTAATTCATACGTTTGTTTAGAGAATCCCAGTATAAATAAAAACACAGGATCCCATGCTCCCAACTCTCGCCAGTCTCTGGCTCTGAGCCTAACGTTTGCCCTTTCTTTGTTAAATGGGGAGGTTATTGACTGTAAGATGCTAAAGGTACAGGAATGGCCCTTTCAGCCAACAGGACGTGCCACCTTCCTCATGACGCTCACTTGTGGACGTGTTGACGAGGGAGGGCTCTCCGGAGCTGATTCTGGGCTGGGACACGGAGGCTGGCCAGACTGGAGAGAGGGACCCCATCCCCGCTGCGAGGGGGCAGGAACACAGGGTCCCAGAAGGAGGGGCTAGGGACCTCGGCGTGTGAGGGCCGGGAAGGCGGTCTAGGAACAGGGCATGGGGCTGGGATTTGCTCCCAGTGGAGTAGGCAGCGGATGTGCGTAGAGTGCTTGGTAACAGTACTAGGTCCTGCTTTCCTGTTTGATTGGAGAACATAAAAATATGGCACGAGAGTGTTTTGAAGATGATTCAGAGGGGATGGGGTTACACTGTGTTTGCTCTGCACCCTCACGGGCAGGCTATTTGATGTTAAAAGCACGGTCTGAGAGAGGAAAAGGAGCAGGTATGTGCTCCTTTTACCCAGAGAAAAGCAAGCACTTATAAAAGTTGGTGTATTTGAACTCTAAAAGAACATCAGTGGAGTAACCCAAATGCATAAGTGGTATTGTCCGAGGCCGTGCAAAGGGTTCTCAACTCAGGCTGGCTCTCCGAGAGGCACCTGGGAACATCTGGACACATTCCTGATTCTCACAACCAGGAGCAGAGGATGCTCTCGGCATGCAGAGGCTGGAGGCCAGTGATGCGCACTGGGAAAGTCTAGGCTACCTGGAATCCCACGCAAGGTGTTCAGGGGCTCATCAAAGGGATAAAAGAGACAGAGGATGGATTTTGGCCAAACCCTCTTCAGTCTGGGAGAGGACCGACACCCTTGTGGAGTAAGGGCATTCCTGAGATCAGACGAAACCCGAGGAATCCCCAGGCCACAATGTCCGAGCCATATATACATTACGTGTACCTTAAACTTGCGGGGTTCAGAATCTTCATTTCTGCAAAGGGAATCGTATCACAACCAACTCACAGAAGGCAAGGAGCAAAGTATCCCAGATCATGCTTATTAACAACCAGGAAGGGTGTTTTGCACGAATAATGAGCATCATTCTTAGTCTGGTGACCATCGCCGTTCTTTCAATCATGCTGAGAAGTCACAGCGTGGTAAGTTCAAGGCCACAGGGACGTGAAAAGAAACCAACAACAGCTGTTGAGAAAAAATTCCGGCACGAACAGTGGACCCTTCCATGAGGTGGGGGAGGGGGGGATCTGGGCCCCGGGCGCCGCCGGCTTACCCACCTGGGGTCAGACCCCTGGAAAACAGAGCCCGCCTGTCTCCCATTTGTCTCCAGGAAACCCCTGATCGGATTTCCCCTCCAAGTCGAGGCAGCTTGCTTGAAACACGAGCCGGCCAGAGTATCCTGAGGTTTCTCTCCTCTCCTGGGTTTGTGATTTATTAACGTTCTCCAGACACAGAATGCCTCTCTCTGCTAAATACGGCACATTGTTTCCTTTTTCTTGAAACAAAAGGCACCTTGATAAATGGATTATTTTATTTCAGTGCCGCTCCTGAACGAGGCCCCCGAATATCCTTTGCTGAAATTACATAGTGTGGTTTGCAATTTCGGAACAGACACGCTCTCCTTCGAAAGATCAGGTGCTTCTCTCCCCCTCTGGGCCCCGGGGAGACACCCCCCCTTTTTCCGGGACAGCTCCATAATCACCCTCAGGTGTGATCCGTCGCTCCGCCCCTCCCCCCAGGAGAGCAAAGGACTGATGCCTTTCAAAGACAAATTCTCTAAAACACTTGGAAACTCAGACTGGCTCAGCGTGAGGATGGCCCTGGGTACGCACGCACAGAGGAAAATATTTACTAGGTAAAGCCGTAAATCTAAAAATGCAGTGTTTTACCGACACCGCACTTCTATTTCCCGAAGTCGAGCTTGGCGAGTAGCGGTGGCCACGCGGCCGACCCCTGCTCACGCGTCCCTGTGTGTGGCTCGGACCCCAGGTCCGCAGGGGGCTCTGAGGCCCAGCTGGATTCCTCCGAAGGAGGTGCTCCCCTGTGGACGGCGTATTACTGCTCTTGTAATAAATCACACAAACGGAGGAGCTTAAAACGATGAAAAATATTATTTTGGTAGTTCTGCGGGTCAAAAGTCTAAAATGAGAGTGTGGGCGGGGCTGCGTTCTGTGGCAGGTGGGAGAGAGCCCCTTTCCTCACCTCTTCCACTGCTGACAGACACCCGCGGCCGCTGGCCCCTCCTCCCTGCCCACAGTCAGCGGCCGCGGCCTCTGTTGCCTCTGGCCCCTGCCCCCCTCTCATGGGGACCCCGGTGGTGACATCGGGCACCCCTAGGTCGCCCCGGACAATCTCTCCATCTCACACCCTAAGCTCATCACATGTGCAAGGTCCGTTTTGCCACGTAAGGTGCTGGTGGTTGGGGCACAGATGCTTTTGGGGGGGATCCAGTCAGCCCAGCGCTGTCCGGGGGACCTTGGGGGCGTTTCTGGTTATCAGGAGGATTGGAGCGAGGGACCCCACGGGCATCTAGACCAGCTCTGCTGGACGTTCTACGGGGCGTGGGCGGGTCCCACGCGGTGGACGGCTGCCCGGCCTGGCACTGACAGCTCGTGGTCCCGCCGAGCATCCACGAGGCTGAGAATCCTGCCACAGACGCCCGAGCCACCGAGCTGTCTCCCACGGCCACAGACGGCAGCGGGGGTGCGTGGCAACAATTCTGTGTAATGTGCATCTTCCAATGCGGCAACCAGTGGGGTGGGATTGTGCTTCTGTGGATGAGGCTTTAGTGGAAAAGTGTTTATGCTGTTGGTGAGTCACATCAGC
Organism: Proteles cristata cristata; assembly: GCA_017311185.1. Lineage (NCBI taxonomy): Eukaryota > Metazoa > Chordata > Mammalia > Carnivora > Hyaenidae > Proteles > Proteles cristata. Next base: position 894,104 of record JAESUZ010003532.1, read on the forward strand.
CATGTCCAATCTGTTAGTGAACGCAAGCCGTCCGCCTGTCCGTTCCCGTCTGAGCCTGTGGCGACACATCCACGGGGCCTCTAAACACGGGCATCTGAGGGGTTCGTCTGGTCTGCTGCTGCGTACGTGAAGATACTAGTTTACTACTGATTGTTCTGCTTGCGTTTCCTGTCTAGGACACGGGATAGGCTCACGTGCTTTTATGTGTTTTTAAAAAATTTTTTTAATGTTTATATTTCAGAGAGAAAGAGAGCACCAGGAGGGGAGGGGCAGAGAGAGAGGGAGACACAGAACCTGAAGCAGGTTCCAAGCTCCGAGCTGTCAGCACAGAGCCCGACGCAGGGCCTGAACCCACGAACCGTGAGATCATGACCTGGGCCGAGATCAGAGGCTTCACTGACCAAGCCACCCAGGCGCCCCGCTGATGCGCTTTTAGTTACGTATTAGATAGGTTATACGATTACGAATTTAATCTTATGATGGAAAAAGGCGAGGGTTGAGATCAGGGGTTGGTAAGCACTGTTTGAAAGGGCCATAGAATAAAGACCTTGGGTTTTGCCGGCCACGAGGCAAAATCAGTGTTACATAGGTACTTGTATAGCCACTTATAAGCGTGACGACCCTTCGTAGCTGGAGCCACACAAAACAGGCGGGGGCTGGAAAAAGCCCCTGATGCTGTATCTGCCAATCCCTGGCTTAAAACAAACGAGGAATTTCAAGCCTGTTTCCAATAACGTGTACAGTTAGGCACCGACATGAATCAGTGATTCTCAAATAAGGGCAACTTCTGCCACCCAAGCTGGGGGCGAGGCGCATCTGGTAATGTCGGGGACATTTTTGATTGTTGGGGTGGGGGTGAGGGTGGGGGAAGGTCCTGCCGTCTGCGGGGTGGAGGCTGCACAACGGAGGATCCCCTGGCCTCAAAGCCAGCCGTGCTGAGGCTGGAGCGCCGTGTCTGGGACCAGTGAGGACTGATGAGCGATGAGGGGGCTTTGCTGGGGCTTCATGGAAAGAAGTGTCCTCACTCCTGAGAGAATCAGGGACGCAAACGTCTTTCTCTCCAACAGCAAGTGATGGACCAGGTGGGCCCCATCAATGCCGTCATCCGTCCCGGAGCCGTGAGTGAGACCCCAGAGACAGAGGTAGTGCTGGTGGGCACAGCACAGGAAAGTGGGGGTCTGGCTTTACACCAGAGACAGACCGCTGGGTCCTGGGGGACATGACCTGGATCCTGCCTCCCGGGCCCCCTCCTGTCTGGTCGACCGAAGGATGCCCATCCTGCATTGGTTTTTATCTTCCAGCCAAAAGCTTCTAAAACGGTGCACTGTGGCTTTCCCCAAATGGGGTTCTTGGCCTTGCACACCCTAAAGGGCACGCTTTTTCCATCAGGGTCTAGAGAGTAAATATTTTAGGCTGTATGGGCCTCGTGGTCTCTGTTTGCAGCCATTCAGTCCCGCTGTCTTTTCATGAAAGCAGCCAGACACAAACATAAATGCGTGACCGTGTCCCTGTTCCAAGAAAACTTTATTGATGGGCCCTGAAATTAGCACTTTGTAGAATTTTCACATGTCGGAAACATTACTGTTTAAAAAATTGTTTTTAGGGGCGCCTGCGGGGCTCAGTCGGCTAATCATCCGACTTTGGCTCAGGGCATGACCTCACCGTTCGTGGGTTCGAGCCCCATGTCGGGCTCTGTGCTGCCAGCTCGGGACCTGTAGCTGCTTCCGATTCTGTGTCTCCCTCTCTCTCTGCCCCTCCCTGCTCATGCTCACTCTATATATGTATCAAAAATAAATAAACATTAAAAATGTTCTTAAACGTTGAAAAATGTTAACCTATTCTTCTTGGGGACTGTACCAAAATAGTCAGGGGTCTGGATATGGTGTGGGAGCCACCGTCTTCTGACCTCTGAATCAGCAAAAGCCTTTGTAAGACTTGTGCTTCATGCAGATGATGGCTTTCTTGGTGTTTTCTTCAGGGCCCTTTACAATGTGAATTATACACCAGGTTTAGCTCATTGATCTGAAATGTAAACACGGCTTTTACTATGGCTCCAAAACAGCTTGGAAATTGAAGCCAAAAAAAAAATTGATCAAACATCAGAAGGAATTTAAGAGTTGCATAATATAAGGCTTTATAGCAGAATTTAAATGGCCGCATTTGGTGCTCATATAGCGTATGGTTTGGGGATGTTGCACTGTGTCTTTTCAAAGAGAGATGCATCTATTTATCGCAGATGGTGGTGTTATTTATGATGGAGCCTTACATTAATCCGGAGAGTTCCAATTATCTCGATTCATGTCAATAAAAGGGAACAGCATTCCCGTTTTGTATGATGGTCTTTCTCCTCAAAAAGAAAGAGCTTATTTTTAATATAGCCCACATATTTTCTTTCCCACTAATTACAGATAATTAAGAAAAAAACAAAAAACCTCTGCTCTATCCCATTGACTCATCCCCATTTTCCCCCACGTACGAGTCTCATCTGCCTGCTAGCTGCCATCTGTAGTTTTGTTTGGCTACGCCAGTATTTAGGGTGATTATATTAATGAGAAGTCTTAGGACACAAAGTAGAAAATGCTTTCCTGATGGCGAAGTAAACAAAAAACAAAAAAACAAAAAAAAAAAGGGAAAGAATACACCAGAAGATGAAAGCGTTTTTCTCTTTCATGACACGGTCTTTAACTTTTCTCCCATAAAAGGGGACGTTGACGCAGACCCCCCCTCCCCCCCGAGGAGAATGGACGATGTACAGCGGAGAATTCTTAAAAAGTCAAAGAGGGAAAAAGTCCCTACAAGGGAAGATGAAATCGTGGCCTCAGGAAACCTGCACTAGCGACCCAGGAGGGTGCGCCCAGCAGCCCGTGGGGCCAGACGCTCCTCCCACTACTCCTGCCCCGTGTCCTGCTGTGAACTTCAAGGGCCCTACGCACTACATACTCTTGCTGCCCTGTTTTACACACAAGGAGGTGAGGCCCAGAGAGGTTAAGTACCTTACCCAAGGTCACACAGCTAGGAATCCCAGCACCAGGACTGGAAGTGAGGACCCGTGTGCCCACCTTGATGCTCTCCTGCTTGGAGGACCGAGTTAAAGAGCCAGAGCTTGTTAAAATAATTAAAGCATTTAAGTATGTAAAGCAATGGTGGGAATAGTATTCTTTTTTTTTAATTTTTTTAATGCTTTATTTATTTCTGAGAGAGAGAGAGAGACAGCGTGAGCAGGGTAGGGTCAGAGAGAGAGGGAGACACAGAATCTGAAACAGGCTCCAGGCTCCAAGCTGTCAGCACAGAGCCTGATGTGGGGCTCGAACCCACGAACCGTGAGGTCATGACCTGAGCCAAAGTCAGATGCTTAACCAACTGAGCCACCCAGGTGTCCCGGGAATACTACTCTATACACCGCGTCAGCCCAAAGATGCTGGATTCCCGCCTGAAAGTCAGGTTCCCGCTGAGGAAAGAATGGTTAAGAGAGGGAGCCCCTGGATCCAGCCGTGCCTGAAGTTGGATCTCTGGAGTTTTCCCTTCATGGCTTAAAAGCCAGATGGAGATGGGCTTCCTTTGGATTAACTGACACTCAGCATCCTGTTCCGTAGGGATGAGCCCAGGAAGCTCACAAAGTTCTTACTGAGTCCTGCAGGGGCAGGAAGCAGTCTCTGGTTAAGGCCCAGTGGGCTGCAAGCAGAGGGGATGGACGGGCCACAGACGGGGAGAAGAAAGAAGCAGCGGCAGAAGGGGCCACATGAAGTGTGAGCGGGGGTGCTGACAGGGCCGGGGGCCACGCGTAGGGGGAGGTGTCCGCGGGGGCAGGACACAGGGCGAACGCGCAGCGAGGGGGGGCTGACCCGAGGGGCTGGAAGAAGCCTCTAGAGCCGGCTGGGGGCCAGCTCCCCGGGCTCCAATCCCGGCCTTGCCACTCCCAGGGGAGGGCCGGCCGCTTACTTGTCTGTGCCTCAGTGTCCCCATCCGTAGAATGAGCTCAGCCCTTCACGCCTCAGGGGACTGTTTGAAGATGAGAGCAGCTGCTGACGTACAGGACCCGAGCCCCAGAGCGTCCCCCCTGCCCACGGCAGGCGTCAGCACCGTCGCCTGTTCATTCAGCGGCAATGACAGCCGTCAGCACAGAGGGACCTCCGGGCCCAGCACTGGGAGACAACAAAGGCGCAGGACAACGTCACTCGGACAGAAGCAGAGAAGCAAATAACCGCAAGTACTGGTTTGAATTCCACTTGGCTGCAGATTAGTTTTCCCACAGAGCTTTGCAGAAACACTACCCAGGACTTATGCACGGAGTCATTACCGACCGAGGCTCCACATATCGTCCTGCGCCGCCGTGTCTCATGCAGCCGTTCGTGCTCCTGACCACAAAAATGCTGCTGGCCATCCAGCCGTAGCATCTGAGTTCCTGAGACGAACAAACCAAACAAAGGGAACGACGTCTCTACCAGGTGAGTATATTACGTCCTGTTGGCTCTTTTACTGGCTTTCCCAGGAGGCTCTCCCAGGGACCCTCAGCTTATAACTTGTCAATAGTGGTTCGTAATTACACAGCTGTGGGGGCATCTGGAAAGTTGACTATTGCTAACTGGGCCCACTGCCACCTCTAGCAAATTAACCTGTGATGAAAAAGGAGGGAAGAATGGATTTTGTGTAGACAGAATTGTGTGACAACGATCGCAGAAGTGGCAGATCATTTATGTTAAAATAATTATGTTAACTATCGATATTGATATTTCCTTTTTAAGTTTATTTATTTTGAGAGAGAGAGAGAGAGCGCGTGCACGCGTGCAAGTAGGGGAGGGGCGGGGGGGGGAGAGAGAGAATCCCAAGCAGGATTCCCACGGCCAGCACAGAGCCCGACATGGGGCCCAATCCCATGAACCGTGAGATCATGACCTGAGCCGAAACCAAGAGTCAGATGCTCAACCGACTGAGCCGCCCAGGGGCCCCCAATACTGATATTTCTAAAAATAAATAAATATGAATAGATGTAACATCGTTATGCTAAAAACACAAGAACAACACACACACATGCACACGAATGTTTTGAAAGTGTTTTATGATAACATCGTGCCCGAGAGAGGAAAGGAGGGAACGGGATCTCTCAGGTGGCCGCGCAGAGTTTGGCTTTACCAGATGTTTTATTTTACTTTATAAAATAAGAGAGACTGGGGCGCCTGGGTGGCTTAGTCGGTTAAGCGTCCGACTTTCGCTTAGGTCATGATCTCGCGGTTCATGGGTTCGAGCCCCGCGTCGGGCTCTGTGCTGGCTGCCAGCTCGGAGCTTGGAGCCTGTTTCAGTCTGTGACTCCCTCTCTCTCTGACCCTCCCCTGCTCACGCTGTCTCTCTCTCTCTCTCTCCTAGAAATAAATAAAATATTAAAAAAAATAAAATAAAATAAGAGAGACTGTATTCATTCGCCCAGTAGTTAATGTAACTAAAAGGCCGTGGGAAGCGGCCCGTGGCCTGGGTCTGCGGTAATAACCCGCTCGGACGATAGAACAGCAAAGTGGGTATGTTGTCAGGTGCGCAACGGAAAGGTGCGATCTCTTGTGTCCTTTCTTTGCTCTGTGTTTGCCCCTGGCTTCGAAGGAGAGGGCGGGCGATGGGATCAGCACAGGCGCAGGAGCATCCAGACGCCTGTTTCTTCCTGGGACGAAGAGAGGTCAGCAGGCGCCGGGCGGACGGGGTGACCTTGGGAACCCGCGGTGTCGGAGGCAGGGCCGCCCAGGCTGCACAGGTGCGCCTGTTTCCTGAGTGTCCGGAGTTTGTTACATTCCACACAACGTCCTGAGCACCTACGACGTGCCCGGCGCTGCTCCGGGCAGTGAGGGCCCCACGGTGACCCAGACCGTCCCGGGGACCCCAGTGTTGGGTCAGGAGAAGAGGAACGTGAGTGCCGGCCGGACTCACGCCCTGACCGCCCAGCCCGCCCAGCCGGCCTGCGCCCCCGCTCACTGCAAAACCAGTCTGGCTGACGGGCTGGCTCCCTTGCGCTCGCGCCGTCTACCAGAAACGGTCTGACCCGGGGCCCAGGTCGGTGTCGGGAACAGGGGGCTCTCAGTAAGTACTTTCTGAATGAATGAGTGAACGCGTGAATGCGTGAGGGAATGAGTGAATGAATGAATGAGCAAATGAAGGAATGAATGAGCAAATGAAGGAATGAATGAGAAAACGAAGGGAGGAGAGTCCCCGCTCAGAGCAGGCGGGGGGTGCGGCTAGTGTCCTCAGCCGCCTGGGGCGCGGCGGGGGGGGTCTTCCCGCCCACTCGCGGGTCCTGCCACCCAGTCTCGGCTGGAGGTCGGCTCCTCTCTGATGGCGCTGCTCCCACGGCGGGGCTGCTGCGCGGGACGCGTGCACACGGGCACTGCCCGCCTCGCGGTGCCCGGCGGCAGCGGTGACAGGCTGAGCCAGGAGGCGCCTCCCGCGGGAAGTGGACGAGTGGCCTTACGCCGCCGGACACCATCCACGCGCGGCTTCCCTCTTGGGCAGGGCCTCTCCCTGGGCCTGAAACACGGCTCCGGGCGGGAAGGGAAATGGGACGGTCGCCCGCCGGGCATCAGGGGCCTGCTGGGACCCGGCGCTGCTTCCAGGCTCTCAGTCACCCTCCTGGGGTCACCGGAAGGGGTGGGACGACTCGAGCTTCCGGACAGAAGATAACTAAGCCCTCGGGACGTAATGCACCACCTGTCGGCCACAGTTAACAGTCCGTCCTACGCGTTTGAAAGTTGCAAAGAGGTCAGATCTTAAAAGATCTCATCGCAACAACAAAACGTGTTAACGACGCTGGTGACGGAGTTGGCTGGACCCCCTGCTGTGGCCACTCCACGCTGCGCACAAGTATCGACTCGTTACGCTGCACATTGGGAGCTGACAGAGCGTGGGGTGTCAATGATACCAATTACGAGTCTCCATAAAAGTTCCTTCCACGGCCTCCTCCTCCAGACGGGAAGGGTGAGGCTGGCGGGTGAGCCACGGCTTGTACAGGATCCGATGGAGGGGCACCCGGATTCCAAACCCAAGCCCTCCGTTCGCAGAATCCGTTCCGATACCCAACCCGCAGACGGCGGGGGGGCGGGGGGTCTCCGATGTTTCCAGACCAAGTGACCAAATCAAGACGCAGGCCCTGAGGCTGGAGTGGAGGGCAGGGAGGCTGGACGGCTTAGGAGGCTGGGCAGGGGCCCCTGGGGACTCGGGTTCTGCGGCGCCGGCTGGCAGGGCGGGTGGTCCTTTGGGAGCGGAGCTGGTATTCAGTGCCGCTGCCGTGGAGCGGCGGTGCCAGAGGGACCCAACATCCACCTCCCAAATGCGGCCCGACTAAGCGAGCCCCAAACCCCTAGAAATACATAGAAAAATCAGAATTGAACGAGATATGTTCATAAGAATGACCACTCTCCAACCTCGGGACATCCCAGGGGACTCCGGGGACAAGCAGTCATGACACATGTCCCCACACGGTGGCCTCTTGACGCCGACAGAAAGGCTATCGGATGCTCGGTCGCCTCGCTCCGGGAAACTGTCACCTAATCTTTGACTCATGACATAAGAACCCTCCCCCTGCCCCTAAAATGGTCCTTAAATGCCTTTGAGCGTCTGCACCTGATGGAAAGCAAATAAAGTCCCTCCCAACACAGTCACGGGGGCCAGGACGGCACCCATGATGATGGCTTCCTGGAGACCTGCCCAGACCCATCACGGGCCCGCCTGCGCCCCGAGATGTGTCCTGCAAGGCGTCAGGCTGTGGCCGGCGTCCGGCTCTGTCACCCGGGCCCGTGTCCAGCACGCCTGAAACCAGCGAGCGCTCTTAATCCATCGTGGTTTCCCCTCCAGACCTTTACCGCCGTCTTCCCAGTTATCTGTCCCTGCAGTCATGATTTAGGTCGCTCCCCGATTTTTCCCTTGTTCCCTTTTCTGGAGGCTGACTGCCCCCTTTTATTTTATAGGTTTAAATGTTCTCTCTCTCTGTCTCTCTGTTCGGACCGAGCAGGTCAGCGAAACACCACACCTGGTATTAACAACCGGACCTCAGCACACCAGCCGGACAGATGCCAGCTCTCTTAGTTGTTTGAAAAGCACAGTTACTTAGGGAATCCAAGAACGTCTACATAGCTAAAAAGAGCAGTCACAATAGCAGGATTCCTCGAAGCAAAGCCCAACTTCGCGAGCTGTTGGAAAGCAAAGTGGCTTCGCTTTTCCCGTCCCGCGGCTTAAGATTCCTTCCTGCATTAATTGTGCCTTTATGGGAAAGTACTCGCCTGGAAAAACTCATTCAAGGGACCTCTAAAAACACCGATGGTTCCCTGCGCTGCGGTGACAAGACCCGGGAGGGAGAGAATGGACCTTCCCTGGGGGCAGAGAGAGAAATTTAGGAGTGATGAAATGATGAGAACAGGAGGGCTTTGTGTCATTCATCTGACCCGCCTTCATCTTGCCCTGCTTTCAGGACACCCAGGGATTCCCAGCCGGGCGTCCGGAGCCCGAGCGCCATGGGAACCGGCCCGAGAATCCGTCGCCACGGAGGGGGCGGCTCCGGGCATCGCCGTGAGCTCGCTGAGCCCCGATCGTGTTTCCGCCGTGGGTTTGTCTCTCTGCTTGTGGATGCGAACGAGCCTGTGGCCGTCGTGACGGCGGAAAACTGCACCCATCCCACAACCCAGTTCCCGCTGTAACAGTCACACACACACACCCTCGTGCTGGCACACACATGCACACACAAGCACCCACACAGACACACACATGCACACTCGTGCTGGCACACGCAGGCACCCACATAGACACACACAGACACACACACACACTCGTGCTGGCACACACACGCAGGCACCACAGACCCCACACATCGTGCTGGCACACAAGCACCACACCACACACACACACACACTCGTGCTGGCACCACAACACACACACCCACGACACACATCAGTACAACACACACAGGGCACCCACAGGCACCCACATAGACACACACACACACACACTCATGCTGGCACACACAAGCACCCACACAGACACACACAGACACACACATGCACACACAAGCACCCACATAGACGCACACACACACCCCACATGCAGAAAGAGATACGTATAGGGAAGTTCAGTCTCCTACATGCCTTCGCAGGAAATCAGACACAATCCAAACGCCCATCCTCCCATTGGAGAAAACTGTCTGAAACATATTGTTTCTAAGCAAGGGACTACTGTAGAGCAGCTAAAAGGAAGAATCTGGAAAAACCAATCGTGCCGCACTGATAATTATTAAAGCTGGAAAGTGAATACATGGGAATTCAGTACAAGAGTCTCCCCTTTGCGCAGAAGTATGAAATTCCTGTAATAAAACAACATTAACTCGAAAAGTAAGAAGAGTGATTGGTGTGTGTTTGCTGCCCAATATGGGAGCCGGCCGCCACACGTGGCTATTGAAACTTAAATTTATGAAACTGAGAGCCGATTAAAAACCCAGTTCCTCGTCCCGCTCGCCCTTTCCGCGCTGGGGGACACTTCCACGTGGTGGCGGCTCTCCTGGTCAGCGCTGTCTGGATCTATATATTACAACATAGGTAATAAAATGTATCTTGGGTGTGAAGACAGAGGAAAACCAGCACAACACGGCGGCAATTATGTCATTTTTCAAACCCAGAAACTAACTAAATCCCCCTTCCTCTCAGGAGGCGGCAGAACTTCAAGCACTTTTCTCTGCGAGCAAAATCAAGGGAGAACAAAATCAAGGGCTCTCGGAGCGCGAGAGCTCCTCGGAGAGGCCCCGAGGCCCCGCCCAGCCGCTGGCGCTCTTCCAGCGACCAATGTCTCCCTGTCCAAGCCCTTGGAGACCCTCCCGGCGTGAAGTCCCGTCCACCTCCCAGCCAGGAAGGCTCCGAGTCTGGCGTGTCTCAAAGGAGCCGGGCCTGAACGACAGGCTTCCAGAACCACAGACGGCCCACAAGTCACGACCCCGAGGGAACGACAGCGGCCTCCCTGCCCACACCCTTCTACACTGTCCTTGTCACCGGCAGGCACTTCTGAAGAGCCACCAGCTGAAGCTGCCTCTCTGCAAAGGCGGAGGGTCCCCACGTGAGGCACGTGCCTTCGGCATCGCCGGCTCTGGGTTTCCTGGGTGTGTCTGGATCTACTTCCCGGAGGGGCGTCCCAATCAAGTGGGGCGGGTCCAAGTCCTCAGCAGGGCCACACCAGGACACGGCCAGTCCTCAGTGTCGCAGATTCCGTATCTGAGAGGCCACCACCCACGGAAGCCAGAAGGGTGTGGGCAGGATTCTCCCTCGGAGCCTCCAGAAGGAACCCACCCCACTGACACCTTGCTGACAGATTCTTGGCCTCCAGAAACTCTGTTGCTGCAAACCTCCGAGGGTAGTAGGGTTTGTAATGGTGGCCCCAAGAACTGAACAAGGAGAGACCCCCTTCCACTTCCCGGGGAGCCCAGGACCACCCACTTTCAGCCATGCTCCGTCCACCCCGGGCTTCTAAACAGGGACATTGTGTCCTACACAGGATGTCTGGCAAGATTGGAAGGCATTTTTGGTTGGAACAGCTGGGGTCATGCCTGGCATCTAGCAGGTGGGCGCCGGGATGCTGCTAAGCACCTCACAAGGCCAGGATGCCCCTCCCCCACGACAAAGGCTTGGCTGGCCAGCGGTCAGGAGCGCTGAGGCTGAGCCACCTTGTTCTAGCCCATTATTAACCTTACTTATTTTTGTAGCCTTATCCCTACATGGTGGGTATCATGTGAGTAATCATTTGTTGCTTGACTGTGTCTTCTCCTCTAGAATTTAAGGAAGTCTCTCCAGGAAGGCAGAGACTGTGTCTCTTTCCACATGATGCTCCCAGGGCCTCAAGTCTCTGCCTGTGTTTTCACATGGCCTTTCCATCATGACCACCATCATCATGACCACCATCATCATCATCACCACCATCATCATGATCACCACCATTATCACCATCACCACCATCATCACCATCACCATCATCACCATCACCACCACCATCACCACCACCATCATCATCATCACCACCATCATCACCATCACCACCATCATCACCATCACCACCATCATCACCATCACCATCATCACCACCATCATCATCACCATCATCACCACCAACATCATCACCATCATCACTGTCATCACCATCATCACCATCACCATCATCACCATCATCATCATCATCATCATCACCATCATTACTACCACCACCATCATCACACACCAACATCATCACCATCATCACCATCATCATCATCACCATCATCACCACCAACATCATCACCATCATCACCGTCATCACCATCATCACCATCACCATCATCACCATCATCATCACTCATCACCATCACCACCACCACCACCATCATCATCCACCAACATCATCACCATCATCACCATCAGTATCATCACCATCATGACCATCACCATCATCATCATCACCATCACTATCATCACCATCATGACCATCACCACCACCACCACCACCATCATCATCATCATCACCATCATCACCACCAACATCATCACCATCATCATCATCACCATCATCACCACCAACATCATCACTGTCATCACTGTCATCACCATCATCACCATCACCGTCATCGCCATCATCATCATCACCATCATCACCATCATTACTACCACCACCATCATCATCAGCACCAACATCATCACCATCATCACCATCAGTATCATCACCATCATCACCATCATCACCATCATCATCATCACCATCATCATCACCATCACATCATCACTCATCATCACTGTCATCACCATCATCACCATCACCGTCATCGCCATCATCATCATCACCATCATCACCATCATCACCACCACCACCATCATCATCACCACCATCATCACCACCACCACCATCATCATCACCACCATCATCATCACCACCACATCATCACCATCATCACCACCACCATCATCATCACCACCACCATCATCACCACCATCATCACCACCACCACCATCATCATCACCACCACACCACCACCATCATCATCCACCATCATCATCACCACCAACATCATCACCATCATCACCATCATGACCATCACCATCATCACCACCACCACCACCATCACCACCACCACCATCATCATCACCACCATCATCATCACCACCAACATCATCACCATCATCACCATCATGACCATCACCATCATCACCACCACCACCACCATCATCACCACCTCCATCATCATCACCACCAACATCATCACCATCATCACCATCAGTATCATCACCATCATGACCATCACCATCATCATCACCATCATCACCACCACCACCAACATCATCACCATCATCACCATCAGTATCATCACCATCATGACCATCACATCATCACCATCATCACCATCAGTATCATCACCATCATGACCATCACCATCATCACCACCACCACCACCATCATCACCACCTCCATGTGTTATGGTTTACTACCAAGTATCACCCACCATTCTCCGTGCTTCACCTGAATTAACTCCCTATGTCTCTCAACAACCCTCTGGAAGTACTCACTCTTCTTTTCCCCTTTTGAGATGAGAAAAATAAAGCACAAAGAGGTGGGTGGGGGGAAGCAGGATTTCTCCCCAGGGACCGAGACTCCAGAGCCCGTGATCTTACCCACTCTGCAACTGAAGTCCAACCGCCAGGCTGATTACAGCCTGGGGGGCGGGCTGCTGCTCCAGGGATGGAGGCCGCTGACAGGGGGCATACCAGGCCCGCGACCCCTTCCCCAGGCTCCTCTCTGGTCTCGTCTCCCCGAGCCTCATGACGTGACACGTTAATACGGAGCTGCCTGAGGGCCTTCTAACACACTGGCGAGATTCAAGCCCCCCTTTCTTAACTCATCCCTCCCCTCTGGGTCCTCTCTACCTCCCCTCCCCGATTCCCAAGAGCCTCTCTACTTCTCCTGTAAGACTAGCTCGGGAGTCAGCAAAGTCGGGATCCCCGCGACGCCCTGCGGGCCGGGTGCCCGCCCTGCATCTCTGTCTTCGCGCAGGACCGGGGAGTCATCTGCCTGGGGGCTGGCTGCATTCTCACGGTCCGCTTGGCCAGCACTGCCGGGGGCCTACGCCTCCGTGTCGCCTGCCCAGGGAGCTGAGTGAGTGGTGAGACCTGGCCTGTCGGTCCCCGACCCCAGCCCGCCGGGAGGGCGCAGGTGACCCGGTGCCGCCCTTTCACAGTCGAGGGCGCGCCTGCGTCCGGGCAGGGCTTTCCCTTCCTGGACGGGACGAGACAGAGAGGCCCGACGGCGCTCGGCCCCCTTGCCTGACCAGGGGCGTGGCGCTCACGGAGACGCAGTGGGGACAGCAGCCAGGACGCCGACGAGAGCCAAGCAGAAGGGGCGGAAAGACCCGGGTTTCTGAGGAAACCCGACTCCCTGAACCAGCCTGGAGCTCCCACAGCCCCTGCCCTGCCAGACTTCGTGTCATCAGCAGTGACTGTAAGCCTTCGTGGGCTCGTAGTGCAGCCGGGCCGCCCCGAGACCCCGGAGCCGAGCGCCCCGCACCCACCCGGGCTCCGCGGGACGGTCCCGGGGCCCACAGCTGCTTCCCGGCCCCGCGCGACGGAAGGCTCTGGAGAAAAGTCCAGCCGGTCCGCTAAGCTTATCGGCCTCACGTTTCAGAAACTGAGCGTACTTCCCCCGCAGTCTGGGTTCCTCGGAAGCCCGGGGTTCAGCTCTCACCGGTCCCGAGGAACCGTTCTACGTCTTCGTCGAGCCGTCTTGGTGACTAAGCTGGGGCTTCCGCTTCCCGCGCCGCCCCCACCGCCTCCTGCTTCCTCCTTCCTCTTCTCATTTCCTCATCCCTCCCGTCTTGTCAGCGTCTTCGTGAGCCTTCTTTTCCTTTTGTTTGTCAAAAATGGAATATAAGAAATTAATAAGAAGGCACTCAAATACTTTTTGTGGGTGCAAAGAAGCAACTTAGCTGAGAATAATCACTTGTGCACCTCACGGTCGCATCTGGCTCTTTGTCCCCAGCAACTCGAACCCCTACTCTCTCTCTCATTCCTTTCATCTTGAAGTCTCTCTCTCTCTCTGTCTCTCTTTCTCTGTCTCTGTGTGTCTCTCTGTCTCTCTCTCTCTGTCTCTCTCTCTTTGTCTCTCTCTGTGTCTCTCTCTCTCTGTCTCTGTCTCTCTCTCTCTGTCTCTCTGTCTCTGCCTCTCTCTCTCTCTCTCTGTCTCTCTCTCTCTGTCTCTCTCTGTCTCTCTCTCTCTGTCTCTCTGTCTGTCTCTCTCTCTCCCTCCGGAGTATAATTTATAATTTTTGGATGTGGAAGTCAGGATACTTCCAGTTCCGTGAGACGGACAACTTAACGTGTTCGCAAATGCACTGGGGCACGCGCGTGCGAGGACACTCACCCACACGTGTGCACGCACACACACCCACGCTCTTACAGGTAAGAGTTTTGTATTGTCTCTCACAAACGGAAACTTCGGGAGCAAAGATTCAGCAAGGTGTAGCTCGATCCGGGGGCCCCCGCAGGGTCACAGGACTCGGTGGCTCTGCCCAGGTGACCCCACTCTCCTGGGTCTCCCTCCCCGGCCAGACCAGAGCCCTCAGCGCGCCTGGCGCAATCGGCAACCCGCAGAGACAAAGCAGGCTGGGGTGGGACTGGAGCTTGGCTGCCAAGGGGAACAGGTTAGGGGCCACGATGTGGGCACAAAAGGACCCAGTGCCCCAGCCGGCACAAGCGTGCAGGGCACGAAGCGCCAGTCCCCCTCCCCCCTCCCCGAGCACTGGGAGAAACCCGACACCGGGCAAGGGACGCGTCTGTCCCCAGACCTAGACTCGCGTCCAGACACGGCGCCCCCGGCGACCAGTGTCCATGCAGGTGACGGTGTGAAGTCGTCCATTCAAACGGAAGAGCAGGAAGGCCAGGGGACGGTCCCGGGCCTTTCGTTCCGGCTGTCTGACGTCCATCCGCCGCTTCCTGCGAACCGGCCCTGCAACTGCGCGAAATGGCGCCACGATCTCCCCATTTCACAGATGACAAGACGGAGGCTCCAAGAGCTAGCACTGCCGCTGAGCGTGAGGATCTGAGATGCCTGCACGCACGCGGAGGGCCGAGCGCCCGGGCGCAGACCAGCCGGTCACCACAGGCCGTGGGCCTCGGTCTTCCCAGCTGTAAAAGGGGCACAGCACCAGCACCTCCTCCTGGGGGCTGTTCTGAGTGCCACTGAGATCATCTGTGTAATATGCTTAAAGCAGCATCTGGAAAACTGGGCTCCGAAAACAAGAGTGACCGTGACCTTCATGTTGCTTCATGATCATCTTCGCGCTGGCATTAAAACTAAGCTAATAGGAGGCATTAGGAGGCTAATAAAGAAAGCCGGCAAATAGCGGCCACCTGCTCACACGCCCCCTCAGGACACGGAAGGGCCCCCATGGAGCCCAGGGGACCCGCCTCAGGGGAGAGTCAGTCCCCAAAGCCCGTCTTCCTGCCCTTGGCATGTCCTTCTCTGCTGTCCCGCTGACTCCGGGGAGGCCCCCGCGAGCCCAGGTTTTCCCCATCCGTAGAATGGGCTGACAGCGTCTGCTTCGGGGCGAGCGGAGGCATGAGCGGCCACCTGCACGTGGGGAGTGGGCAACGTGGTCTGTTTGCGTAGGATCCTTGTGTGGGGAGAGAAGGAGTCCAGCCGGGCCCTGAGCATCGTGCAACGCCAGAGAGCAAGGTCTTCACCCAGCACCTCCGCTCAGACGCCAGGCCGCCGGGCGCACCTCGCTGAGCCACAACAGGGACACTCACCGTCACAAGAGCAGCAAACAGCTCTGCGGTGACGGCTGTGCCAGGACTGGGCACAGGGAGACTCATTAACCCTTTCATCAGACCCACAAGGCCCTACTACTGTCACTGCTCTTTCACAAGTGGAGAAATGGGAACTCAGAGTTTAACAGATAATCTGACCAGCATTAGATGCTGATACTTTGTTACCAGAGCTTGAAATCAGGTACGTCTAACTCAAGACGCCGGTGTGAACCACTAAGCTACCTTGCTTCCGATCAGGCTCCCCAGCACCCAAGCCGAGCAGCATCGGTTCTGCCTGTACTGCAGAGCACAGGAGACAGATCTGTCCCGGCTGCTGTGGACAGCTGCACAGGTTGTGAACTGCACAAAGGCTCCTGGTCAAGAGGGCACCGGTGGAGGTTAAGTATGGCTCTGTGCTCCATTTTCCAAGCCGTGTCCCTGGCTGGGAACCGGGTCTTCTTGGAAAAGGGAATATTTTCTCCTTTTTACTATGCACACAGGAGACAGCTTTTTCTAAATCACACAAAGTTGTCACGTTTAAAGCAAAAGCTCTGGGGATGTCCTACATCATACTGTCCCCTTGCGCTGTCAACGCCAGTGAGGTGCTGTGATGGCTACATCGACACTGTCTCGTGCAAACACGATGCGAGCCTCAAACACGGGCCCCACACAGTGGATTTCCTGGCACCCACAGTCAAAGGTAAACAGAAACCAGTAAAATGAACATAAGTAACACTTTACGTAAACCAACATACCCCGATCATTATCGTTTCAGCGTGCAATCACTACAGCAATTACCCACGAGATTTTCACATTCTTTGTTCACAGATGTCTTCAGAACGCAGCGTGGAGCGGACACCTCAGTTTGTAGCCGGCTGCAGGGTTCACCGGGGCAGGTGACTCTGCTCCAGGCAGACCAGGGCGAGGGTCCCCAGCAGATGCCGCGAGGGTGGCCCGCTGGCCCCCGTAGAGCGAAGCGCGGGATACCCGGACACTCACGCCTCATCAGTGAGACCCCTGATCTCATATTCCCGGGGGTCTGAAGCCACGGCCAGGATAGGCAGTTAGAAGGGAAGAATTCAGATCCACGTCTGGGGAAAAACCCGAAGTTAAAACCCAGGGAGACGGAGGGGGGTGTGGTTCTGAAGGCAAAAAGTTCAGGAGGCCTGTGGCCATTGGCTGAAACGGCTTCACGAGCGAATACAAATAGACAAGCAGAGAAACAAGAAGGGATTCGAGGGGGCTCAGACAGGCTGCCTGGACAGGGCGGGTGGCCCGCGGGAGGCGGGACGGGGCAGCGTGACCCCCAGGCGCCCGGCCCCGCTCTCCGGAGAACGGCATCATCCGGGCACGAGCAGGGCGGGCTGAGCATCTGGGCTGCGCTGCAGGGGCCCCCCGACCCGACCCGGGTGAACATGACCGCCTAGGGCAAGCCGCCAACCGCCAGCCGCGCAGGGAGCGCATCGTGTGTCCGGAGCACAGTCCCAAGAGCTCATCTGCACAGTGTCTGCAGGGAACACGACTCAAGGGCGGGTCCCAGGGACGGACACCGCGTTGGAGTGGTCAGGGCCTGCCTCAGGCCAGCCTGCTACCGACGCCCTCAGTAACCGGCCTCGGGGACCCCCACCCCATTTACCTCTAAACCCCAGTCACACTGGTAGCTTTTCTGTGCGGCCTCGGGATTTTTTCCCTTCATGCCCTCGGGCCTTTGCACATGCCGTTTTCAGTCTGGAATGCTCTTCCCGTGGCTGATTCCACCGTTCCATCCTGGTGTCAGCTCGGTGTCACCTCTGCAGAACGCCCCTCTCTGATGCCACACCCCTCCCGGGTCCCTTCCGGCCACCTGTTTCGTTTCCTTTCCACTGTGTGTGCTTCTGAGTTCACCCTGATCGTGCATCCACTGGCTTGTTTTCTGGCTCTGTCTACGTGGGTGTCCTGTGGGACCTTGTCCTTTATATCCCAGGTGAGCGTTCCCATTCTGTAACACGGCACCCGGCGATGCAGTCGGTGCTTCATAAATGCGTGCTAGAGAAATGAAACAAGCTGGAAAGCATCCTACAGCCCTCAAGCGCCATGGCCACGTTTCACGGATGCGGATTCTGAGGCCACGTCAGGGCACCGAGGGGACCCTCCCACTTTCTCCCGCCGTCTGTGGGGGGCTGGCACCCCTGCTCAACCTTCAGCAGCAGGCGGGGGACAGGGGCTACTTCTGTGTCCTGTTCCCTGAGACGTCAGACAGCCGCCAGAGTCCCAGGACTCTGGGTCAAAGAGCTCTGTGATCCGGGGCCCTGGGGGAAGTAAAGGAAGTGCATGTTGTCCACTTGTCCAACTCGGGGGAAAGCGCGTCAAACGGGCCATTCCTTCGCGGCTGGCACGCCGGGAGGTCCCGTGGCTGGCAAACCTGACGCTGGGAAGCAGAGCCAGCGGAGCTGGGGTTTGCAGGGTCGGGCAAAGCGCCCCGGGGGGACCAGCACCCCGGAGGAGGGGTATCGGGGCGCCTCACCCTCCCCGGCACACATCTTGTCTCTGTGCTCAGGGCAAAGGGAAGCGCGTTCACAGCGCCTTCCCAAACCCCATCTCGGCAACAAAGCGGGCAATGTGTTTCATCTTGGCCCTCGGAGCCAGCTGAGTCTACAGCAGTGGGTGGCTTTCAAGCCTAACATTTGATCCAAATGAAAAAGTGGCCCTTCCTTTCACCTCGTGACAAGCGTCCGCGTATAAATCACAGCCTTCCCGGGGAGGGCTCCTCAGAGCACAGTCCCCAGGGCGGCCTGGCCCTCTTTGTCCCATCTTGGGGCTTCCCAGGGGGCCCAGGAGCTTTTAAAGGCCCCTTGTAAAAACTGAAACTCAGACACCAAGGGGGGCAGGGAGGGAAGCCATCCTCAGAGATTTGCATTTTATTTGGCTTTAGAGCTCAACGGAAATCACACTCCCTGCTAAAACTGCGCTCCCAAACCAAACGCTAAAATCAGGTGGTGGACTGAAAATTTCTAGGCTTCAGAAATTTCTAGGATGTGGATTCTTTTTTTTTTTTTTTAATGTTTATTTCTAGGAGAGAGAGAGAGAGCGTGAGCAGGGGAGGGTCAGAGAGAGGAGACACAGACTCTGAAACAGGCTCCAGGCTCCGAGCTGGCAGTCAGCACAGAGCCCGACGCGGGGCTTGAACCCATGAACCGCAAGATCATGACCTAAGGGAAAGTCGGACGCTTAACCGACTAAGCCACCCAGGCGCCCCTCTAGGCTGTGGATTCTAAGAAACAGGGATTGAGAAGAGTGCATTTGGTTGGCGAAAAAAAAAGGTGTAAGGGTGGTAAAGATGACTTAAATGTACTCAAGTCACTTATCACATCACAGTAAAAATGTGATCTTGGTGAATTAATAACGGCAGCCACAGCACAGCTGTGCAGTCGGTGCACTATACAATCGTATGGTAATAACGACGGCAGCAGCATCAGGCAGTCATTTCATGGAGTTCTCACCTAAAGCGGCCCAGATGTTCAAACACTTGAACACCGCTATCTCCTTAACTGTGTTCTCCTGCTTGATTGAGATGTAATTGGCATATCTATCGCATTGTATAAGTTTAAGCCGCATGGTGTGATAATTGGATACGCACATATGTCAAATGATAACCACATTAAGGTTACTTAACACGCGCAGTGCCTCGCATAGTTGCCTTTTAAAGAATGTGGGGATAAGAAGCCCTGACACTGACTTCTGTAGCAACGATATCTTCTTTGAAGCATTCGATACAGTGTTGTTAACGACGGTCCCCGTGCAGAGCACACCCCAGCCCCAGAAGTCATCCATCTAATCCCTGGTAGCCCGCGCCCTTTGGCCAACACCTCTCTACTCCCTCCACCCCGCGCCCCTGCTAACAACCCCTCTCCTCTGTTTCTAGGAGTCCGATGCTTTCAGAGTCCACGTATAAGTGAGCACACTTGGTATATGCCTTTCTCTGCCTTCTGGCGCTCAGCAGAGTGCGCTCAGGACCCATCCATGTTGCAAACGGCAGGATGTCCTTTCTCCTGGCTGGATGGTGTCCCGTGTGCGTACGCGCCACAGCTTCTTCATCCCTCAGCTTGCCTCCGCATCGTGGCCGTTGCCAGTAATTTCACAGCGAACACGGAAGTGGAGATATCTCTCGGAGATCACGAGCTCATGTCCTATGGGATGGAGCTGGAGAGGAGGAGTCTTCATGGTTTCAGCAACCCTGCGTGTGGGCACTGGGTTCATCCCGTGGAGCAAAGGGACCCCAACGTCTGTCCACCCGATCGGCAGCCCCTCCCCCCACTCCCAGGCTTGGAGAGATCGCCTGGTGTCACCACCTCCCTCCCCCCGCCTCACCATCAAGGCCTTCAGGGCGCTCGCTCTAATGGAGGAGCTTGCCAGTTCTTGAACCCCGTTGTAAACAGGTGAAGCAGGGAGGGGTGAGAAGGCCTTTCTTTTGAAAAGTGAATGTTATGAAAAGAATTGCATTTGATCTGCCTTCTTAACAACGTGTAGGTTTTCATTAAAAGCGCGCGCTCACTTTTAGAACACAGAATGAAATCAGTGTTATTTTCCGTGAAAATATACGACGGCGACCTGACTTCTTCCTACAAAACTGAGTGATGCTGCTATAAACATGTTTTTATATCTGACTTTTTGCAGCTCAGTCATAAAGAGGGACGTTTTAGGGGAAGTTTAGTTTGTTTGTTTTGCAAAGGCTTAGAGTGTTTCATCGATTTTCTAAGGCCGCTCTCTTGATACTCAAGTCCTCCCCTGAGCCGGCAGAGCCCCTCCACTCCTCACCCCTACCTCCTCAGCCTCGTTCTCACTGGTTGCGCACCTGCTGGAACAGCTCATCCAAACCATCACTTTCCAGGATTTCTGGAAACCCTGCATCTTCTGCGAACGCACTGTTCTGCAGGAAAAGCTGGGTGTTTCCAACACTCCCAAAGCGGGGGCCGGAGAAGGCTCCCATCCCCTGGAGATGGGTGGGGACGCTCACCCAGCCTCTGACGGTCCCCAGATTGGCAACCCGCCAAGTCGTGTGGCCACGCGGGCGCCACGTGACAAGCTGCAAGGGCTCGTGTGTGACAAGGACGCCCGCACGCGGCTCCGGAACCTTTCTGCTCTTTCTCGGGATGTCAGGCACATCTTGCTCCCGCGGGTTTTGCCTTTGGGGGAGGCCCCGGGGCCGGTGGGGCCCTGAGCCGGCAGCTACCCCTCCCCTCGGGGGCCATCTCACAGGTAAGAGCGCGTGGGGGTGCAGGGGACAGCATCCTGGGGAGGGACAGATCCATGGCATCAAGACCAAGGGTCCCCTCCCTGGAGAAATCGGGGCAGCCCCCCACCCTCCTCATCTCCCCCACTCTGATCAGTGGGTTCCCCACCTTCTCAGCCTGCCGAGGCTGCGTGGTCCTGGGGTCCTCGGCCTTTCCATGGTTCACCTCTGTCCCCTAAGACACGGGCACCAAAGTCGCTAGCGGCCTCGTGACCAGCACCTCTGTCGGCGTGTGACCCGGAGAGCTGGGTCCTCGGGGATCGGAAGCACCTGCCCCTCCCTCCACGGGCAGGGGGCACACGATGATGGGAAGGAAGGAACATCGGGGGAGAGAGTGAAGCCGGAGGCCCTAAGGGGGGTTCAGGGTGTCCGTCAAGCACAGCAGCCACCACGCACCTTCTGTTCCCATCACAGCCTGCCGCGAGGCCGCCAGCGCGGGCGTTTGCTCTGGGGACAGCCCTGGCTTCAGAAGGTCCAGTCCGGCCAGGGGTGATGTGACGGCAGGGGCCAGGTGGGCACCTGCGGATTTCCCCGGGGCCCACTGGCCGAGGCCCCCCGCACAGACTCACACAGGCGGCCGAGTCCCCGGCACGCTGCGCTCCTTGCGTCTCTTCCCCGCAAGTGCAGTCGCCCCGGCCCTACCTCTGCTCTGCAGTGACACGGGTTTTAAGACGGAGGAACCTTTCTGGCCCACCTTTGGGTGACGGATGAGGAAACTCAGGCCCACGGAGGTGAGGTAAGTCGCACGGGAACAAAGTAGGGTGGAGCTGAGGAACGTGCCATCCTCTCTGCCCTGATTCTGCACCTCGAGCTTCGTGAACTACAGGGACTCTGTCTTACCTCTGGGTCCCCGGCGCCTCGAGCAGGGCCTCGCACAGAGTAGGTGCTCGTTCTATGTGCGGTTTACAAGCGAACGGTGTCAGAGGTCACCCAGGAAACACTACGGGCTGGGGCCTTGGCTCACGAGCAGTGGAAAAAGCTCGGCTCACGTGTGCAGAGAAAGGATCGACGAGGGGCCCTCGGATCGGGGTGCACTTGGAGACGTGACGGGAAGTGGAAGATGTCGGCACAGACACAAGAGCAGCTTTTGAGAGCAAAAGGCCGACGTCGGTGAGCATCTTTGGGGGTATCAGCCCGGAACTCCCCAGGCCCCACACCCGGAAGAGGGTGTGCCACGGAACCGGCTCTACCTTTCACCGTGGCCAGGAGGGCTATTCCGTTCCTTCACGGCTCAGGCCTGTGACAGGGAGTCGGCCTTGAGGCCATCGTCCCCAGAGCACGCGGAGCAAGCGAGGGTCACAGGGTGTGTCCCTCGTGAACACGGCCATTACCGGCAGGGAACTAAATTCCCACCTAAATTAAGGACAATTAAGGAAAATGAAGAATTCATGAAGAATTCGGTTCCTCAGTGTTGCTAGACAGATTTCAAGTGTCCGGTGGCCACACTGAAGAGTGGACACAGGACAGTCCCACGTCACATGAAGCTCAGTTAGATGGCACTTCTGAATACCAGCAACTTCATACAGGTGCCTTCCATTATTGTCTTGTACATTGGTGTGTGTGTGTGTGTGTGTGTGTGTGTGTGTGTGCACACACCCGGTGTGGCAAGCATCAATCTAAAATGGCTGTTCCAGGGGCGCCTGGGGGCCTCAGTCAGCTAAGCGTCCAACTTCGGCTCAGGTCACAATCTCACAGCTTGTGAGTTCGAGCCCCGCGTGGGGCTCTGTGCTGACAGCTCGGAGCCTGGAGCTGCTTCCGATTCTGTGTCTCCCTCTCTCTCTGCCCCTCCCCCGCTCTCACTGTGTGTGTGTCTCTCTCTCAAAAATGAAGAAACGTTAAAAAAAATTAAAATGGCTGTTACAGATTTATCCGCTTCTCCTCGGATGCTCCTGTCAGACTCTTAGGTCGCCAGGAGCGAGCGCAGTGTTGACTCTGACACCACCGGGCACCTGCTGCGAGCAGAGCTTAGCCCCGGGCAGGCGCTCCGCAAACACCTGCCGAACACATACAGGGCGACGTGCAAACCCTGCCATGATCACCATTCTCCTCACAACCTAACAGAAATTACCGAAAAATTAAAACACCCTCCGTCGCCAGGGCTCCCGGGTTCTGAACTGATATTTTGCCTTTTCTGCTATAAACCTTCAGTCTCCTTAGCTTGCTTCAAACTAGCTCTATCTTGCTATAAAGACTAATTAGCCGCTATCTCTAAGTTAACATCAATCAAGTCCTGTGGAGTGGTGTGTGTTTGACGAGCAAGCCTCGTGGGCCCACCCGAGGAAAAGCGCGGGTGCTGGAGCTCGAACTCACAGCCCCCGAAGGGGTCGGACACGACGCGTCATGGGTGGGGGTTTGGCTGCAAGACCAAAACACCCTCAGAAAACCCAAACAGAAGTACGAATCTTTGTGATTATTTACTATTTAGAACAGCGTCGGGGAAAGATACACTCAGAAGGCTGGCTCGGTTTCCCACGCAGCAATAGAAAAAGACTAGCAGAGGGGGCACCTGGGGGGCTCAGTCGGTTGGGCAGCCGACCTCGGCTCAGGTCATGATCTCACGGTGCGTGGGTTCGAGCCCCGCGTCGGGCTCTGTGCTGACAGCTCAGAGCCTGGAGCTGCTTGGGATTCTGTGTCTCCCTCTCTCTGCCCCTCCCCTGCTCACGCTCTGTCTTTGTCTCTCAAAATAAAATAAAGACATAAAAAAATTAAAACAAAAAACAAAAAACCCAAAAGCACCAGGAGGTAGGATGACACCGTGGTGAGGGGTGAGCCTAGACCCTGCGCCTTCTTCAGTACCTCTGGGGTCCTGAGTGAGCCCGGGGGCCCCCGGAAGCTCAGTTTTCCCATCCGTGACATGGGAGCGCTATGGTGCCCCTTGCTGTCGGGGAGTGGCATGGGCTGACGCACAGTAGAGGGTCTAGCGCAGGCAGCGGCACACGGGTGAGCACTTGGCACGTGCTTCTCGTGGCTGCTTTCCCGCTTGCACAGGGTGTGGGCTCTCCTGGTGGCTGGAAGGACAGGGAAGGGACCCCCGTGTCGTGTGCCACCAGGTCCTCAGCCCGCGCCTCAAAGGCTTCGTGTGCAACCCAAGCTGGGGGATGTTCACCGCCTGAGTCCAACACACGTGCGCAGGCGGGCTCCGGGACCCTGGGGCACACACTTCTGGCCCCTGGCCCCGGGCGCTTACACGACTGGTCCTGGGCTCTGAGCCAGTGTCCTGGTGGTTAGGACATCATCCCCCAAGCTCTCCGGCCACGGGCTGCCCAATGCGAGGCACGGACACACACACCCGTTAAACACCGCGGCTTTCCCCTGCGGTCACTTCCCAGCACGCCCCTCAGCGTCCCGGTGGGGAAACCCCGCTCCTGACCTCGGGGAAAGTAAGGGCACAGCACCCGCTTCCCCTTCTGATGTGTGTTCATTGGCGGGGGGAGGGGGGTGTCCAGGCCCCCGGCCCGTCTTTGTGCCGAGCTGGGGACAGAGGTTGCAGTGTCCAGGGGGCACCTGGGGGCACGTCCATGGCTGGTTCTTCGCGAGAGAGATTGTGCAAACCTCCATTCCCCGCGTGCCGGTGACCCGGGGCCGCGCCGCTGAGGATCCTCCACCCCCCAGGCCTGGAGGGGGGCCTCTCTGCCCCGGGGTGCAGGCCCCCCGTGCTGGGGCTCCCAGGACCCCCACTCGCCTCCGGGAGCCACCCCGCACAGGGCACCGCGAGGCCCCGAGAAGCCGCTGTGGAGCTGATGCGAGAGCCCCGCACGCCCAGCGCAGCGCAGGGGGTCCCCGAGATTGCAGGGGATGTGGGGGAGGGAGGGCCTGGGGGGAGGGCGAGGAACAGAAACAGCGCACGGCGGCGCAGGCCTGAGGCGGCCGTGCCCGGGGCGGGGGCGCCAGCCTGGCACCCTCAGGTCTGCCATTGAGCAGTGTGACTGCAGGGACAGAGAAGACACGCGTGTCCTGGGGAGGCCCCCCGCTGGTGCATCTGCACACACACAAGCGAGGGGCGGGCCAGCCACGGCCGGGTGACCAGTCGGCGCTCAACGCCCATCTAGCACCCATTATTCACGCTGGAGGCACAGACCCCAAGGCCCTGTTCCGTTTGCTGGAGAAGCACACGGTTATTCCGTGCGCAGATGTGTGTGTGTGTGTGTGTGTGTGTGTGTGTGTGTGTGTGTGTGTGTGTTGTGGGTGGGAGACGGAGAGACAGGGGGAGAGACTGAGGGCCAGGGGGGCAGGGAGAGAGCGAGAAGGAGAGGGCAGAGAGGGGGCAGAGGAAGAAGGACCCATGAACACACATGAGATCTCTGTGTCCACACTTTGCTGGGGAAGCTGTGGGTCCGTCTCTCTCAGTGGAGACAAGCACCCTTGTGGTGGGAAACAAACGCGGCCCCACAAAGGCGAACCGCAGGGCTGACGAGGCTCATTACCAGGCCGGGCCTGGCGTGGGGTCGTCAGAGCGGGCGGAAGGCCGCGACACCAACGCCCGCTCCATCACGACCGAATCGGAGGCGGTGACTCGACGCCCCCAAAGCACGGAGCCGAAAATCAGCGCTGACAGCGCCGCCTCGGGCTCTGTTCCCGTCTACACGTCCTGGCCTCTCGGGAGCCGGCGGCCATCAGAGAGTCACTAACATGAGAGCAACTGGCTTTCACGGTCACGTTTCCGGGCGCGTGTATACAGTGGCGTCACTGAACGCTGCTTGCGAACATGCTATTGCGTAGGAAAAAGAACAGGTCAGGGTGTCGCTCTCGCGGCCACCGCTCTGCACAGTGACTGTGTGGCGGGCGGGGGGTGGGGGTGGGGGTGGGGAAGGTAGATAATCTGGATTTTTTATATATTTTTTTAAATGTTTTATTTATTTCTAGGAGAGAGAGAGAGAGCGAGACAACGTGAGCAGGGGAGGGTCAGAGAGAGAGGGAGTCACAGACTGAAACAGGCTCCAGGCTCTGAGCTGGCAGTCAGCACAGAGCCCGACGGGGCTCGAACCCACGAACCGCGAGATCATGACCTGAGCGAAAGCCGGACGCTTAACCGACTAAGCCACCCAGGCGCCCCATGGATTTTTTATATTTTTTAAATGTATGTTTATTTTTGAGAGAGAGAGAAAGCACAAGAGCGAGTGGGAGAGGGAGACACAGAATCTAAAGCAGCTCCAGGGTCCGAGCTGTCAGCACAGAGCCCCACGCAGGGCTTGAACCCACGAACTGTGAGATCCTGACCTGAGCCGAAGTCGGACCCTTTACCGACTGAGCCCCCTGGGGCCCCCAATCTGGATTTTTACTCACTCGCTAAGTCTCACATCTGCGGCCTCTTTCAACATCAGCCTCCCCTGCTGCCTGGTCATTCTAGGCTTTAAAGACACATGCATTTGTTCCACTCCATTCCCCGGGGAAGACGAGCTAACTGTTTCTCCGGGAGCTCCAGCTGGGAAGGAGCCGTCGGCTCCAAGAGCGAGAAGGAGATTCAGGTCTGTAACCCCCCACGGATTTCCGTGGGGGGGTCCTGAGCGCTATCATTCGTTTACTTCTCTGTTCTCCCAGCAGGCACCTGTTGCGTGCCCGCTGACTGTTCCAGGGGCTGCGGATACGACAGACCAAAACCAAGTGTTCGGGGGTGGAGAAGAAACACCGAGCAAATAAAGTGGATGAAGTATGTTGCAGATGAGCTGGAGACGGGGCCGGAAGGAGCGAGGAGGCTGGGACTCGGGTTTAAATTGGGTGCCCTGGGAAGCCTCCCTGAGTCCATGGGAATTAAGTAACAGCTCAGAAGAGGCAAACAGGGCACACAGAGTTTTATGGGCAATGGAGAGAACATGTGCAAAGGTCCTGAGGTAGGAGCTTGCTTGGAGCATTTTGGGAACACCCAGGAGCCAGGGTGCAGAAGGGAGGGGACAAGGCGCGTCTGTGTGGAAGGAGGTGTGGACCCTACCTTCTGAGTCACCGCAAGGCCCACGGCGGGTGGCGCGAGCTGACCCGGGACAGGACGGCATCGCTTGGGTCGCATACGGAGTGAACGGGAGGAAGTACAGAAGCAGAAACACAGAAACAAAAAGCACAAAACGTGTTCGGAGGCTCCCGCCGCCACCCTGGGGACAGCCGGTGGTCTTCGTGCCGCACGGGTCCCCCCCGGGGCCACCTGTAAGCTGCTGGTCTGCGGGTCGCGCTCACAGCAGCTGCGTCCTCCCTGCGGCCGGAGGGACCCCAGGCGCGAGCGGCCGTGTGCTGTGCCCTGCGACCGATGCTCCCCGAGGGGACCCCCGGGGACCGGGACCCTCCACCGTCCCTCCTAGCGGCCGGCTCTCCCCTCCCCCGCTTCCTGCTCCTTCTTCCTTATCTACGAATCCGAAGAACTGAGCGCTGAGCACCCCGAGGAAGACCCGAGTTCAGCAAGAGTCCGGTGCTCGGTCCCCGTCCCTCCGTGGCACCGCTGGGAAGGTGTGTCTGTCCCCGGACGGGGTGCGGCTGGGGGATGGGTTTTGGTTTACTTGCCAGTGAGGTGTTAGGCGCTGGGCGGCCCGAGCATCCCCAGCGGGTATAGACGGCCCGCTCCGTCTCTTCGCGAAGCCCCTGACTCCCGACTGAGTGGCCCAGAGGTCCACACGTCATGCCGTAGCGCCACCCCCTCTCCCCCCCAAGTGCACAGCAAAGGCGCAGGTCACGGTCGCCAGGACACACCCGAGAAGCCTCTTAAGTCCCCTGCAGAGGCAGGGCCGACCCATGTCTCTACAGCACGGCGTCCTCTCGCCCACCCAGACCTGAGCCTTGGACCTGTGTGTAGACGCCATGTTGTGGAAGGAAGGAAGGAGGAGGGAAAGGAAGGAGAACCCCCCACCTCGGCGGCCCCCCCACTGAGCAATGTGACTCGAGGGAAAGGTACCTGGTCCTCAGATCCCTGCGTGCTCACCCAGGGTGCACACACGGGGGGGACCCACAGCTGGAAGTCCGTCTGTCCGTCTGTCTGTCCGTCTGCCTCTGGCCGGACGCACAGTGTATTTTGCCCACAAGTTAAACGTGCAAAGGACCCTCCGGTTTGCAGACAGACGTTGTTCAAACTGAGCTCCCCGGACGTGCAGAGACTCAACCACCCCCACGGGCGGCCCCCTCGCTTCCTTGCCGACCACCCACGTCTGCACAAAACCTCAGCGTGACCCAGTCCAGGTGGCTCCGAAGGACGAATACTCTCTATACAGGAGGAACGGGGAGCGGCCACCAACCAGGTGGCCGTCACCTAATTCCCAGCAGGCTCCACGAGGCGGGCGGAGGGCACAAGCGAGGCCAGGGTGCCCCAGCCACCCAGCCAAAGTCCCGGGTCCCGCAGAGGCGTGGAGCCAGGCGGCCCGGTGATGCCCCGCTGGGAGGCAGGCTGCATCCTCACAGTGACGCGGCTCACAGGAAGCACGCAGCCCGGCGACAGCCTGCGGGTAGGAGCACATGAGCAAAGGGAGGCACCTCGCGTGCCGTCCTCTGGGCCCCCTGGCCGGGCTCACCGCCCGGGAGCTGGCTGCCGGAGCCTCAGCTCCAGAAGCAACGCCCGGCTCCGACCCCAGGTCCCGGAAACCTCGCGCCACCGCGTTGCGGGCCTTTCTCCTCTGAACGGGGAGAAGCGGTGTCTAATCACATTACCCTTTTCACTCGGGCTGCTAGGGAACCTCGTCACAAATAAAACATATTTTAAAAACGAGTGGCCTAACGTACCGGCTCCCCAGACCACGGAACAGGATACTGGGGCAGGCGCGAGTCGCCAACCTTTTGAAGAAGTCACTGGAACAGGACAGTTACTTCTTATCTGAGGAGGTTACGAAAGGTGCTCCCTCGCAAGTCCCGGAGTCGGGCACAAACTGCGGCCCTGAACCTTCTGCAGCCGCCGCCTGGCACTGTCCGCCGCCCTGAATGTCCCCTTGTCCCTGTGGCTCCCACCTGCCAAGTCCCCAAGGGGACAGCACAGGGACCCTGCTCACTCTGCCCTCTGTCCGCGGCGGCCAGAGCACGCCCCCTCCATGCAGGCGCCGGGGGGAGGGGGGAGGAAGGGGGCAGGCAGCGGAGGCACCAGCCAGGAGAGTCCCGTCTCTGCTGTCCCCGAAAGGATCAAAGCAGGAGAAAACAAAACCCATCTGGTGTGGACAGGAGCCTCGGCCCTGGAGTGTAATCAGACGTAAAGGCTTCTCAACACTTCGCGGGGCTTTAAAGGACCCCCGCGGAGCAGCAGCTGGCGACCAAACTCACTGAGAGTGACGGGGACCGACGGGCCAGGGCACCTTGGAGCAGAGCCTCGGATCCCGTCTCCTGCTTCCGTGGGTCTGGGGGAGCCCCTGCCTTGCACCATCAGCATGCGGCACACCTGGCCTAATCTTTCCACTCAGTGGTAGGTAGGGAGGTGTTCTGGAAAAGAACTTTGTACGGGAAGATGCTTCCCATCAAATAACCTCAAAGAAGCACCTGGTGGCCTTTTAACAAGAACGGGCTGGACCGTGGAGTCAGGATTCAAGAGACACAGAAGCTAATATAGAAATACTGGTGAGGGTAACTCGGAGTGCCAGTGGTTTATAAAGTAGATAGAAATTTCATTTCTCTCTCATTTAATGTCCGAAGAACTGAAGGAGTCCAGGGCTGGACTGATGATAACACTGTGTGAGAGACCTGCCGATTCATAGGATCTTCTCTGTGACTTCTACCTCATGGCCCAAAATGACTGCACGGCTCTAGCCATCATGTCTATGTTCAAGCCAGCTGCAAAAAGAAAAGGGAAGAAGCCCACTCCAGCCCTTTTAAAGAAAGGTCCTAAAAGGTAAACACTCTACACCTGTTTATAGCTCTCATAGACCTTAGTTGGCTCCACCGAGCTTGGGGTGGAGGGTGAGTAATGTAGTCTTTTTTCGTAAACTACACGTGTGCCTGAGTCCAAATGCATGGGTGACATCGAGCTAAAATACGATGAAGTCCCTGAGGAGTAAAATAAAACACCTGAGGGGTCAATGGCTGGTAATGACAGTAACTTCTCTCACACCAACAGACTTCTGTCTTCTTTCCAACTCCAAATGACAATGTTTACTGAGAATTCTCCTGGCAACCAGGACGGAGAGCAAAGGGTGTCAGATTGTCTTTCCATCCTAAACCCCCGCCTCCCAGACCCCCGGGGACAATGAAATGCAACACAGAAGGGGGTCAGGACGTCAGCAGCAGAAACCTAAGGAAAGAGGATGGGGTGCTGAGATCGTGACCCACTGTCATGGGGGATCATGTCCCAGGAGCCCCCAGAGTAGGGGGTGAGGGATGCGGTGGCCAAATTCACGGGCGGGTGGATTCGCTCACATGTAGTCACACACTAGGTCCTTGATCCATCTGCTGTGCCCCCAGCCCTTTCTCCCTACTAACCCCACTTACACCCCTCATTGATTCGTAACAGCTCTGTCTACAGTAAAGATGAAATGTCTGTCATCCTGTTGAAAACCAAAGTACGCTTGAAGGAAACAACGGATCTTGAAGAAAAACTCAGAATGAAGAGCTACCCCTTGGGTTTTCTTCTTTTTAAAAAAAAAATTTTTTATTGTTTATTTATTTTTGAGAGAGAGACAGAATGTAAGTGGGGGAGGGTCAGAGAGAGAGGGAGTCACAGAATCCGAAACAGGCTCCAGGCTCCGAGCTGTCAGCACAGAGCCCGATGCGGGGCTCGAACCCACAAACCGTGAGATCATGACCTGAGCCGAAGTCAGACGCTCAACTGACTGAGCCCCCCAAGGCGCCCCCACCAATTAGGTTTTAAATTGTTGAATAGAATTAGCAGAAAACTTTCTCGACCCAACAGGGCAAGGACGATGATTTGTAAAGACAGGGCAGATGTGAGAAAACCAAATACTCCTCTTCGCGAACTTCACTCTCGCCCAAGCTTCCCACCTTGTTTGGTCTACGGTGTTCCCAAACTCGGAAGACCTCCGGTGCATCCCCACACTTCCAAAGGGGCCTCTTTCAAGGAACAAGCGGAAAAGAACGGCATGGACGGCTGTGGGGAAGCTGCCGGTGCCCCACATGGATGTGGGAAGGTACTTGGAGGCTCCCGGAAACGGGAGAGGAAGAGTCCAATCTCCTCCTTCCCTTTGCTTCCCTTCTGTCTGCACAAAGACTCACACCCCGGCTGTGTCTGTAAGGTGGACGCAGGTAGACGGAGTAGCTCAGAATGATCCACCAGAGGGTCCCTGCTCGGACACGGTTCCGCCAAGACCCTGGGCCCATGGACGTCGTGGGCAACGCCCCGGGGCCACGCGGCAGCTGCTCTCAGTGGGGGAAAGACTTGATAATTTCCTTCTTCCCTGGCGCGGGGTCCACGTCACGAAGCACGGCCTCCTCGGAGGCCCGGAGAACACGGCTGTGCTGCCTCAGTTTCTTGTAAGTCCTGGTGTTTGTAACTGAGGAGTGGAGGGACCCACCGTGAGGCTCTTGGGGTGAACTCACACCCCCTTTCTGCAGCCCCAGCTTTGTGGGGAGACAGTGAACAACCACCAAGACCGACGTCCTCAATGTTGGGGACTCTCCCAGAGGTCCCTGATGTTGGGGACCCCCCACCTCCCCCTGGACGTGGCCACTGTCCCTTTCCTCCTCCCTCAGCCCGGGTGGGGAAGTAAGGGAGCCTCTCAGCGCCACCCAGGCAGAGAGGACAGGTTCATCCAGGTGCTTTGGCAGCAAGTGAGATGAAATCAGGGGACCCCTGGGTGCTCTGACCCCCCACTCTGCTGGATGACCCAGCAAAGGCAAGATTAGAAGGTGAGGGGCAGACCTCCTCCCCCTCCGACCTCCCGGGCGGCTGGCTGGCCCGGGCAGGGAACGTGAAAGGGACACCTTTGTAACGCGGTCCCCTCTGCCTCCGGGCTGAAAGCCCAGGAAGAACGTGGCAAGTGTCCCCCCGCTCGCTGACCACATGCCTGCGGGGGGCGGGGGGCGGAGCTGCAGAGCTTTGAAGGTGGGGAGCCTCCCCCAACACAGACACACACTCACAGGGGGCTCGGCTCGGCGAAAACAGTAAGCAGAGAGCAGGAGGGGCTGGGAACCCTTTGTACATCCGCCTTCCAGATGTGCGAATCCAGACAGCCCAGGGAGGGAGCTTTAACAGCTACTTAAGTCCTCCTTAAGGATCTCCTGCTAATCATTTAAGCCAACCAACATCTTTACAAAATCGAGGGAATTACCCGAAGCCCTTTGTGCGGGCCCCTTCGAAGCGGAGACTCAGCTCCCCTGACATCACGTGAAAGGGCTCAGGCAACAGTTAATAAATCTTAAGACCTTGGGATGGATTTCATCTTCTGTGCAGAAAAAAAGAAAACAATGGGGGGAAATATATATAATCTCGAGAAGGGACGTAAGAGCAGGATCTAAGAGGCACGCCACGTCCGCATGCTTTGGAGAGCTCCCGTCCCCCAAC
This sequence comes from Proteles cristata cristata, assembly GCA_017311185.1. Lineage (NCBI taxonomy): Eukaryota > Metazoa > Chordata > Mammalia > Carnivora > Hyaenidae > Proteles > Proteles cristata. The sequence continues at coordinate 926,550 of JAESUZ010003532.1, forward strand.
CGGGTTCCTCCTTCTGTCCATTTACTGAGCGGCATTCACTGGACGTCCGCCATATGCATTTTTAGGTTTATGGAAACGCTGGGCGGAAAGGACAGAGAAGGTTCATGGATCTCCTCTCCCCCTTACACACACGCGTGCGCGCACTCACACAGGCAGTCTTCCCCATTATTAGCTTTTTTTTCATCAGCCTGGTACGTGTGTTCCCGCTGACAACCAATCCTGACCCATCACTATTAAAGCCCACAGCGTGCACAAGGCTCACTCCCGCGGCTGCACCGACCCATAGGCTTTGTCAAATGTCACGGAGCCACCACCCCAGTGCCCTACGGAATAGCCTTCGGCGCTCAGAGTCCTCTGGGCCCCGTCTGGGCATCGCTCCCTCCCTCTCAGCCCCTGGCAACCACTGATGCCTCCACTCTCTGTAGCTGTGCCTTTTCTGGAATGTCCTCTAGTCTGTAATGTTGCCAGAACGGCTGCCTTCACTCAGCGATGCGCATGTAGGGTTCCTCCGGGTCTTTTCGAGGCTTGACAGCTCATCTCTTTTCATCACAGAATAATATTCCGTTGTCTGGACAGAACCCAGTTTGTTTACCCGTTCACCCAGCGATGGCCATCTTGGCCGCTCCGAGTTTTGACAATTATGAAAAACACAGCCCTAAACATCTGTGTGCAAGTTTGTGTGGACATACCTTTTCAACTCCTTTGGATAAATAAAAAGGAGCACGTTGCACAATTTGATAAGCCTGCATTTTGCCTTGTAAGAAACCACCTAACAATTTCCCATTTTGCGCCCCCACCGGACAAGCGTGAGCACTCCCGTTGCCCCACACCCTCGCCTGCATTGGGTGATGTCCGTGCTCTGGATTCCAGCCCCCTGCTGGGTGTGCAGACGTTGCAGGCTGCGATTTTAACCAAGGGGACTTCGGGAAGGCGACACGGAACAGGTACTTGACAGAGGAAGGCAGAAGCCTTGCAGACATCTACACATCTAATGGAAATGTTGCATCTTTGGAGAGTGGGGGGATATGACCATCGCACTTGAAATGCACAAACACAGCACTCTGCATCCCCACCAACAGCACGAGAGGGGGCCCGTGTCCCCACAGCCTCGCCAGCATCTAGGGTCTCCTGAGTTGTTCATTTTAGCCACTCTGACCGGCGTGAGGTGGGATCTCAGTGTGGTTTTGATTTGTATTTCCATCAACTGATGAATGGATAAAGAAGATACATTTTATATATACAATGAAATACTACTCGGCAATGCGAAAGAACGAAATCCTGCCATTTGCAACAATGTGGATGGACCCAGAGGGTATTACGTTGAGTGAAATAACTCAGGGAAAGACAGATATCATATGTTTTCACTCTTACGCGGAACTTGAGAAACTTAACAGAAGACCATGGGGGACGGGAAGGGAAAAAATAGTTAGAAACAGAGAGGGAGGGAGGCAAACCATAAGAGACTCTTAAATACAGAGAAGAAACTGAAGGTGGACGGGGAGTGGGGGAGTGATGGGCATGGAGGAGGGCACTTGTTGGGATGAGGACTGGGTGTTGTACGTAAGCGATGAATCATGGGAATCTACCCTCAAAGCCAAGAGCACACCGTACACACTGTATATTAGCCAACTTGACAATAAATTATACTAAAAATAAAAAATAAAATAAAACACCATATTATAAAATCTCAAGAAAAAATAAAGATTAAAAACAAAAGAAATCTACGAGCACCCCTAGAATGCTGTGAGGTAATGATGCCTCCGAGATCTAGGAGTGAGAGCCTGGGACCCTTTTGGGAGAAAACCAGGGATGCGTCCCATTGCTGATCCCTCAGGCTTACCACACTCCTGTCACACCAAGAGCCAACCTGCATTTCTATCCACAGGCTTCTAAAGACACACCTTACTTCCTTCCACACCAGGACCTGACGTGAACTCTGCGGTCACAGTGGACCTCAGCAGATCAGGGCTGCCACCACGAACTTCCTCTCTAAACAGCTTTATCTTTTACTCTCCCCTCCACAACTTTACCCAAGGATTGCTCCCTTGGAGACTTCAGGCCACTGCCAGCCGTACCCTAAGGTCACCTCATGGATCCGGGGAGGCCGACTCTGAAATCAACATGCACCATCAGGAACCTGATCGAACCAAGAATTCGGCAAAATGAACAAGAAGTCCGAGCATCTGAAAGTTCTCCCTGAAGAGCACGGGACTGGTTTCTTAAAGCAACACCTAGGAAGAGAAGTCACTGTCTTTTTTATTCTAACTTTCCCCGGGCGAGTCTAATTAGCTTGTCATTTGTTTTTTTCCTGGACAAAATGAAAATGCGGTGATTAGGCCTGGAAAAGCCAGAATGCCCACGGGGCTCCCTAAGGACGGGGAAGGAAGTCATAATCATCAGCAGAAGGAGCTGGAAAAAAGCAGACAGTTGCTTCAACGTTCGCAGACCCAAGTCGTGTAAGGTCATTCCCTCCAAAGATAAACAGATCCACCACCCTCGACGGGTGTTAATAAGAGGTGGTATTACCATCAGATTTGCTAACGACGAACCAGAAAGGAACCAGCCCCCCAGGGACGACGACCCCCATCTTCTGCAGAAGCCGTTAGAGAAGTCTGTGCCCTGTGCGTGGTGCCTGAGTGATCGATCGTACCTCTGTCAGTCAGACTCCACACCGCGCCGTTATTCCAACCATTCCCGGGCCAGGGTCCCGCCTCCTCCTCTCTGTCATCTCAAAGATGCTCTGTGCAAACTGGGTGCCTGGGGGGCTCAGTCGGTTGAGCATCCGACTTCGGCTCGGGTCACGATCTCTCGGTTTGTGAGTTCAAGCCCCGCGTCAGGCTCTGTGCTGACTGCCAGCTCAGAGCCTGGAGCCTGTTTCAGTCTGTGACTCCCTCTCTCTCTGACCCTCCCCTGCTCACGCTGTCTCTCTCTCTCCTAGAAATAAAAACATTAAACAAAATTAAAAAAAATAAAATAAAATCCTCCAGTGGAAATCAGAGCCCTTGTATGCTGCTTGGTGGGAATGTAAAATGGTGCAGCCATGATGGAAAACTGGGGATTCCTCAAAAAGTTAAACATTGATGGGGTGCCTGGGTGGCTTAGTCAGTTAAGCGTCCGACTTTTGCTTAGGTCATGATCTCGCGGTTCGTGGGTTCAAGCCCTGTGTCGGGCTCTGTGCTGACTGCCAGCTCAGAGCCTGGAGCCTGTTTCAGTCTGTGACTCCCTCTCTCTATGACCCTCCCCATGCTGTCTCTCTCTCTCTCTCCTAGAAATGAATAAAACATTTTAAAAAGTAAATAAACATTAAAAAGTTTTTTTTAAAAAAAAATGGGGCACCTGGGTGGCTTAGTCGATTAAGCGTCTGACTTTCGCTTAGGTCATGATCTCGCGGTTCATGGGTTCGAGCCCCGCGTCGGGCTCTGTGCTGACTGCCAGCTCAGAGCCTGGAGCCTGTTTCAGTCTGTGACTCCCTCTCTCTGACCCTCCCCTGCTCACGCTGTCTCTCTCTCTCTCTCCTAGAAATAAATAAAAAACATTAAAAAAAAAGAATCTTTAAAAAAAAAAGTTTTTTAAAAAAAAGATGCTATGTGCAAACCTAACCCACTGCTCGGGACCCTGGTCTAAGCATTAAAGAGAAAACACTACGTCTGGTCCTTGAACAAATCGATCCCATCGCTTCGAGAACTTCTCAGGGAGCAGGTAAAACTCGAAGGCCAGGGGCAGTGTGGAAAGCCTGCACCAGAGCGCCAGGGCTTTAGAGCAGAGAGAAAGGGTGTGAAGCGGGAGCTACGCAGGCTCTTGACGCCCTGGTGATTTCGAGAGCCACACAGCTGAGGCCCGGGGTGCCACTCGGTGGTACTACAGCATCAGGGCCTCACGTGCTTGTGAATGGGGATAAAAAAAAGTCTACCTTCAGGTTAGCGCATCCATTTCAAGAGCTCCAGAAGGAAAGAATTAAGCAGACGGGAAACCATCCAAACAGGAAGATGAAAAGTCCGACAGAGAGCTTTTGAAATACGAGACGAGGCGCAGAAGACAAGAAATAGCAGAAAGGCTGGTGTAATTGCAAAGGGCTGGCGGGAGCGGCGCAGGGAGAATCTAAGCCCGAGACGGAGACACGGGGCTTCCAGAACAGCTCAGTGCACAGGTGATTCATGAGATTCGTAGCTTTTTGCTCTGTCCCAGGGAGGGGAGTGGCTTCAAGACGTTCCCCAGGAAGGGCGTTCCGGCCGCGGAAGCAGGAAAAGGTGGGAAAGTGATGGAAAGCCCGTCCTGGAGAAACCCACGCTCTCTTCTGAACCTCCTCCTGGCTTAGCGTCAGCTCCGGATGCCGCCAAGGCTGGGCCGGGGACACAGCGTGAGGGCCCGGGAACACTGGGAAATGTCATCAGGGGGCCGAGCTCCGGCCCGGTGAGAACGGCCGTTATCTTCTCCTTTCCCGTAGAACATCACCCACCAGACGCTATCATCTTCCGGCAAAGTGCTGCAGACACAGCCGTACTTATAAAGGAAGCCGCCATCGAGATCAGAGGCCGTGGAAAGAGGCGCGAGGAGGAGGACGAGGAAGAAGTCTCCCCCCACCCCCCCGGGACCCCCTTCTCTGGCTCTCCAGGCCGACGCGGAAGCGGGCCAGCCCGCAGGTGATGGAATCCGCCCACTTAGGAGCCGTGGAGTGTCGGGCCACCTGCTCCCCAAGGCCCGGAGGAGAGCTGAGCTTGCTCTGTGCCACCTTCTCCAGGAAGCCCCTCTGGGCTACATGGCAAGCAGGCAGGGATGTGCTCTTTCCCGGCTGGCGGAAGGGAAAGAAAGGCCGCGGCAGAGATGCGGGCTCCCTGACACGGCTGCACGGGGACCCCTGTGTCACACAGGGCACTTCACCTCGGTCGTCTCCCGCTGCTCGGGAGAGGAAAGGCCACCACAGCCTCCGGACAGACAGATGGCTCACCAGGACGGCCTCTCCTCGCGGCTGGCCGCGTTCACCCGTCAGCATCGTGAAAACAGCAGCGGACCCTTTGGATAAGTGGCTGCCTATTCGAGAAAAAGGATCCGTGCGTGATATTTAAATTGTAGAGCAAAACAAAAGGGATGACTTCTCAACCTTTCAAAAGAATGGTCTTGCTACAAATAGTAACTCGGTCTCAAATATAGAGTCGCAGCTGGGACGTCTTCATCATATAATTAGCTAACCGGAGACACTCCGTTACGAAACGGGTGCCCGTGTGGGCACAAATCCACCCCCCGCGAACTGCAGACTGTGCGGAGGAAATTGTATTCCTCACAAAACCCTGTAATGACCATGTATATAAATAAGTAAGCGTCTGTTTACATATGCACATATTTAAACGTAGTAATAAAGGCACACATGTATTTTTATAAATTCAACGTCTCCCCGTATAATGAACAAACTCAGAGACAATTCTATTTTATCCAGTGCGACAGTATGAGTAGTAATTAAACCGAAATCACTTAAACATTTATTGCCTGATATTAGACAAGCGTTTTCACAGGCAAGCTGCTCCTGTTTATCTAAAACACAAAATTATAATGGAAAATTACCCTGATCACTTAAACTCCAATACTATCGTAGCAAAATAACACTTTTTCCCCCCATTGATCTAATTTAATGAGCGGGGATAAAGCGCTGTGGATAATTAAGGATCAGATCTAGGAGAGGATCTACACTCCGTGTTTCCCGTAGAGTAATTCCGGGACAGGCGGGGTTTGGCGTGACAGAAAGAACACGCAGGGGTGGGGGGTGGGAGAGTTCTGGGTTTGCCCCTGCACGTCCAGGGGAGGGGTTCAGAGCTGCAGCTAAGCGACCAGATGGCTCCCCGTCCCCCATGATGCGCTGGGTGTCCTTGGGCAAGAAACTCGACCCCTCTGTGCCTCCATATCCCCATCTGTAGAATGGGATAATGCACGTACGTACCCCCAGTGGGGCTATCGGGGGCACGGACATCCTAAATCCGGCTTTACCAGTGACTGAGGGAATCAGCTCTTTTACCTGTTTTGCTCCAAAGTTCCTCTTTTGTAAAAGGAGAAGAAGTACTGGCCCTTAATCGCATGATCACTGAGGTTTCCTAGGCAGGGGTGCTGCTAGGTTATAGCACGCCTTTGAGCCAATGTTGGCTATTACCGAACTTTCTTGACCTCACTGGATATACTGAGAGAAAGTTAAACATATCTGTGACTGCCGATCTTAGCACTTGACCTCCTGTTGTATTTATTTTTAATTTTTAAATGTTGGGGTTTTTTTGTTTGTTTTTTGAGAAAGAGACAGCACGAGCAGGGGAGTGTCAGAGAGAGAGAGGGAGTCACAGACTGAAACAGGCTCCAGGCTCTGAGCTGTCAGCACAGAGCCCGACGCGGGGCTTGAACTCATGAACCATGAGATCATGAGCTGAGCCGAAGTCAGACGCTCAACTGACTGAGCCCCCCAGGCGCCCCTGGAAAGGGGACACTTTTAAAAAAGAAGATGCTTTTCCAGAATGCTCTGGTCCAGCCCTGTGACTACAGCAACCATGATACATCCCAATAACCCTCGAGTTAGAAAAACGGTGATCGGAATGGAAACCCCGACCCCGACTCGGAAGCTATGGGGCGGGAGCTTGGTGAGGGCTCCGCCGGAGCCGCGCGGAAGGAAGCCCCTGGCCGTGGACGCGTGTAGAAAACAGGAGGAGGTCAATAAACGAACAATACTTAATTTCAAGAAACTAAGAAGGATAAACGGGTCTCACTAACAACGCTGGAAGTGGGGACTCTGTGGGCCTGGCACCACTGTGGGCGCCGCTGTGGACACCGCTGTGGGCACCACTGTGGGCATCCCTGTGGGCACCATTGTGGGCGCCGCTGTGGGCATCCCTGTGGGCGCCGCTGTGGGCGCCGCTGTGGGCATCCCTGTGGGCGCTGCTGTGGGCATCCCTGTGGGCGCCGCTGTGGACACCGCTGTGGGCACCGCTGTGGGCATCCCTGTGGGCGCCGCTGTGGGCGCTCGCTGTGGGCATCTCCTGTGGGCGCGCTGTGGGCGCCGCCAGGGCATCCCTGTGGGCGCCGCTGTGGCATCCCTGTGGGCGCCGCTGTGGGCGCTGCTGTGGGCATCCCTGTGGGCGCCGCTGTGGGCATCCCTGTGGGCACCGCTGTGGGCATCCCTGTGGGCGCCGCTGTGGGCATCCCTGTGGGCATCCCTGTGGGCGCCGCTGTGGGCATCCCCGTGTGGGGGTGCCGCCCGCTGTGGCGCCGCTGTGGGTGCCGCTGTGGGTGCCGCTGTGGGCATCCCCGTGGGCGCCGGCCGGTGCCGCTGTGGGTGCCGCTGTGGGCATCCCTGTGGGCGCCGCTGTGGGCGCCGCTGTGGGCATCCGTGGGCGCCGTTGTGGGCGCTGCTGTGGGCATCCCTGTGGGCACCGCTGTGCATCCCTGTGGGCGCCGCTGTGGGCGCCGCGTGGGCATCCCCGTGGCGCCGCTGTGGGCATCCCGTGGGCGCCGTTGTGGGCGCCGCTGTGGGCATCCCCGTGGGCACCGCTGTGGGCATCCCTGTGGGCGCCGCTGTGGGCACCGCTGTGGGCATCCCCAGGCGCCGCTGTGGGCATCCCTGTGGGCATCCCTGTGGGCGCCGCTGTGGGCGCCGCTGTGGGCATCCCCGTGGGCGCCGCTGTGGGTGCCGCTGTGGGTGCCGCTGTGGTCGCTGCTGGAGACCCCTGGGCCCCACAGGAAGACGGACACCACTCGACACCAGCAGCTGCAGCACCGGCCCAGAGCTGGAGCAGCCCTGGGCGCTAAGGGGTCCTGGCACTGGGGACCTGGGGACACGGGTGGGCACGGCGGCCCCGGGGGAGGCTGGCCTGGCGCTGGGGAGGGGGCTCTGGGCAGCGGCTGCTTCTATATGTTTGCAACTGCTGCCCCGGTTCAGGCGGCAGAGCTGAACGAGGCCTGACACTAGATGGTCTTTATCGCTCCTGCCAGACTTCCCTGAAATCCAGAACTTTCTGATTTTTGTTGTGCTGGGGCTTGGGGGGGGGTGTGTTGCACGGAACCCAGAGACGAGAGGAGAGCAGTTTCCTTCCCCTGCCTGGGCCTTTTCACACACGCACACACAGTTCACACACACACAGCTCACAGACACTCAGCTCACACACCGCGCACACAACTCACACTCACACATGCACCACACAGAGCTCACACACATGCACACAGTACACAGCTTACACACACGCACACATACAGCATGCACAGCTCACACATGCACACAGCACACACACGGCTCACACATGCACACGGCTCACACACAACTCACACTCACACGCACGCACCACATGCAGCTCACACACGCGCACAGCACGCACACCATCAGGAGACCTCTAGGCTAAGGCTCCCCAGCCGGACGCACAGGCACCGCGGGTGTGTCCTGACGGCACAGGCTCCGAGGCGGGTTCGGTGCCGTGTAGCCGCTGGAGCCTCCGCAGAGCAACCGGGCTGCTTTCCAAGACCCCAGGCACTTGGCACGTCTCGCAGAGGCTCGGACGAGCGCAGCTCTTTGAAGAATAAAGACCATCTCAGACACGACCGGGGAACGCCCGCTCCCCCTCCCGCTGAGGCCGGAGACGGGGTGGGGGGGCCCGGGACACGCGGTGGGCGCTCGACGCCCAGCCCATCCCCATGGCCCCGCCGCCAGGTGCGCCCGGCAGCGGCTGCGGGGTCGCGGCCTCCTGTCCCTAATCCTTGGGGAAAATCAGAGGCGGCGCCGGGGGTCCGGGCTTGGGACCTTGACAGGTGAGAATTATACGGTCCGCCACTTCCACAAAACCACCGCCACTCGCCGCGGAGAACGGAGAGAAAAGGCTTGTTCAGGGCAGAGCTGTTAACAACCGTGAAACACGAGACAGCAAAGCGGCGCGGCGCTTCGTATTAACATTTCCAGGTGACAGTCCCGGGGCTGGCGAAGGCACGGCGCTTCCAGAGACAGAAAAAGCACCGCGAGGGGCAAGGAGGACCACCCGCCCTGAGCCCATCACCGGCTCTGCCTTTCGAGAAGCAGGGGTGCGGATGTCTCGGAGACGTGCAGAAAACAGCCGAAATCCGCTCCGGGAGGGGCTCGTCCCCACGGGCGCAGGCCCCCGCAGCGCCGTCGGGTGCGACCGCGGCCCATGGAGCGTGCCCGTCAGCAAGGGGCCGGCGGCAAGCTCAGGGTCCCACAGGGGCGTGCTGACACCCCCCACGGTGTCCCCAGGGCCGGAGCCTGAAGCCGCCATGTGGGGGTCACAAAGCCAACGGAGGAAGACGGGGACACCCTGTTCTTCCAGTTTCCAAACCACTTCACTTTCAGGTGCGCCTCCAATGCCGAAAGCCTCACGGTTAGGGACGGAAAGGGGACACCGGATTCACACAGCGGCTGCCTCTGGACAGACAGACAGGGATAGAGATAGAGGGACGGACAGGGGAGCACATTCTGGGGAAGGTGTGGTCAGCATGACCACTTCATCAGTAATATCAGATTTATTCTGTGTGTGATTGAAAAAAAGAAGGATCCGAAGCAAACAGGGTGCAATGTCAGCCTCTGTGGTCCCTGGGTGGACGGCCATGACCTCATTCTCTGTCCCAGTCTTTCTTAACGGCCTTTTCTTTTTTAAGGCCTTCTCTTCATTTTTACAACCGGGTGCACAGTCATGCGTGCGGAGCTCTGATGTTTCTAACGGCTCCCTTTTAAAGTCTTCCCTCCTAACTGAAAACCAATGAAAGATATTTTCCACTAATGGCAAGATTTTTTTCTCTCCTACCAGGGATCCAGAGTGGGAAAGTGAGTCATGACTGAGGACAGGCGCGGGCAGGTGACTTACCAAAGAAAACAGAGGGATTCTAACTAGACGGAGTCCGTCAGGAAACAATCCACACAAGGAACAGTTTTCCTTCAATAAATCTACTAGAGACTTTAAAACTTGTGTTGGCGGCATTCGCTCAAGCTGAGTTCTAAAATTTTTTTTAAATGTTTATTTATTTTTACGAGACAGAGAGAGACAGAGCGTGAGCAGGGGAGGGGCAGAGAGAGAGAGACACAGAGTCGGAAGCAGCTCCAGGCTCCGAGCTGTCAGCACAGAGCCCCATGCGGGGCTCGAACTCACGAACCGCGAGATCATGACCTGAGCTGAAGTCGGGAGCTTAACCCCCTGAGCCCCCAGGCACCCCTCAAGCTGAGTCCTGGTGGCAGAGTCAGGAGGAAGGACCTGGAGATTCCCAAGTGATTCCACTCGTGACGGAAGCGTAGCGGGGCTTCAGAGTGGACGGTTCTGGGGAGCTCTCCAGGGGCACTGGCTGGGGCCGCGACCCACTACATTATGCACTCGTGTGTTCACGTGCATGTGTGTGTGCACACCCAGAGAGGAGCCCATGGGCTGCTTCCTTTCCAGAAGATGGAGATGAACTCAGATTCAGAGTCACTTTCCAGGGCACCTGGGTGGCTCAGTCGGTTAAGCTTCCAAATTCAGCTCAGGTCAGGATCTCAAGGTTTGTGGGTTCGAGCCCCGCGTCGGGCTCTGTGCTGACAGCTCAGAACCTGGATCCTGCTTCAGATTCTGTGTCTCCCTCTCTCTCTGACCCTCCCCTGCTCATGCTGTCTCTCTCTCTCAGAAATAAATAAAAACATTAAAAATTAAAAAAAAAAAAGTCACTTTCCTTAGGGCTGGAGAGCAACGCCGGCCGGGGCGAGGCCTATTCCACCGCTCACCGCCTCATCCCCCCCCCGCCCACGTCTCCTCCTCATTGATGCCCAGACACACCGGGACACCAGAGGCCCCTGGCCTACGGGTGAACAGAGGGCCCCGCGCCACATGGGCAGTAAAGACACAGGCACACACAGGCATCTGGCCCGGTAGGCTGTCGGGAACCTCGTCAGCCCCGCATCTAGCATCTTCCATGATACATCCAACCTCGGCACTTGGAATGAGGGCGATCCTGACTAAACATCTGGCTCTCGATATTCAAGGGGCATTTTTCCTTATTAAGGGTTAGCGGCCCAGACATCTGGGGACCAGCTTAATGGTGTCCACATGCCTTCTCCACGGGGTCCGGCTCGGGGCTGCCTCTCCATTACAGCGACAGCGGGTGGCCGCGGGAGCCGGGCGCCCTGGGCCGCCCAGACCCCCGCACACCATCTGAACATCAAGGGGCATCTGTCGGCACGATGATAATTCAAACCATCTCCTGTGTCCAAACGCAAAGAAGAAAGAACGGCGGGGCCCCAGGCGGGGAAAACACAACTACGTTTGCCTCCTTCTCTCAGAACCGGCATTTTCACAGCCCAGGAAAACATAATCCGCTTGTCACAGAGGGTCCCAGACCCCAGGCTGCGGGAGGCTTGCAAGCGCCCAGTAAGGCTTGGCGGCCCTGGGTCCTCAGCGGCTTCATCTCCGCCTTCCCGACCGACCCCCTGATCGAGTGCTGAGGACGGGGTATTAAAAAAAATTTTTTTGTAACAGAAAGGAAAACGGAATACCTAACTACGCTAAGACGAGAGTTCGCATCCCCCCTGCAATCCCAAAATTCAGCCGTGCTGGGTTCTGTAAGGACGGGATGCTGGGTTACAGCCACGAAACAAGGAGAAACACCTTCCGAACAAGTGGGCGACCACAGCGCCGCCCTTGACCGGGGAGGAGAACCCCGGGTCCCTCTCGAGAAGCACGGCCGCCCCTTCCCTCTCGAAATCCCAGGGCCCGAGGCAGAAGTGTCTGATTCAAGAGATCAGCAAGTGGAGGTTCCCATGGAAACCAGCACGGAGGGAAGAGGAAAGGAAAGCGGAAAGGACTGCGAGGGACAAATGTCAACACGGACCCAAATCTGGGCTTCCCGCGTGCGGAGGGGAGACTGGGTCACGGGAGTCTGAACGACTCTGGCTGCTTCAGTCACAACGGGGCTGCTCTGGGTCCCCGTCCCTCGGCAGCCAGGCCTCCGCCCCCCCTCAAATCACCCGAAGTCCCGGCCTGGCCTCATCCTTAAGAGACCGGTAGTGTTCACTTGACTCTTCTTTTGTACCAGCTCATCTGAAAAGCAGCCTTGTTGTCAGCAATTACAGGGCATTAAGGCTTCAATGAGCTAGTTATTTTCAAACATTTCAGCCTAAAAATAATTTTGAGGGGCACCTGGGTGGCTCAGTCGGTTAAGCGTCCGACACTTGATCTCGGCTCAGGTCATGATCTCACAGTTTGTGAGTTTGAGCCTCGCTCACAGCGCAGAGCCTACTTGGGATTCTCTCTCTTCATCTCTCTGCCCCTCCCCTGCTTGCTTTCTCTCTCTCTCAAAATACATTTTATTTATTAACAAATGATAATAGTAATCTTGACAGCATGGCCACGCAGTCACTCCCTCTCTGCCCCCTTCCTTGTTTACTCGTTATCACACCTGACGCCTCCTTGTCCGTCCACTTGTCCGTGCGCACCTGTCCCCGTCCAGGGTACGTGTACCCAGAACTACCCGCCCACGGGTGTCTGGCTGCACAGGAAGGAGTCAATCAATGGGGCGTCAAGCCAGGATTCCTACCTGCCTTATGTGTCATCTGTGACACACCCAACAGGTTTTGGAATGAAAGACCATGAAAAGGGAAAAAGAAAATTACTAACCAAAAACAATTTTTTATTTTACATTTTCCCCCCTACCACACAGGTAATCAACCTTAAGCTTTCTAGAACGAAGCAAATTCAAAGTAACAATAAATCAGGGGCACCTGGGTGGCTCAGTTGGTTAAGCGTCCAACTTCGGCTCAGGTCATGATCTCACGGCTCGTGGGTTCGAGCCCCACGTCGGGCTCTGTGCTGACAGCTCAGGCCCGGAGCCTGTTTCAGATTCTGTGACTCCCTCTCTCTCTGACCCTCTCCTGTTCACGCTGCCTCTCTCTCTCTCTCAAAAATAAGTAAAACATTAAAAAAATAAACAAAATAAAATAAATAAAAAAACAAAGTAACAATAAATCAATCAAGATAGAAAAACGAGGCTCTGCTTCATAAAAAAAATACAATTAATTCCTGAGCATTGTTTGACTGCGTTGTTGAGAAAGAAAAATAAAAACTATATTGTGATGCAATGAGATTTGGGAGCCACAGGGCCCAGGAGTCTCCACGCCTCCCAGCCCCCTGCCTTCCACCCGGGAAGAAGTCCCGGGAGAAGGTCCAGTCACTCAGGGGCTGATGGGACGTCCCGCCCGACACCCCGCCTCTCGCCCAGGCTGTGCACGCGTCACGGCCGGAGCTGTGTCTCCCCCGGCCTCGGCTCCCATCCCCGATCCTGGACACATATGGGCTGCCCAAGAGTGTGTGCGGCTGGTGGGACGCAGAGCCAAAGTCCCTCTGCAGGTCGCCGACGATCTGCGGACCTGCCTTCGGAAGACATGTGACATCAGCCAACGGCAGGGAAGCACTCATCTTTGTAACTGTCCCCAGCGGGTCTGCGGACTTGAAAAGAGCAGCCCTCCCACGCCAGGCCAAAGAGCCGTCTCCTGTCCAGGGAATCTGACAAGGGGGGTCCAAGGAGGTGGGACTTGGGTCGGGAGCAGGGCCGGGGCGGCGCAGGGACGCAGAACCAGGATGGATTTCTGCCCTAAAGCTTTCCTTGGAATTTGCTGAAATGAGGTCTGCCCTTACACGTATCAAAAACATGACACAATGCCACAGGGGGATCTTTCCACCCAACCGATTAAAATGGTATTTATCTTTGAAAATACGCGCATTGATTCTTCACGCGTTCACTCTGTCCTTCATGCCACACGGAGTGGCCACTCGCAGTGTCCTGGGCACCGCCCTGGGCCCCGGGGACCTCAGCCGGCACAGACCCGACTCATGTGCCAGCAGTGACCACGCCCGTCCACGTGGGGCAGGCAAGCCAGGAGAGAGGACGGGAAGACCCGGCAGAGCTCTAGGGGCCCAGGAGCCGCAGTGGGCATGGCCTGGCGTCACCAGGGTGCTTTAGGAGGGCGGGCTGCGGGGCGTAAGGGGTGCCCGGTCCACTCCACGTGATTAAACAGGACCCAACAGGATTCTGCTGAGGAGGGGGGACATCCGGTCCCCGTGAGCAATGGCCCCAAACCAGAAGTAGCCACAGTCCGTGTGGCCCATGGCGACAAAACCAGGCAGGAAAGTCCGCGTCCGAATGAAACCATCTCCAGGGCGTGTCGGTGAAACCCCAACGAAGAGAACGCAGAACGGCCTCTTCTTTTTTTTTTTTTAATATTTTTATTTATTTCTAGGAGAGAGAGAGACAGCGTGAGCAGGGGAGGTCAGAGAGAGAGGGAGTCACAGACTGAAACAGGCTCCAGGCTCGAGCTGGCAGTCAGCACAGAGCCCGACGCGGGGCTCGAACCCACCAACCGCGAGATCATGACCTAAGCGAAAGTCGGACGCTCAACCGACTAAGCCACCCAGGCGCCCCTAGAATGGCCTCTTCTGAGTTCCGCTTACAAAGATTACATTCACATGTATGTTCTCGTATATGCACGATCGCACAGGTGTACAATTCACACACGTGCACCCACGAGTACCTTCATTTTCTGGAAGGATCACAAGGTACTACTAACGGATTTACAGGGGGGACTATCAGCGGGCTCAGCAAGGGTCAATCATCACGTTTGCCTTCCTCCACGGCCTTCCTTTTGGACCCAATGCAGATGCGGGTGAGGACGGCGCTGCTACTTTAAATCCCCAGGAGGATTATGTGGATGCTGAGTTTACAGGCTGGTGTTAGTCTCTCTCTCTCTGCACTTCTCTACGTCGCACGCACAGCAGGGCCAGCACTTACCACGAAGGCAACCAGTGGGAACAAGAGGGACCAGACGCCTTGTGTGCCACGGACCCAGCCTGTCCCGGGCCCCAGCGACCAGCCTGTCTTGCACGGTGACCGGGCCCCACGGCGCAGCAGCCTGGACGTCCCCTTCCCTCGACTCCACCTCCGTCGTCGCTCTGATGCTGGGAATTTGGTGTAAGAGATTCACACTTAGGGATTTAGAATGCTTGACTTAAAGAAAGCAGTGACTTACACCTAATACAGTTCATGAACGTGATAACGGTGCAAAAAAAAAAACACAGGACATAATTCCAGTGTCTGTTAATGGGATCAAACATAAGGCTTAATCGTGAAAGTTTTCCTAAAGGTAACTTCCGGACGTTTGGGAATGTTCCCAAAATATGAGACGGCAAACAAGTCTGTAGAAGCTGCAAATGACATTTGGTTTTAACTTTGCAAACAAACCAACGACACGTTTTCATGCCTGTGTGCGGACAGGGTAAGCAAGGCAGCGCTCGGCCAGGAAAACGGGCAGCAAACACGTGAAACGATCGGCCGCCGATGTCACGGACTGGGGACCACGGTGGCTTTTACCCTACTCTTCGCCGTCCTTTTAGGTTTACCGCCTGAAAACCCACGGCGGGGAAGACGCCCCAGATGACGGCCACCTCGCTGGAACACCTGCTTCGTGTTCCTCGTCTGCCCCCGGCCTTACGATCTCGAGCCGAAAGATGAGCCTGCCCGGCACCGAGCACGTGTGGGCCCTCCCACGACCCAGCCCTTTATCTGAAGGGCCGCAGTGTCACCGGGGTGCTGCGGGGAGACGTTCCTTCTGGACTTTGACTCCCTCCCTGCCTTCCCTTTCTCGTTTCCCTCCTTTCTCTCTTCCTCTCTCCCTGCCTCAGTGGCAGCAGCCGCCCCCTCCCCCTGCTTCCCCTCGGGTACCGAAGCTTCCCATGGGGGGCTCCAGCCCCCGGGCGGCCGCGCTCACACTGTCGGGCGAGCTGCCTTCCCGGCCCCTCCGGGAGGCTGCCTGGCAAGGGAATTACATTTTCTCCACCGCGATTGGCCACCCGCTGGCCCACGATCCACGCTCTGTCATTGTGCTTAGTGGCAACGCGTGCAGATTCTATCTAGAACCTGGGGAGGCCCAGAGGCGCGTCTATCGGTAATCTAATTCCAACTCCTGGTGAAAGGAGCCCGTGTTATCGCAGCAAAGCCTCGTCTCCTGCTATATTGATTTTTATATTAACGATAAAGGACAGCCGGTCCCTCGCCGAGCAAGGCCGTGAAGACGAGACGCACCTCCCCACTTCCCTCTCCGTCTGCAATTTGTGAATATTCTCCGGCTGAAATGCCTGCTTTGTCACGCCCGACAGTCGCTCCTTTTAGGCCGGAGGGTTCCCGTCCTGTGGGCCGTGCGGCTGCGGGCCGGTCTTCAGCTGATGGACCTGACGCTTTGTCTTCCACGTTCCCGATCAGCCCAGGCTCGGGAAACTTGGCTGAGCTCGGCTGCTACCGTTCCTCTCGGTTCTTACTTCATTTCGCCCGCACGGAGCCAGGGCCTTGCCGAAATCCCCACCCTGGAGTTCATGCCTGACGTCTGCATTTCTTCCAGAAGTTTTCTTCCTCGATGCTCTCAACGCTTCACCAAAAGAAAGAGAGACTAGCCTGTGTGTGGTCGGCCACGCGGTCTCTCGCCAGGATCCACAGCGGCAGGGACCCCATCCAGGGACCCCGGCCCACTTGCTCACGGCTGTATCTGCCGCTGCAGACAGCGTACGCACTTGAAAATATATGCTGAAGGAACGGATGAGTTCTGCTTTTTTTAGCATAATAAATACTGCATATTTAACCTTCTCTGAGTCTGTTCCTGCTCATCAGTTTCACGGATGTCTCTCCCTCAGTATGGCCGCAGCAGTGGGGTGAAACTGTCAGCCGGTACACAAGTCAGGAAACCTTCAAAAAACAGGGGGTTTTCCACTAGAGATTATTCAGTGCTCACACATAACTGATGCCCCAATTATTAAATAAAACAGCACCCCCTAGATGCTTCCAAAGGGTCTTCTTGGTCTGATTCTTTCCTGGTCTGATTTCTTCTGGCCACTGGGCCTTCGCAGCATGCCCCGACCCACTCCCCGGGCCTTGAAGTGAGCTTTCGTAAGAAGAAACGACACAGAGAAGAGAGGACACAGGCCCCTGTCCCATGTGTTGTTTTTACGTCACCCTAACAAGCAATTTTCGCTTTCCCGCTGCGGGCACTGTTTGCAACGACGGGGGTCTGGTTGCTCATTTCTGTTACAAACCATCCTCCACACTTGTGGCTGAAACCCTCAATTCTTACTTGCTCTCGAATCTGTCACTTGGGCAGGGCTCAGCCGCGGCACCTGGCCTCGGCTCTACGTGACGTCAGTTAAGGCGACTCAAATGCTGGGGTCTAGAATCACCTTCACGCTTGCTCACACGCTGGGCAGCGGATCTGGCTGTCAGTGGGACCCCCAGCCGGTACACGTGGCCTCTCCACGTGGATCACGTTTCTGCACAACGTGGCGGGTCCTAATGGCAAGCGACCCAAGAGAGACAGAGAGGGGGGTAGGAGCAGCCACGTCACCTGCCACGATGTGGTCTGGATGTCCCAGAGCATCACCAGCATATTCAATCTGTCAGAAGTCACAAACCTGCCCAGGGTCATGGGGAAAGGAGATCATCCCCACCTCCGTACGGGGCATGGAAGGTTCTGGAAGAGTCACTGTGAGATATGTTTGCCACCTTACATGAGCCAAGCTCCTGGCTTCCTACCAGGGAGGTGGGTGGGTCCTCCCCATGCCCTCAGTCCTGTGAGGGGGACCAACTGGCCAAGTGTGCACTCTCCCCTAGAATGGCTCTCTCGCCCGGAGCTGTTATTGAGATAATTACAGAGGGACGTGTGGTCGTAAGAAGTAACGCAGAGAGACGGGGCTCTACCCAGGTCTCCCAAGGGACCCTCTTGCACAACACGAAAGCACGTCCAGGATCCTGACACTGAGCAGCTCGCCGATCCCACTCACACTGCCCACTTCCCGCTCACACTGCCCACTTCCCGCTCACATTTCCCCACTTCCCTTCACACTTCCTCACTTCCCGCTCACACTGCCCCACTTCCCGCTCACACTGCCCACTTCCTGCTCACATTTCCCCACTTCACTTCACACTTCCTCACTTCCCGCTCACACTGCCCCACTTCCCGCTCACACTGCCCACTTCCGGCTCACTGCCCACTTCCCCCCACTCACCACTGCCACTTCCGCTCACACTGCCACTCACACTCCCCTTCCCACTTCACTCACACTGCCCACTTCCCGCTCACACTGCCCTTCCCGCTCACCCATTTCCACCTCTTTCCCTCACACACTTCCTCACTTCTTCCGCTCACACTGCCCACTTCCGCTCACACTGCCACTTCCGCTTGCCCCTTCCCTGACTCACACTGCCACCTTCCAGCTCACTGCCCCACCCGCTCACACTGCCCACTTCCGCTCATTTCCCCACTTCCCTTCCATGCTCACTTCCAGCTCCTTCCCCACTTCCCTTCACACTGCCACTTCGCTCACTGCTTGCGCCTGCTGCTTCCCCCACTTCACATTTCATCTCGTCTGCCTTTAGCCACTGGACCGTTGTCTGCAAGGACCCGTTCACCGTCCACCACCACGAGGGACAGGTTCCGGTGCCAGGAGACCTCCTGCTGTGCTTGTACGGCCACACCCACCTCCCGACCCTGGCCCTGGAGCTCATGAATGCGTTCACCATTACCAAAACTGATCTTTCTGAACGTAACAATCTAAATGGAATGACGCATCGGTTAACCGTCGACTTTCGCTCAGGTCATGATCTCGCCGGTTCGTGGGTTCGAGCCCCGTCGGGCTCTGTGCTGACTGCCAGCTCGGGCCTGGAGCCTGTTTCCAGTCTGTGACTCCCTCTCTCTCTCTGGCCCTCCCCTGCTCACGCTGTCTCTCTCTCTCCTAGAAATAAATAAAAAAACATTAATAAATAAATAAATAAATAAATAAATAAATAAATAAATAAATGGAATGACGCAGCCTTTCAAGAACAGATTTTCTGGACAATTCAATTCAATTCAATAGGTTTCCTGGACAATTCAAATGGTGGCTTTCATCCCTAGCCTTCCCCCTTCGTGGCTGTGTGGTGTTCTGTGGAATGGACGGACCGCTGTTAGTGTAACTGGCCCCCTGCTGAAGGGATGCTGCCTCCGATTTTCCACTACACACCACGACATAACAGCCAAAGAAACAGCTGGGCCATTGGTCTGTTCTTTGGGATGATGGCGCCCTGAGCAGCATGCCGCTACCTACTGAAAACCACGGCCAAGCTTCCCTTTGATGTACCCTGGTTCCCACGCCAGCTTTTATGAGTCCCTGACAGGCTTCGGATGCGTTTTCTTTTGCTTACACTATCCTAGACCAGTTCCTAACGCAGGCAAACCAAAGAATTGCACTTGACACACCCCTACGTGCAAGGGCTTTCCATCAACGGCCCAAGAAACAGAGACTGCAAAGTCTCCAATCTCTCAGGAACTTATTTTTAAAATCCTTATTATATTTTTGTACTTTGTATTCATTTAACTTGTTTGAGAGAGAGAGAGAGAGCAAGTGGGGCAGAGAGGGAGAGAGAGAGAGAGAGAGAGAGAATCCCAAGCAGACTCCATGCCCGGTGAGGAGCCAGATGATGGGCCCAGTCCCACCACCCCAGGATCAAGACCCAAGCTGAAATCAAGAGTCAGACACTTAAGCAACTGAGCCACCCAGTCGCCCCTTAAGAACCTTTGTTCTTATCCTTCATGATACCTTCATCTTCTGGACATGTCCCTGCCAACTGGCCTTAAAAGATAGGGGCGCCTGGGTGGCTTAGTCGGTTAAGCGTCCGACTTTCGCTTGGGTCATGATCTCGCGGTTCGCAGGTTCGAGCCCCACGTCGGGCTCTGTGCTGCCAGCTCAGAGCCTGGAGCCTGTTTCAGAGTCTGTGTCTCCCTCTCTCTCTGACCCCTTGTTCACGCTGTCTATCTCTCTCTCTAGAAATAATAAAAATTTAAAAAAAAAAAAAAGACAAATGAGGGGCCTGGGTGGCTTAGTCGGTTAAGCGTCCGACTTTCGCTTGGGTCATGATCTCGCGGTTCGTGGGTTCGAACCCGCGTCGGGCTCTGTGCTGACTGCCAGCTCAGAGCCTGGAGCCTGTTTCAGAGTCTGTGCCTCTCTCTCTCTCTGACCCTCCCCTGCTCACGCTGTCTCTCTCTCTGTCTCCTAGAAATAAATAAAACATTAAAAAAAAAAAAAAAAAAAAAAAAAAAAGACAAATGAGAGCCAGCACCATATTAGAAAGAAGAGGTACAGACCCAAAACTACTGGCAGAACAAGTAATCCTGGAAAAGGTCACACTCTCAAAGCCACAAAAGCCAACAGAAGCACAACTCTTTGCAGAGGCCTCCAATGAACGTTTGTATACACTCAACATGCAAAATCGAAAGCAGGAAAAGAAAGGGAAATAACAGGCAGACTCTGATATTTCACTGCATCTTGACTAGTGAAATAACATGGCTTGATTTTATGACAAGGGAAATTCACCTGAGAAAAATGCACTTAGAGAAAACAGCCCACAAGAGCAAAAACAGAAGTGTTTTTAAAAATAACTTTTGGGACTTAATGTTGAGTCTTATTAGACTATTGGGCAAGATAATATAAAAGTTGGGTTTTTTTTTTCCCTTTTTTAATGTCCCTGAGATCCACAATCTTTATACTGGCGATTCTTTTTTAAACACTGATGCTGACGTTCTTATCTCTTGCGAATGCCCACGATCTTACAGAGAGCAGGGATTTTCCCCAGACAGATGTCAGGTCCCCAGACAGATGTCAGGCGTGTCATTTACATGTTTGCAAAGGTCCAAGGTGGGGAAGGACAGAAGGCTTGCTGGTTTGGGCTGAAGGGGATTTGGCATCCCTTCTTTTGATTACTGTACCATCATTTATTTTTTTAATTTTATAAACTTTTTTTATTTTTGAGAGAGAGAGGGAGACACAGAACCTGAAGCAGGCTCCAGGCTCCACGCTGTCAGCACAAAGTCCGACAGGGGGCTTGAACTCACGAGCCGTGAGATCATGACCTGAGCCAAAGTCGAGTGCTTAGCTGACTGAGCCCCCAGGCGCCCCTACACCATCGTGTCTAATCATGGGAAGTGCCTCTCCCGCCTTGTGTGAGATGGGACAGGACTATCACGGAAACGTCCTGCCCACCCTCCGCAGAGACACAGCATGTGACCCGTGCTTGACCCAACTGCCCCTCCAGTCAGATTCTGAAGCTTGAGCGGAATCGAGGTAGAGAATGAAGACAATAGGGAGACGGTGATCCCATTAGTGACGCCCCGGCAGGGAGGCTGGGTTTCTGTTAACGAGACCCGGAGCAGGGCCCTCGCGTCAGGCTGCGGCTAACCTGATCGCCCCAGCCTCTCTGCTGGAATTCCTTCTCTGCCAGGTTAACGCGGAGTTTCTCCTGCTGACCAGCCAGGAACCCTACTCTCTAAAGAACAGCGATTCTGGATCCGAAACACTTTGTCTCACAACTGGCATCGTATCCACCCTTCCTAACGGGGGCATCGTACCCTGAGTTACCGAGGTAGGATACCTGAGTCCAAAGGGAGTTTTAGGACCTACCCAACCTCACTCTTGAGATGGAGACCCTTCCGTGCCCTAGAGGAGAGGCGATCTGCGTTAGCGATCCAGGCGGGGCTTAGAACCCACAGCTTCTGATTTCCTCGTTACCTCTTTTCCTCTGGCCACCTTGCCTCTCACAGGGCAACAAATGACTTCAACTCAGGTTTCTTGGCCTTCTCCGGTGAGTGCTGTAAGGCCACTGTGCTAGAACGTAACTCATCTCTCAGTGATCCTTTGAAAATATTCAATCTATTGACAAACCCCCACCCTGATGAAGTTTCTCCTGTAAATTTATTAAAGCACAGACACGTGAGGGGCGCCTGGGTGGCTTAGTCGGTTAAGCGTCCGACTTTCGCTTAGGTCATGATCTCGCGGTTCGTGGGTTCGAGCCCCGCGTCGGGCTCTGTGCTGACTGCCAGCTCAGAGCCTGGAGCCTGTTTCAGTCTGTGACTCCCTCTCTCTCTGACCCTCCCCTGCTCATGCTGTCTCTCTCTGTCTCCTAGAAATAAACAAAACATTAAAAAAAAAAAAAAAAGCACAGACACGTGAAACACGGGCTTTTATTTAAAGTTTGGGTAAAAAATGGCGCGCAATTAGTTGGCAACAGACGTGATCTCAGCAGGGTTTCAATTATGCTATGGATGATAGTTCCCTAATTCAATACGAAGCCGTAATTAAGAATGTAATTAACTCTTGCGGTTGCACTCATGTCATACACTACGAGAACTCGTAACGACCCTTGTTCTGACACAAAAGCCTTCGGCAAGTCAAATATCCCTCTAGGGGAGTGTGTGTTTTTACTTAGCATTTAAGTGCATAAAATAATTTCGAACGGGCCCTTGGCCAGTACGTCGGGTGCATTTACAATGCCAGGGAAATGCAGGACAGAACTTTTCAAGCACCTGCTCCCTGGGACTCAGGGAGAGAGAAACTTGGAATTGTTTTTTATTACTGATAAAGGGCCATTTGCGGGAAGATGCACCAGAAGAGGAAACTCACACGGGTCCTATAAGAATTTACCTTCAAACAGAAGCCAAGGTCAATATTCCTTGGGAATTTCCATTTTTGATTCTTCCCTGGCAAGCTGTGGGGCTGGGTCCGTGTCTGCTTTATTCACCGTGGCCTCAGGGTCCAGCCCCACTCTGGTGTTTAACTGTGTTCCCCAAACACATACCTCCTGCATTCTATGGCGTTACACACATTCCACACTGTCTACAGGATATTTCCGATAGCGTATCTGAGGCCGTAGGATAGCCAGGATTTTCTTGCTCGTAAAACCACTGCAATTCTCACTGATTTATAACCCCCATTCTCCTACAGAGCGCTGTTTTTCTAGAAAGCCCTAAGGGAGTTATGTAAAAGGAAACAGAAAAGAGACAGTATGTCAAACTTTCTTTTAGGCTTCCTGACTCATCTTTTATTTGTTCGTTTGTTTCTTGATAGATGTGGGCTTGTCTATTTTTAATCCTCTCATGTTTTATCATCCAGTGTTTGAGCATCTAGTACCATGACCTGGAACTTCAGAACACTTAATATGCATTTCTGGCTCGAAAAGATAAACTTATTGGGGCACCTGGGTGGCTCGGCCGGTTAAGCGTCCAACTTCAGCTCAGGTCATGATCTCACGGTTCATGGGTTCGAGCCCCACGTCAGGCTCTGTGCTGACAGCTCAGAGCCTGGAGCTGCTTCAGATTCTGTCTCTCCCTCCCTCTCTGCCCTTCCCTTTCTCCCTCTCTCTCAGAAATAAATACAAACACTTAAAAATTAAAAAAAAAAAAAGAAATGGCAAAGTTTTGGTTAGGAAAAAATGTGTATATATAGAAGCACATTTGCTCAGTAGAGAAGAGTATATACAGAAGACAAGGGAGAAATACTTGGCTTTGACCATGGAGAACTCCTCCCTGGGAATTACAGATATGTGTGAAACAGCGTTGGTGGTTATTGAGCCGACAGAAAAATTCAAGACTTCGGAGTATGTATAGATGTATTTTTTTAAATGCTGGTGGGCGATAAGTATTCGAAAAATTCAGATTAATTGGGGATACATATCAGGGCCCGGATTTGGTTTTGGGTGATGAGTTAGCTGGTGCTTATCCCATTATTTTCGTGAATTGAATAATTTTATGAATATGAGTGAGTTACACACGGTACAAAGAAGGAAGTGTGTCATGAAGCGGGAGTCATGATTAAGCCAGGTCTGCACCTGTAGCCAAAAGAGAATAATAAAAATACAAGGGAAAAATAAACCAAGGATGATGTAACATGTAAATGTCAAAAATAAAACGGGCAAATGACAACTGGTTCATAATAATGAAGCACGGATGGCTGCTTTCTGATCCCCCACCCCACCCCAGAGGCTCATGGGAAAGTCTAATTTTTTTTTAATGATTTATTTCTAGGAGAGAGAGAGAGAGACAGCGTGTGCAGGGAGGGTCAGAGAGAGAGGGAGACACGGAATCTGAAACAGGCTCCAGGCTCTGAGCTGGCAGTCAGCACAGAGCCCGACGCGGGGCTCGAACCCACGAACCGCGAGATCATGACCTGAGCTGAACTCAGACATTTAACCGACTAAGCCACCCAGGCGCCCCATGGGAAAGTCTAATTTTTAACTTGCATCCTGGTCTTTCGAAGCCAGCAATACCAGGAGCCACAAAGAGAGCCCCCCACAAGGAGTGTCCCCCTCCCCCCCCAACGCTTTTCTCAAGCTGCATCTCCAAATGCAAAGGTTTCCTTCGAGATTTCACAGCTGACTTTAGCTCAGATCTTTTCCTTCTTTTTTTTTCCAGTTTTATTTTTATTTATTTTTGAGAAAGATACAAAGAGCAAGTGGGGGAGGAGCAGAGAGAGAAGGAGACAGAAACCCAAGCAGACGCCCCGCTGTCAGCGCAGAGCCGGACGTGAGGCTCGAACCATGAGATCGCCGCCTGAGCCAAAACCAAGAGTCGGGCACTAAACCCACTGCACCACCCAGGTGCCCCTGGCTCAGGTCCTTCCTGAAGAGGGTTGATGCCTACCACCCTCCCTTCCCGAGGCTGGAAAAGGCGCATCTCCAGCGCCACCCGGAACCCCCCAACCAAGTCTGCTGCGTCCGTTTTACCGCTGGCAGAGGAAAACAGGGAAGCCAGGGAAGGAGGTAGAAGGGGGCCTCTGCACCGAGGCTTCACCAGAGCGGTCAGGACGGGTCGGCCCACCGGGGACCCCGCATGCCCGGAGCCGCCCTGACCGTGGGCGCAGGGTCACTGAATCAGGGACAAAGGAAGGAAGAAGGCTATTCCTGCATTAGCCCCCCAAAACGCCCTCCTCCAGCCTGGGCCTTCCCCCCGTTCCCCGAAGGAGGGGGACCTCTCTGCCCTGCAGCCGCTGTAACAAAGCAGGAGGCTGCAGACAACAGGAATTTGCTCGTGCTCAGATCTGGAGGCCAGATGTCCAGGATCGAGGTGTCAGCGGAGCCGCACAGCCTCGGGAGGCTCTGGTTGGGGTGGGGGGGGGGGATTGTTACCCTCTGGTGTCCCCAGCAGTCCTCGGCGATTCTGGGCTTGCAGACGCGGCACTGTGGCCCTCGCCTGTCTCCACATACCTCCTTCCCTGTGTGTGTGTCTCCGTGTCCTCTTATAAGGACCCCGTCTCTGGATTTAGGGCTCCCCCCATCCAGTAGGACCTCATCTTACCTTAGCTAATCGCATCTGCAGAAAGCCTACTTCGGAAGCTCTGGATGGACGTAGAATTTGGGGGGACGCTATTCCACCCATTCTACCACTGGGTTTTCCCAATGGCGGGCGGAACATAGTAGGTTCTCAATTAAACACTGAGGGATTCATAAGGGAGCTTCCTGCCAATGACACATTCTAAACTCTAGCTTTGAACAGCCCGAATAGAAGCTCTGAGAGTCAGCTATCAAGTCCTGCCTTCCCTGATTAATTTTTTTCCCCTTGTAAAACGCAGAAATCGCCTAAAAAATAAACACTCAGATTTGTAGTAGAGACTGAAATGGACAACATATTTCCTCCTCTTTTCCCACTCTGGGGATATTTTTGGCTCCAACAATAAGTGATTGAAGTAACAGATTTCTCCACCAGGCGAGATAAAAGTCCTTTGATCTCTGGGAGACTCTTGTTTGCTTTCTGTGCCAACAGTTATTAAATAGATTCCAAGTTCAAGTGTCTCCCAGGGACCCTAGCCATTTCTGGGGTTTCCCACCCCTTTCTTCTCCGGCTGTGAGTGATGGATTTAATCAACTTCTCAGACAGCTTACAGTATAAAGAGAATATCTAGCCTCAAACAAGGGGGGTAGGTCTTTCTTCTTGGTGGGAACTTGAAGATTCTCGAGGGAGAAGAAATATAATAAAGTAAATTGATCCCCATATGCTCAGTCATCTCGCGCCCTCCTGTTATAACTCAGTGGTTCATACGCTGTGTTTTCTCTGTAATTCTGCCCATGGCGCCCGCGGCAGGTAATCACCTTGTACGATACAAATATCCAAAGGCTGTGACCACCCTCCCTGAAGGCCCCCAGTCCCACTGCTTAATCCACTCCGCTCTGCGGCCCCTCCGCCGTCCCAGGGGCTGTGTCCTAATTGATCTGTTAATCATGGGAACGCGTCCTCCGGGGCCTCGCAGAAAGGAGACGTCTGGGTGCCCGGCTCCGGGTAATCCACAGTCCTGCTGTTAGAAGTGCGTTTGGCTCACTGTTAATCAAGACAGAGAAAGGCCTGTCGTGATTCGGGGCAATGCTGGCCTCCGGGGAGAGGGCCCCCCCACTTCTTCTGGGTCTGCAGTCGGCCTCTGGGAGACCGTGTGCAGGGGCCCTGGCGCAGAGACAGAGAGCCCGGATTTAACACCCCGGAACGACCCTCAGCTAGTCACTTGGCGTCTCAGTGCGCCGCTCGTGGGTGGGAAATGATGAGACAGCGAGCCTGCAGGAGTGAAGACCGTGGACTGAAAACATGAGGCCTGTTAGTGACCAGTGGATCTGTGGACCCCGGCACCTTCCCTGCCCACCCCCAACCCGAGTGCTGAGCCTGTCCTCTCGGCTCAGAGCAGAAGGGAGGATGCCCCCCTGCGGGCAGGAGGTCCCAGGGGAAGCGGCAGTGAGGGCCCGTCCCTCCGTCCACGGTCACGGGGCTCCTCTCCCTCCCATGCAGCCAGTGAGCTGGTGGGGGCCGCGCATGAGGCTGGATGCCTGTCCCGGGCAGCCATTCCGAGGGCAGACTCAACAGCACGGGAAAGGCACGCCCCCTCCCCCCCTCCCCCTGCCCACCCCTGCCCAGCCCAGAGATGCCTGAAGCCATTATGGATTCCGCTGGCTGAGGACCAGCCAGAGAAGGAAGGCCATTCCATTTCTCCCCCACAGCTGCTGTGACAAATGACCGTGGCCATGACCATGCCTCACTGTCCTGGGGGCCACGAGTCCGAAATCAAGGCTGGCCCTTCCAGGATGCCCCAGGGGGAGAGGGGTATGGTCTGCATCTGTCTTCCTGCTCCTGGTGGCTCCTGGGACCCTGGTGTCTTGGACTCACATCACATCACTGCAGTCCCTGCCCCGTGGTCACACGGTCCCTCCAGTTTCCCTCGTAAGGACATCAGTCATCAGATGCAGGGCCCACCCTACAGTGAGATGTAGGACCTCACGGTAACTGATCACCTCTGCAAGGATCCTCTGCAAATAAGGTCACCCGACAGGCTTCCAGGAAGCGTGGGTTTGGGGAGACACTGCTTGCGCCACCACGGAGGGCCGCTCAGAAGACAGCACGACCAGGAGAAGTAGGGAAGGCTCTGGAAGCCATCCTCTGGTGCCCAGAAGCCCCTCCTCCCCCCGCCCCCCGACGGTCTCCACCGCTGGGCTTTGTAAGCGGTGAGCCAACCAGGTCCCGTTGGAAGCCGGATGCCTGTCACCGGTCACTCAGAACGTGGGTGCACTCAGTGCGAGGTGAGCTCAGCATGAGGCCAGGGGTTCGATTCCCCTCCCGAGCCTGACTCACCCCTGGAAAATAGGCAGCTGTAGCCCGTGGATGTGTTCTGTGGCTGCTGGGGGGCGCTGAGGATGCAGAGACAGAGGGGTCTCCCTAGAGCCTGCTGGACGGGATGGCCGAGCAGGTGCGACATCCGCTGCAGGGGCGCCCAGCAGAGGGGGCCCCATGAGGGAGACAGCGCACAACAGAACCATTCTCAAAGTGAGGCAGGTGAGGAACCCCCATCTGGGCAAATCTGCTCGAGTCCGTCAGTGTTTGGAGGTCGCTCGGCCACCACCGTGGCATTTTCCAGTGTTCACCTTTAGAAGCCCCGGTAGAGAGGAGGCCGGGGACGCCGGCACCCGTCACCAGCCTGGGTGCGCTGTGGCTTCCAGGCGGGGCCGGACAACCAGCTCGCCGTGGGGCACCCCCACCGCGGGAACAAAGCCCGGCGTCGGCTCACTGAGTAGAATACTCCACAACCGCACCACGCAGCGGGAGGCAAGCAGTGAGCAGAGACCTGTGCACGAGATCTCGGCACCCAGCGTGGCTGGACGCTCGTCAAGACCCGATTTTATCAGAGCGCTTGGGACTGTGGGTCTGCACGGCTGGGGAACGGGGGCCGCGTCCGGGGCGAGCGGCCCCCGCATCTCGGTCTCACCAAAGAGCTGGGCCGGCTGTCGTGTGCTCGTTACTCCAAGTGCTGTCAGCGTTACCGTATTACTGCAGGGATGCTGTACGGTGAGTGTGGTTATGGTTAATGACGTTATACAGCGGCTATCGGTCAAGGGGTATTTAATTAATTCTGTATTCATATAAATGACTGATGATAACGTCCACTGTCGTTAAAAGGCAAGCCCTGGTCCGCACACGTTCACGGCAGCACCACTGGCCCAGCCGAGAGGCGGGAAGCCCAGGGTCCATCGAGGGATGCCTGGTCCGTGCACGCGGTGGGACGCTGTCCAGTCATAAAGGGGAAGGGAGACGGGCCACCAGGCGCAACGGGGAGGAACCTCGGAAACATGATGTCACGTGAAGGACGCCATTCATCAAGGTCGCAGATTGTAAGATTCTTTTTGTATGAAACACCCAGAATGGGCAGATGCGCAGAGACAGAGGGGAGATGAGGGGTTGCGGGGACACTGGAGGGGTGTGGGCCGCGAGCATCAGTGGGTACCCGTGTTCTCCCGGGTGAAGAGTCTGACGCCACGGAGAGGGGCTGCTGCACGCCACTGTGAACGCGCTTGATGCCAGCGAGCCGCGGTTTTTAACAAGTTTAGTGTATGTGGTGAGAACTTCCCCTCGAGACGACCAGAAGACGCACGTGCTGGCTGGCACTTGCTGTGTGTGAGGCGTACGAGTCTGCAAAGGAGAGCCTGGCACTCTGTAGGGACGGGTAACCTGCCGCATGTCACCAGGTAGAGGAGAAAAGGCAGATGTGCATCCTTCTCCAGTCCGGCTTCTCACTCCTGGGCCCGGCTCGCAAACCCGAGAGGGCGGCTTGGCTCTGAGCCCACCTCCTCCCCACACACCCCCGCCCGCCAGGTCTCGGGAGAGCGGGGTCGTGGCCGCATGAACATTACTGAAAGGACTCTCTCCTTGCTTGAGCAAGGATGCTGACACCCCTTCAAGTGTCTCCTGGGTCCTGTGTCATCACAGACACACCAGGCAGCCCACAAGGCTGGCCTCACCCCAGCACGGAGATGGCAATCATCCGTGTCACCACAGCTGCGGGGGTGGGGGTGCAATGCTTTCCACCACCTGTGAAAAATATCACTACCGGGCGCCTGGGGGGCTCAGTCGGTTAGGCGTCTGACTTTGGCTCCGGTCATGATCTCACGGTTCATGGGTTCAAGCCCCGTGTTGGGCTCTGTGCTGATGGCTCAGAGCCTGGAGCTGCTTCAGATTATGTCTCCCTCTCTCTCTGACCCTCCCCTGCTCATGCTGTCTCTCTCTCTCAGAAATAAATAAAACATTCTAAAAAAGAAAAATACCATTTCCTTCTATGGGGACCAAGGGAGACACGGTAATTGAACTTAAGAGCTAATTAGTTCACATGAAGGAAGAACTTTAATCCAGGAAGAAGAGACTGGAAGATTTTTCTAGCATCTCCCTTGGGGTCGTCAGAGAGCCACCGAAGAGGGCAGGGGAGCACACCCCCAGCATGTGCACAGTGCTCAGCGGATGCTCGGGGAAGGTCAGGGCACTGGAGGGGGGGCTGGCAGGTACGGGGCTCTCTCACCCCCTCCCTGCGCCTCCTCCCCCTGCTGGAGGCATGGTGAGCCTCTGCTACTTGTACTTCTTCCATTCAGTCCACAGCCTGGCGTGAGCCCGATCACGTGGCCGCACAATTCCAGTCCCTTCTGTACACCTGTCCCTGGGCTCCCTTGGATCACCTGCTTGGGTACCATCTTCTGTCTGAAGCACTGTGTTTCCAGAATGTGAGAAAGGGAATGAACTTCCAGAATGGGATCGCCACAGCCCAAAGAGGAGCAGTGCCTTCGACCAGACTCGGTAACACACAAAAGCAACCAACGTCACTGAGGTTCAATATCCCAAGAGGGTAGTTCATGGGCGGCTATGATTGAGAGCGCTGGGGGACGCCTCGGCCCAAAACACACTGGACCTAAGAGCTCAGACGACGAAAGACACTGGACCTAGGAGCTCGGATGATGAAAGACACTGGACCTAAGAGCTCGGATGAAGAAAGACACTGGACCTAAGAGCTCGGATGATGAAAGACACTGGACCTAAGAGCTCGGATGACGAAAGACACTGGACCTAAGAGCTCGGATGACGAAACACACTGGACCTAAGAGCTCACGTGATGTCCTGAGAGCCTCTGGGCTGTGTCCACGTGGGTGGGCTTCATTCCTAGGCAGGATGGCCACCAGCAGCTCCGGGAGGCACAACACAGGTGAAAGATAAAAAAAATTTTTTAATTATAAAAATATAATTGTTGCAGCTGAAGTCCTAGAACAGCCACTCACTGCCTCTGACGGGTCACGTTTTGAAAATGTGCGAACCTCTCAGCCAGCCACAAAGTCCCATGAAATGCGCGGCTCTCACTGGCTGGGTCTGGGTCATGTGACTGTGTCGGGAGACAAGGGGGGGCTGAAACCCCCAAACCAAGAGACTGGATGCAGGGAGGGCAGTTCTCCCAAGAAGAGTGAGCCGATGGCCCCTTGAAACAAGGGCAACCTATGGGGGTGCTGGGGACCCTCACAGGCAATAGCTGGACTCGGGCACCAGGGTGTGGAAGCCACAGAACAGGGAAATCTGGAGTTTTCCACGATCCCCGCCATCGCCAGAGAAGCACCGGGAACATTTATTCCAAAAAGAAACGAAAAAGCCAAAATGCCATTAAGAGATAATATAGTTTTTGCTTTCCTTAATTATTAATAGACGTCGAGGAATAATTTAGAGTTATATTAAAATTGGATGAAGGAATTCATAATACATTTGGGTCACAGGAGATTATGGAAATATCTGGCCTCATTTTCATGTCACCTGATAGAAATTTATTCTGCAAAACAATTGCAAAATGTAATAATGTACATTAAAGTATGGGCCCTTGATAGCTTCGCTAACTTTTTTTCAAGTTCTGAGAGCTGGGGCGTATAGTTTTATGAGCAGATGATTTTGAACATCTTTCCTCAAACATTCCTAGATTTCTAAGGCACATTTTGGCCCTTGGTTGGGGTAAATATTTGCATGTTTTGACAACTCCATGTCCCTTCTCCCCGACAGCATCCTGATTTTGAGGGGCGCTGGGGATGGGTAACACTCCTTCCAGACTGTCCAACCCAAGTGAAAAAGGAAGTCCTTAAAGCTGTAAGGTCCCTGGGAAGTGCCAGCAGCGGGCGCGTGACCCAACTGTGGCCACCAGAATTCTAGCCAAAGACTGAACGTGGAGGGTGCGATGGTGAAAAGCTCGAGTGGCTCATTCCCTTCATCCCTGTAATAATGATTCAGGGTGTTCAAGCCACTTCTCAACCCCAGGGCTGAGCCCTTGGCCCAGTGCCGACCCCAGCCAGGGTTGGAGACCCAGCATCACCACCAGATGACCCACTCGGGGTGGGGGGGTTACCAGTGAAGACAGGCAGA
Source organism: Proteles cristata cristata (assembly GCA_017311185.1). Lineage (NCBI taxonomy): Eukaryota > Metazoa > Chordata > Mammalia > Carnivora > Hyaenidae > Proteles > Proteles cristata. Next base: position 958,057 of record JAESUZ010003532.1, read on the forward strand.
TACCCGTCTCCTATTCCTGCAGCAACTTCCCATTCAGCTGCTATCACAAAATATGGCGGGTGGGGGTGCAGGCTTAGAAACAGCAGACATTCATCCCTCACGGTCTGGAGGCTGCAAGTCCAAGGTCAGGACACCTGCACGGTCGGGTCCAGGTTGTAGACGGCTGACTGATCTCTCCCTGAGTCCTCCCAGGGTGGAAGGGATGAGGGGGCTCCGTGGGGTCCCCTGTTCAAGGGCACCAACCCCATTCATGATGGCCCCACCCTCCCAAAGGCCCCACCTCCTCACACATCACCCCCGAGGGTAGGGCTTCAACACGGATCTTGGATGGACACATTCAGATCAGAGCCACCCTCATTAACCCATTTTTCCTTTCCTCCCAAATGTAGCCATAATCCAGTGACAGACGGGGAAACCGAGCGTCAGTGGAAGTTGACAAAGGCCGCTTCCTTTTCTATGCCCTTCATGAAGCCTCCAGAACGCAGAACAGTACCTGCTATGGAGACCCGGGCACCATGTGCATCTTACCTCTCACGCCATTGTCGGAGTCTCCCTTGAGCCTTTCCTAAAAATAATGTCGTGAACGAAAAAGCTTTAAACCGCCAAACTGCTTGGTAGAATTTCTTTACGGGGCAAAGAGGTGAGTTCTGAGCTGCGACCCTTACTTGTAAACATTTTAAATTGAAGTCCACACACGGAAGTGTTTCTCGGGATGAAAAATGTGCATTTCTGGCTGGTACTGGGCCCCTACCCTGCCTGGTCTCCCACGTGGGACTGGACGGGTGCAGACTCAGACAGACCCCGCTAACTGCACCTCGTGCAAGATCCCGGGCGCCTGAATGAAGTCTCAAGGATGCCCTGAAAATGGATTATGGGCTCCTTGAGACAATCTGCAAAATAAGCGTCACGTCATAATTACAAACGTCGCCTGCTACAGCCCGTTCAAGGCATCGTCTATAGAGGCAAACACCGAAACCTCGGGATCATATGAGAAACGACTTCCAAACTCAGCGCCGTACTCCTAAACCCCAGACGCAGAGGGTTCTGGCATTATAGTCTCTTTGAAAAACTGAGTAACAGGTTGGGGATGGTGGGGGCGCTGGGGGGAGGTCTGCCTAAAACAGGCAATTTGCAAAAGACAACTCTTCAGATGGCTGTGGGGAGTTCCTGCTTTTAATCACCAGCCAGTTGTGCCGTTAGAGCATCAGGTAATGATGTTTAAATGTCATCTGATGCCCACTGTGCAACAGCTGTGGTGTCGACATTCCTGATCATTTAATTATGAATAATAATAATGGGGCCATGAAACTGCAACACGGAGCCACAGAATCGTCTAAGTGCAGAGCAGACTTTGTGTTTTAGAGAATACAGTCACCGTTCAGGGTTGATAAGACTTTAAGATTCAGGTCCTCTGCGGGGCGGGGGGGGGGGTCTTGGGCAATCTTGGGGGAAAGGGAGTCACTGCCAAGATGGTGCAATAAGTAAACTGGTAAGTCCCTTTCTCCCCTAAGTGAAATCCTCACTCTTGGGACCGGCACATCACAGGCACAGCCTCTAGGGAAGGGCTGAGCCTGCGGGCCAGGTACTGGCCACACCTAGGTTCTTGCCTCGACCCCTCCAAGTGGCCTTCCTCCCCACCAGCCCGTCCTGTCCCAGGAGCCCTTCCTGCCTCGAACGGCCAGACTCCCCATTCTCCACCTCTAAACCTTCAAAGCTGCAGGAGCTCTGAGTGGAAACCAGCCACTCAAGACTTCTGAAACCGGCATCTGAATTCCCCATAGCTGTTTCACGTGTGCTGACGTTTCCTCCTCAAACAGATGTATCCCTAGTGTTCCCAGAGGCTGTTCCAAAGCTTGGCACGCACGCACGCACGCACGTATGAAACGATAAAACGCGGGGCACCCGGGTGGCTTAGTCGGTTAAGCGTCCGGCTTTCACTCAGGTCATGATCTCGCGGTTCGTGGGTTTGAGCCCCGCGTCGGGCTCTGTGCTGACCGCCAGTTCAGAGCCTGGAGCCTCTTTCAGAGTCTGTGACTCCCTGTCTCTCTGACCCTCCCCTGCTCATGCTGCCTCTCTCTCTCTCTCTCTCCTAGAAATAAATAAAAAACATTAAAAAAAATCTTTAAAAAAATTTAAAAAAAGAAAAAAAGAAAAAAAAAGAAAAGATAAAACGCATTTAAAGATAAAGAAAAGGGATGTGTTCATGCCCTTGAAAATATGTCTCTGTAATCTAAATACCTGTCACTCGTGACATTTGGTGATATTAATTGTATCAGTCAGTTCTGACGTGTAACAAACCACCCAAAAACTTAGCTGGCTTAAAACAATAACCCAGCAACCGAGCATTTAGCTCGGATTTCCAGGCTCTGCTGGGCTCACACCTGCGTTTACAGATGACAGTCAGGCTGGTGGGGACTGGCCGGTCAAGAAGGACTTCAGCTGGGAAGGCTTCTCCCCGACGGTGGCCCCCAGCCTCTTCCAGAAGGCTCTCATGGTGACTCGCTCGGCTCCAAGAGGGAGACGGAAGTACACGAAACCTCCTGAGGTCGCTCCAAACAGACTGGTACGATGTCAGTTGTGACAGCTTCCCTCGGCCGACACAGTCGCAAAAATGGCTGGATTTAAGATGCAGGGAGGTAAGACTCTCCTCTCAGTGGGGGGAGCTGCCAAGTGGCCCCCACTCCGGGAGGGAAGGAGAAGTGTGGCCGTTTCTGCGGTCCGCCATGGTACCCGATACGCAAACAGCAGGCCCACACCACTCCCCACCCCACGCCTAAGGTTTGGGGCCTCTTTCACCAGCCTTTGCTGCCTATGAGTAATCAGATGAATAACCATATCACTTGCTTGGATTGACCATGACTATGGGGGTGTTATTTTGAGAGGCAGCCTTGAAATTCTGCAAACACTACTAAGACAATCCCTTGCCCCCTCTCCTCGAATGAAGAAAACGTTGGGAATCAGGGTCGGAAACAATGGATTCCCTTTGCTACTTTACCATCAGAACATCTGCCAATAAGCCACCGTTGTGAACAGTCGGGGGGGGCGGGGGCGGCCGGCAAAAAGCAGCACACGCAAGGCTTGACCAGAGACTGTGCGGAAGCCACTGAAAGCAGGGGCCCGTTTTCACTGATGAATTTCCTTTGCTTAAAGAACAGGCAGATAGAATGATTACTTTTGTTCAATGAGCAGGAGCTTGGACCCACATGGTCTGGTCAAGTACTACAATCTGAACTTCATCAGTACCCTCGGACCCAAGTGACGCAGGGGCCTAGATCCTAAGGCCTTGGAAGGAAAGCTTTGGCCTATTCTGCCATTTTCCTTATCGCTTTCTGTTTCCATGGGAGGAGATCATATTGGGGGCGTGGGGAGGACATTGGCCTTGGGGTCCACAGATGCTTCTCAAACTGTTGGCTAAGGTACTTTTTTGGGTGGATTTATAAACTGATACAGGAAGGTCCACAAATCAAAGTTTGAGCGACCCTCTTGGAATAGCTCATCTGGGCTAATCCTACCCAACTATGAACCACTGGTACCCACGTACCTTCAACGTATATCAATCGTCTCCTGTCGACCAAGGTCCAAGCTCGGATGCTTTCACGTTGTGTCACAGGCACCTTTCATTAACCCTCACTTGCAAACCTCCCGAGGCAGTATCTGTAGCTGACCCTGAAAAGTCCCTTCTCCATTAGCAGCTCATGGAAATCTGCACACGGTCAATGCAAAGTAAATCTCATTAGCAAATCTGTGACACAGCATGGTACCCACCACTTCTTGACTTGGCTGGACTTGCGTACCAATGGGCCTCTTCTGGACAGAGTTAGGACCCCAAGTGTCTGCGTACATTCGGGGCATTCCAGGAGGATGGATAAAGCCAGGCAGAGGCACCCCTGAGTCCTATGGGGACTCAGTCCTAGAAGTGTCCAGTGATCAGGAAATCTGATTTTGGGCGCTCAGATACCACTTTCCTGGAGAACATGCACGAGCCCATTCAGCCTGTGGGGAGAGACCGTAACTCAACCAGAGGACACTAGGGATGTCACTTCAATGCTGACCGGAAGCTATTTGGTGCTAATGACATAAACCCAAAGTTCTCGCCCAGACTCCTCTCCCTGAAAGTCCACTAGGTCCCACCCAGCACATCAATCACCGGCGTGGCCACGTGACTGTCATGGCCCCCTCGGGAGGCGCCATTAGGGCTGAGCACCCGCTCTCGGGCCTCTTTTGCCAAATCGACGCAAAGGAAATCAACCTCCTTCCTCTGATCCTTGTGAACCCCTTTCCTCCTTTGGTGGTAAGGGTAGTGTACGGAATAAAATATAATTAATTTAATAATTTAAAACATGACTACTCCCATCCCCTATGTATAACTGATTGCTCAGAAATCCAGGCAGATACCCAGGCGTAGGGAGGAACATGATTCCAGGGGAGGGTATGGGACAGTGATTTGTGGAGTCTGGGGCCAAAGGGCGGGCACTTTCGGCATGCCCCCCACGTGCGGGGTAAAATGTGGTCGCCCGCAGCCCCTGAGTTTTGAGATGAGCTCTGCTCCACCACAGATTGAGCCTGGTATCCACCCAAATCCCAAGTTTCTAAGAGAGAGGCATGTTCTCAACCCCCACCCGCCATGGGCTCAGGCATGGGTGTCCCCCCCTCTGAGCAAAGCCCATGCCGAGGGGAGGGAGGGCGGCTGGGGTCCGGGGAGCCATGGAGGTGGGACCAGAGCACACGAGCCACCTGGAGCTGATGCCCCGGCACAGATGCCCGCATGCGCTGCACGACATGGGCTTCACAAACGGGGCGCTGGGCAGAGGGGCAGATGCGTGCCCAGGAGTCATTGAGGAGGTAAGCGGGAAGATGCTGTGAAGATGCTGTGACCTTTCCAACTAGGCTTGCAGCCAAACGTGGCCTCAATGACCTCGATGACCCTCAAGTAAGGCACTTACGCCCAGCGCACCCGCGTCAGGGAACCACAACGCGGGGGCAGAGGGTGTTCTTCCAAAACCTTTGATAACTGAAGTCAGAATCAGGAGAAGATGAATATTTGCTTGGGTTTTCTTCCCTTTGCTTTACAGCGAAGCACTGTTCCTGTTGTGAATTGCAGACAGTTGGCGGGGACTCTGACCTTGCTTTCCCTGCACGGGGTCCCAGGGGTTTGATCAGACCCCGGTTTGTTCTTCCCCAGCTTTACGGAGATATATTTCACATGTAACACTGTGTAGTATTAAGGTGCGCGACGCGATGATTTGATACACAAACATAATGCAAAACGACCCCACAGTACGCAAGGTTTAGCTCACCCATCACGTCACGTCACTGCCATTTTTTTGTGTGGCGAGAACATTTGAGACCTACTGTCAGCAACATCCAAGTCCACTGTGACTGGGGTCACCGTGCTGCCCGCGAGGTCTCTAGAAGCAACTCCTCTCACAGCTGGAGGCTGTGTCCTTGACCAACATCCCACTTCTTCCATCCTCAGTCCTGAGTATCCAACTGTTTATGGGTTATGTCTGAAAATTCAGATGGCCGGGGGCAGGGGGGCGCTGGGTGACTCAGTGGGTTAAGCGTCTGAGTCTTGATGTTGGCTCAGGTCATGATCTCATGGTTTGTGAGTTCGAGCCCCACATCGGGCTCTGTGCTGACAGTGTGGATCCTGCTTGGGATTCTTTCTCTCCCTCTGTCTCTGTCTCTGTCTGTCTGTCTCTCTCTCTATATATATATAATAAATATATATATATATAAATAAACTTAAAAAAATAAAATAAAAAATAATAAAATAAAATTTAAACAAATCATTATACTCAGGGAGTTAAATGGCAGGAGGGAAAAGTTCGGATGAGACAATGAATCCTAAAGAGAGAAACACACACACACACACACACACACACACATACACACACACACACCACGTGCCGGTCAGCAGATATATCTATGCTCTCCAAAGGACTGGGGAGTTTACAGAAGAATCAAAGTTGTGAGTTCAAGTCCACAGCGCCTTTTAAGGCAGCATCCTGGGACCCCAGCTCAATGTCAACCCTCAGAGCAGCAACAACATAAAAAAGGAGACTCCACGTTAATCAAGGCAAGACCCCCACCCACTAACCACCTCCCCCCCACCCCCCAGAGGTGGAGCATATAAGAGGCTTAGCGCTACACTCGGGGCCATAAATTACTTAGAGGCAGACCAAGGGGTAATCCAATAATCCATTTATGACTTTAAATAACTCTAGCTCCACGCCAGAGCCCTTCTGAGTTTACAAACCTCTCATATTCACAGCCGCTGGCCCCGAAACCGGCGGGGGGCCATCAGGTCCAGCCCGACATGGGCCTGGTGTTCATACCCCAGAAAATTAACCAGAGGCAAGCAGTCAATACCGCATTATCTCCTTCACTGCGGTGATTTATTCCATTTGCCGCTCTTCATTTCAAGCCCGGGCCAAGCGAGAGGTTGGCCAGTCCAATCCCTGAAAACAACGTCTGGACTCTTTCTGTTGAGTCATGAAAGTTTAAAAAGGCAAAACCTAATATATGTCCACTGCAATTAGAGGGGAGAAAAGCCATCCACTGGGCAGAGTCACAGCTGCCCTCCACGTCCGCATTTCCACGCAGAGATCGCAGGATGAGTTTCCGGGCGAGGTGGGGGGTGGGGGGGCTTCTCCTCTAATCCGGCGAGTCCCAAGATGGTGCACAGATAAATACGTGTTATTTTTACTATTATATACTTCTTTCAATGCCTATTAGAATAAATTATTACAAGCATATTAAACCCTGAGATTTGGAAAAAAAAAAAAAAAGAACCCAATTGGTTGGTAAGTGAAAGCAATGAGTCAGTTTAATGAAAACCATTCGTTCCCGGCATACCCTGACTGTACTCAAGCCTGTGCTGCGCCACCCTCAGGGTCGGGAACGAGCCCAAGGCGAGGCCGTCCTCAGCTCCGGGGCTGGTTCTCGGGCTCTGTTCTCGGCTGATCCGGGCCCCTTCCCTGTGACCGGCTGGCGAACGGCCAGGAGTCTTAAACGTGACGGACGAGACAGAAATAGGGAACCTCGAGGATGACACTCCCCGTTCCTGGAAGAAGCCCCGAACACCTAGCGCTCCCCTCCCGCCACAGAAGCAGAAGGTGTGTACGCGGGACGCCTCACACAGCAGCCCCGTGGCCGGAGGGACAACCGGTTTTAGGATGAGGCCGGCCGGCCCTGGACGTTCCGGAGACGTAGGGTGACGGCGACCCGCAGGCAGCAAGAAGCACCCGTGAACCTGGGAACGAGCCCGCTTCCGGAGTGTGAGCCAGGGTGTGACCGGGCTGCTCTGCCCCACAGCCCGGCGCACCCCGATCGTGGCACCTGCGTGGCCGGGGCTTGGGGCTCGCTGGTCTAAACAGCGGATCAGCCCTGAGCACTCGTTCCTGGGTTCAGGCTTCAAGCCGTGAGCCCGGAAATCAGATCAGCAAATACTCTGGAAAATACTGTGCTCCTGCAGTAAGTGTCACAGAGACACAAAGGCAGGTGGACACGAAGAAGGAAGAGAGGCCGAAGGGGCACCGAGGAAAAGGGGGTCTGTTCATTCACTCGAGAAGCGTCTCTTCGACATCAGTCGCTTCGTAACAAACATCCCGAAATGTGGGAAGGAATGAGGCAAAGTCGAGTCTTCAAGAAACCATGGGGGGGAGGGGGAGACGGGAGAATGGACGACTCTTTGTGATCTGGAAAGTGCTCGAGCCGGTGGATAAGCACGGAGACCAGGGAGGCGGACGTGGTAAGGGAGCTGGTGCTCACAGCTCAGCGGTGCGTCTGGACTGACCTCCGCGCCGGCAAGCGCTTCCGTGGGACTGTGCTCCTCTTCCTGTTCTGACTGCCCCTCCTCCCTGTGAAAGGCACAGGGCCGGCGGGGGGAGGGGGCCTGAGAAGTTACCTGAGGGGTTAGATCACACCTGCAGAGCGCAAGGGGCGTGGCAGCAGGCGCACAGAGGACCCTGGATGTTCCGAACTCAAACACGGTCCTCACGGCCTCTCTGTGCCACGGCGAGTCTCAGTCTCCCCATCTGTGAGATGGGTGTGAGGCTGAGATGGAATAATGTACGTGTGGAAGGTCCTTGGGGATAGATATCTACACGATGTACGTGCGTCAGGCTTACAGCAACCCGGGTGCTCACATACGAGTCAAGGAGGGGGGAACTGAGGCACTGGAATTAAACACTGGATATGAAACCTGACTGTGGTGTCATCCACAGAACGTCCAATGCCTTCCCGTCCTCAGGACGCCACCGCCCGTTTCCCCACCTGCCTGCACTTTACACTCTTTCAGGAAGGGCGGAGGCACCAGCTGCGCCCGAGTCCTTGGCAATGCCACCGTGGTGCCAGGAGCCACGGGGAGTGGTGTCACTACTGTCGAGGGTGGTCGGGTGGCTTGGGACGAGGGGAGACACTGGCGGGGCCGGTCTCCTCCAGAAGCATCATGGGAAGGGGCCCAAGCGCCCTTCCCCGCCACCACCTTGCTGTTCCCAAAGGCTGTTCTGGGAGCCTGAACTCGGAGCCTCTAACGCACTGGGTGGATCGGACTCCATTCCTCCCCCCTCTCCCCCCCCCCGCCGTCCCCAAGACGCCTCCCACGCCCACCCCCGGAGGTGGGCACCTAACCTTTCCGCTGCCGAGCAAGACCCAAGGCGGCTCCCGGCACCAGGTCCTTCTGATTCCCCCGGGAATCGGACCGACTCCCCCCTGGAAATACTCTGCGCCTGAGGAAACCTGAACGCGGTCATTAATTATGAAAACTCACAATGCATAATTATAATAATTACTCCGATCACATAAACATTATACCACCATGAATAATTTAATAGGGATCATGTTTTTCAAGAGAACGGCAATTAAAATATAACCCAGGGAGGTGACAGGGGGGACGCACGAGGCGCACACGCTGTTTTGTGTTCTCACCGGCACCGGAACGTTCCTTCCTCGTCGTCAAAAATTACCCCTGCCCTTAGCAGGCTGGGGAACAGAGAAGACAAAGGCCAGTTTGTGAGTAGCTCCGCTCTGGAAAGAGGAAGTCAGGAGCCCACAGGAGACGTCTTCCCCCCTCAGGCTTCTGCCTTCGCCCACCAGCAAGAAGACACGCAGACCTGCTTTTGTCTTACAAATAGATGGCGGCATCTGACGCCCCCCAGACTGCCTGGGCTTCGGACGGAGCCGGCTGGGGGAAGAAACGCGTATTCGGCAGCCGCCCCTCTGCCCCGGGGGGTGGCGTGTCCAATTAGGCAAAAGCTCAAGAAGAAGCGAGTGATATTTTGTATTAAAGACAAGAAATAGGGGCGCCTGGGTGGCTTAGTCGGTTAAGCGTCCGACTTTCGCTTGGGTCATGATCTCACGGTTCGTGGGTTCGAGCCCCGCGTCGGGCTCTGTGCTGACTGCCGGCTCAGAGCCTGGAGTCTGTTTCAGCCTGTGACTCCCTCTCTCTGACCCTCCCCTGCTCACGCTGTCTTTCTCTCTCCTAAAAATAAATAAAACATAAAAAAAAAAAAAGACAAGAAATAAAACCCACCTTTCCCTGTGACTTCCCTCATTACCAAAGGCTCTGTTTTAAAATACCTTACCCAGTCTGCGAACGAGCACCCATTTCTCCACGACGCCCTCTCCCAAGATCAGAGGATGTGACGGTTTGGACTCGCTGGAAAACGGTCCTGCCGCAGCCACATGGGAGATGAAGCCGGAGGGGCGGGTGGGGCCGCACTCGGAGGGGGACCCCTGCTCCCCGAGAATTCCGATGTGGGCACATTCGCACACCCCCTTCAGCGCTTACGGAAAGTGACCTGTATGGTTCTGTCTGTTTGGCTTTTAAATGCTTTTTAAGTCACGACTGACGGTCAGAAATGCATTCTGCAGTGCGAGCCGGCACACGCGCAGGGAACACACCCCTACCTGCCACTGAGTTTCTCTTCGATTCCATTTATTAAACAGAAATGCTGGCAGCAACCTGCTATACTGATTTCACGGCCTCCTTACATCGTGCGGCGGGCATTTATGAAGCGCCTACTGTGTACCCGGCCCTATGCACCCAGGTTTCACCACCTCTACTCCATACGGGGGGTGGGCAGGGATTATCAACCTCCTTTTTTTAAAAAAAAAGTTGATTTTGAGAGAAAGAGAAAGCAGGAGGGGCCGAGACGGCGGGAGAGAGAGAATCCCAAGCAGGCTCAATGCTGTCTGCACAGACTGGGGCTCGATCCCAGGAATCCTGAGGTCATGAACGAGCTGAAATCAGGATTCAGACGCTTCCCCGACGGAGCCACCGAGGCGCCCCCCCCACCTCCTTCTAAACGACACAAACACAGGCTCACAGTGGGGCTGGGGGGGATCCGACGGACACAGGCCTGTGCCCAGGGTCTCCCTCTAAGTATATTTCCTCGCACTCTCTCTGCTCAGGAGTCTTCTGACTGTGAGAAACGGAAAGCAAACCTGAGCGTGTAAGGGGGGCCGGTGGGAAAGGCTCTTTAGGCAGGATCCAGACAGAAGGACCGAAACGGAGTCCTTCCTCCTGACGCTGGGGCTGCAACGCAGGGACCTGATCACATGGAGACGCAAGGGTGAAGAAGCCGGAGATGGATGGTGGGACCCCCATCCCGGCACTGGAGGGGCCCCGCTGAGCCGGGCGGAGGAGGGGCAGTGTGGGGGGGCCCTGAGGCCAGGGCCGCCCGCCGTCTACAGATGGGACCTGGCGGAAGGCCCCGCCCCCAGCAGGGGCAACGCGGGGAACAGAGGGATGGGGCCTGTGGTACAGTCACTCAGGCGTTGGGGACAGGGGTGAGCACAAGGGACACAGGCCCCCGCGCCGGGACGCCAGACAAGCCCTGGGGACACAGGCCCCGAGGCCCCTCTGGCCCTCCTTTCCCTGGCTCTGCACAGCTGTGCCCGCCTTTGGTTCCTCCCGGACCCTGGGGGGCAGCGGGGGGGGCGGGGCTCAGAGCCGCACCTGTGGGACCTGCACCCCCCGCGGCAGGGCCATCCGGCAACACAGGGAGACGGTTGCGGCTGTCACGTGGGGAGAGGGGGGCGCTGCCGGAGACCAGGGGCCCCACAAGCTCCCGCAGCACAGGCGCAGCCACAGGTCGCATTCCACCGGATTCACCTGCAATTCCAGCAGCTCCAGGTAACTCCCCTGACGGCGTCCCAGTTCCCTCTGGGTCCTCCCTGCCCAGGGGACCTGGTGGCTGCAGCGCTCCCCGTCGCCAGCAGGGCGGCGCCCAGGGAGGCCGGGATTCTCCGCAAGGGCTGGGGTGTGTGCCTTTCCCAGGGGCATACTTAACATCCCACATGCTAGTCAATATTTCCCATTAGTAACCTGAACATGACCTATGTGCTGCCAAGTTCAAGCACCTGTTGCTCTTCTGGCTTTTGCGGAAGACGGAGCAGGATGCTTAAGGAGGAGTGCATCCCTCCCGGAGAAGGGGTGGAGAAAAATCTCCGGGTTTTCATAATTACTTGAAAATCATATGTTGAGAGCTGGGCAACGCTGCCTTAGACATTGGCTTATTGATGAGAGCCTGGGGATGTCACCATCCGGACAGGTGACCTCCGGGAAGGGTCCCCTCCTCACATGCTCCGCTTGCTTCTGTGACTGGGAAGAACGTCCCTTTCTTTGGTTTCAGATTCCCTCCTTCAGGATTTGGGGAAATCGCTCTTCCACCTCTTGCAGGAGCCCTATTCCAAACTCCGTGACGGGGACACTCAGGACCCTCAGCCACAGAGGAAAACAGGGGCGCGTGTTCAGGCCTGCCTGCCGCCGTCCACGAGCGGGGGTGCGAGATAATCTGGGTAAAACACAGAAAGACTTCTAAACGCGTGATCAGTCATGTTGTATTTTAATGGTTTTTTGGGGGGTGTGGAGGGCGGGGAGTGCAATTTGCGTGTAAAACAGGGACTTTCATGAGAAGTGTTGCTCAGGGAAAAGCTCCGATGAGAGAAAAGACGTGAAATGGAGACAAGCGAAGTAAATGCAAGTGCAGATGATACTAATATATGGAAAAAAAAAAAACTACTGAGGATCACACAGGATAGGCTGCACGCTAGGAAGCATGGATTTCAAAGTTATGTGTCATCCTGTCTTTGAAGACGGGAACTTAACTGCTTCTCTTGGGCATCTTCGTCTCAGAAACCTTCCCACATGAATTCCGTGTGTGTATGTGTGTGTGTGTGTGTGTGTGTGTGCGCGTGTGTGTGTGTGTGTCTCGGAGGAGCCCACACCCCTACAAACCACGTTCCCCATGCTCTTGGCCAAACGGTGATGCCTCCATTAACCTGATAGAGACATTCACTGAGCTGTTTGCTAGTGTGAATGTACAAGCCGGGCTCCTCAACATGGATTGAGAGTCCCTTGTGCCTAGTCCTGAGGGTGTGCACACCCACGCGTGTGCAAGCTTCTCCAGCAGCGTGACCCCAGGAGAGCTGGTCCCACGGGGGTGGGGTGGGGGTGGGGCAGGAAGGCGGCGGGGAGAAGCAACATGTGATTTTCCCTTCAACTGTCGCCGAAGGGACAGCCGTCACAAGGGCTTACATCACAGGGGACGCTCCGCACAGCGGGCTGTGTCGGGCTTCAGGCTGTGTGTGAGTGGGGTTTGACCCGCGGGAGACTCAGGGCGACTGCTTCCCGCGGGGTCGCCCCGTCGTCCCCTCGTTCTTGAGAACCTCTGGCTAAAATTCCCAGGCTGGTCGGGGCGCCTGGGTGGCTCGGTCGGTTAAGCATCCAGCTCTTGGTTTTGGTTCGGATCATGAGCTCACAGTTCGCGAGTTCGAGCCCCGCGTCGGGTTCTGTGCTGACAACTCAGCCTGCTTGGGATTCTCTCTCCCTCTCTCTCTGCCGCTCCCCAGCTCATGCTGCATTCTCTCTCTCTCTCAAAAAAATAAACGTAAAAAACAATCCATACGCTGCTGTCCACTGTGCCAGGACCTCTGGGGACTCCTGCCATGTTAGCAGGGCTGCTAAAGAGGGGACAGTGTCCTGCGGGGGTCACGGAACGTCAGCGACACTGGGTTCCCACCAAACACCACCGTCCAAACTCAAGTTCACGTCCAGAAGGCTACTGCTTCAAAATCAGTACCGGCCAAACGGAGGGAGACCCGGTCGGGGCCCATCAGGGGATAAGGCACAAACGAGGCCCCGTTGTTTCTGATTTTTAAAGGGCCTGAAGGGAGTTCAGACCAAACAGCCTGCAGTTCCGGGATTAATGGGACAAGTGTCCACACTGTAAAACACTCTGTCGCTGGGGACCAGCGCGTGACAGCGTCACGCTCTTGGGATCAGTGTGAGTGGGTGTGTTTGAAGAGGAAGACAGAGGTGGTGACGCGTGTACGTTTCCTGGCTCCGTCCGCGGAGAGGGTTGGAGGGAGCACACTTCCAAACAGTAGTCAGCGCATCGACGGCCTAGATTTTGGTTCCTAAATACCACGCCCACTACAGGGAACTCGGCCCGATTCTAGGACCAGGGCGGGGAAATTCCAAGAGGCACCTTCCACCTTCTTCTGACCCCCAGAAAGGGAGGAGGAGCTTAAAGGGGCGATGAGGGCATGTCGGACCCAGGATACGACGAGACGGCTCCGCTGCCAACGTAAGACCTTCTGAGCATCGGAACAATGACAGCAGGGGCGCCTGGGGGGCTCAGTCGGTTCAGCGTCCGACTTCAGCTCAGGTCATGATCTCAAGGTTCATGGGTTCAGGCCTCACATCGGGCTCTGTGCTGACAGTTCGGGGTCTGGAGCTGCTTCAGATTCTGTATCTCCCCCTCTCTCTGCCCCTCCCCTGCTCACGCTCTGTCTCTCTCTCTCTCTCAAAAGTAAATACATGTTAAAAAAAATGATAGTAGTGACACAGAAGCCCTAGACAGAAGAAATGCAGGAGCTGTTCTGTTAACAAATTCATCAATGGAAGAGTGAAACTCAGAGGAGGAACAGGACATTTGCATCGTCTCTAAATGTTTTCATGAAATATTTATTAATCTCTCAGAGAACAAGAGAGACTTCGCAGTAGGGAAGCCTGGCCCCTGCCGCCTGAATCAAGGGACCGAGGTGACCGTCACTCACACCGTGACAAATTTAAATCACGCACCACCTGACAAAATGCGATGAGAACAGAACAGCACCCCCCCCCACCCAGATACGCCCACCAAAGGTGCTTAACCAGAAGCTAATTGTGGAGAAACACGAGATGCACCCACAGTGAGAGACAATCACAAAACCACCAGCCCACGATCCTCACCAGCGTCACGGGCTTGGAATTCAAGAAGAGACTGAAGGGAAATAAAGAAGCGTGACACGAAGGGATTTATGCAGACCACAGGGGGAGACGGGGCTGGGGTCTGAGAACTCAGTGCCGGTGACCCAGAGGCATTAACTCCCCGATGGTGACGTTGTGCCGCGGTTTGGGGAGAGAATGGCTTTGTGGGTGAGAAAATGCCCAGCAAACGTTCCGGGGCGATGAGCGTCTATCTGGTCCGTTACTTGGAAACGGCTCGATGGGAGGAAGTTCCAGGCACTTGTCCTTGAAACTTTTCCAGAGGCCTGAGCTTGCTTGGACGTGAAAGAAGCCCCCGCCTCTTCTCCACGATGTGAAACTGCTATTTGCACATGTGTCCATCTCAAGAGGAAGGAGAATCCAACTCTGAGGGCTCAGGTGCCTGGACGGGGGGACTCCTCACGAGGAAATAGGAAGACGGGGCTGGGGGCCGGCGATGAGCCACGGTGGGCACCCAGGGGTGCCCGGCACCCGCCCGGGCACCTTCAGATGGGGCAAGGCCAGAAGGCAGTGTTACTGAGCCCAGCGAGCGCGGGGGTCTTAGGCAGGGCCCCTCGACAAGAGTTCCGGCCTTGGGGGCGCAGAGACACAGGAAGCAGGTGCGTAAGCACCCCGCGTCCTCTCCTGCCCCCCAGCCTCTACACGGCCCCAGCGGCCGCTCCAGACGGACTCCAGCAGGCGCAGGCACTTCCCCTGCAGGGGCCAGACCCCCCGGGCCCAGAGCAGGACGGAGAGACTAGAGACTGTCTCTGGAATGAGGGGGGCGGGGAGGGGAGCCAAATATCCAATCACCCGCTGGCCCCTCGACAATCCCCTGAGCCTCACTCGGGCAGAGAGGACAGCAGAGGGGTGGCCTGCCTCCCAGAGGGGACCCCTCGGTGAGGCCGAGGCCGAGGTGCTGGCTTGCTGGGGTCCCTCTGGATCCTGCCTTGTCTGTCCAGCCATGTCCCGCACGCGAGCCTGCCTGACGGGGGAGGCTGCTGGGCTGACAGGCGAGGGACGAACGGCGGTGGCTCATCCCGGGTCCAGGCGCGTCTGACACAGACGCATCTTGGCGCTGCCTCCTGTTCGTCTACACGGACTCGGGCAGATGGCTGAGCAGCGGAGAGACACCGGGTTCGCCGGACTTCCCTGTCTCCTCCACCTGCCTCGTGCGAACTCTTCAATTTGGAAACGTAGGGACACTGGTTCTTAGTTTGGTCCCCAGCCACGGGGGGCCGCCCCGATTCTCCTCTGCCCTCCACGCTGAGCCCCCGGAAGCTCCTCCCCCAAGGTCTAGACCCACCCACGGAGTGAGACACCTCACGTCCGCAAGGGTGAGAACGTGGAAGCCCAAGTGCCACCACGCAGAACCGAAGAACGAAGCCAACGCCATCACAGGCAAAGAGAAGAACTAAAACACACGCGAAACAAAACAAAGACTGACGGCGTAACTCAGCACCTGGATCAAGCCGTATCTGATGACTAGTTTTAGCATAATTTCAACATCCCCCAAAAGATGTCTTGTGCCCATGTGCAATCACTTGCCATTATTTCAGTAATCCACTCGGTTGTTCAGAGAAAGTCCTAATCAAGGATGTTTTCCACTGTTTACACAGTGAATTCTGGTCTCTGTTTTAAGTTGATTCCTTTCCTGTGGCCACTTCTGGGAGCCATTATCTGCGAAGGAGGCTCTCTTGTATCTCAGCAGAAAGAGGCAGAGGGTGCGGAAAACGATGGCCACACAGAAAGAAAGTTGGAGGCTTCCCCGTCGCCTCTGGCCAGCACGCTTGGGCATCACACTCCTGTTTGAACCTTCTCCCCTCAAACCCCACAGGGACACTTTCTGGGGTGACTGAAGGGGAGAAGGGTGACGGCAGGGTCTGTGCTCAGAGACCCTTCATGAAACGGCGGCCATGTAAATATGCCCAGCACAGAAAACGTACCTATTTTTCAGACCCTCCAAGATCGAAGGCATTCACTCAGTGTGAAAGGCAGACACCATGAGAAGCCAAAGATCAAATTAAGTCATTCGTTCACCGAGGAGTAAGGGCCTCAGATATGCCAGGCACTGGAGCCGGTAAGGAAACGAATACACACAACAGTGAACAAGACAGAAAATGCTTTCTGTTCGCAGAGAGCATAAATCCTAGGGGAGACGGAGATGGATAAAGAAATAAGTAAAATGTGTGGATTATCAGGTGGTGATAGGAAAGTGCAAAGAAAAACTAAAAAAGATAAGGAAGGGGTACAGAAAGTGCCATGATGGATAAGAAGAGCAGAAGGCACATAAAAAGGGAGACTTTTCTATGAGAAGGTGACCTGTGATCAGAGACCAGAAATTGATACCCAGATGTTACCCCTCAGCAAGCACGTGCAAAGGTCCTGCGGTAGGAGTCTATCTGGGGGTGCCAAGCACCAGCAAAGAGGCCAACGGGACTGGAACAGAGGGTGTATGTGAGGGTGTGGGGGTTGAGATAAGGCCAGAGGGTGCTCGGGATCAGAGTTCACACAGCTCACCTTGTAGAGCCTTTGACAGACCGCAACTTTGGCTCTGAACCTGACGGGAGCCTCTGCCTCTACAGGGCTCTGAACAGAGGACGACAAGCGTCTGAAGGGGCCTCCTCAACCAAGATGCAGGTGCTATGAGCCGGGAGGGTGGGCCCTTGGGTCTCCTTCTACACTTGTTAAAGGCCATCTCTACAGGGTCAGCAGTAACTGAATGAGGAAGCGACAGGACCGAATCCTTAGAGACTTGTGTGCTGAGAGAGCAGGGCGTGAAGGGACCTGAGAAAAAAAAAACCCCAAACCCCCCTGACCAGGAAATCCCAGACACCAAGTTGAAGTTTGGCCAGAAGCTGATGTCCGCTGACTTCCTGCCCATGAATGAGAAAGGAAGCCCCAGAACTCACCTCCTCGCCAAAGCCGCTGCTGGCGGACCCAAGTCCTGGGTGCTGGGGTGGGGAGGGGGCGGGGGGCGGGTGCCCAAGCCCCCCCCACCCCCCCCACGGCCAGGGAGACAGACAGACAACGGGCCAGGAGCAGGGAATGACGGACTCCAGCCAGAAAGTGGCATTTTGTCATCAGGCCATCAGGGCCATAGATGAAAACACTGAGTTTGAAGGTAAATAAATGGAAAGAGCTTGCTCTCGGAGTCAGTTCGCCGCTTACAATTAAAAAGGGGGAAATAAAGAAAACGGTCACCTGAGGCTGTGCACTGACCCCAAAGATGCACAGAAGTTGAAGAGCAGAGCACATCGCCGCGTAGGAAGCAGGGACGAGCAGACGGAGCTGGAGCGGAACAAATCGCCCCCAAACGGAGACGTCCCCCGGGATCCGGTTTTCCTACTTTCCCCTGAGTGAGGAGGCCGGGGCCGGATGCGTCTCAAGGCTGCCTTCTGTGGCTGCGGCAGCAGTCTGGGGGCTGCAGGAACCTGCCCAGGGGCCCCTCCTGGTCCGGGTGGGCGCCCGGCGGGGAGGAGAAGGGTCCCCCAGAGAGGACATGGCTGTCAGGGTGCCTGGCCCCCCGTCCGAGGAAGGTCTGACGGAGGGAGGGAGGCAGGGGTGGGAGGAGGGGAGCCAGGGCAGTGGAAAACGGGAGAAAACCACTCGGCGCCATGGATGCCTGGGGGGGTGGGGGAAGTGGAGGGGGTGACGGCCAGGACAGGCCGTGTGCACCCCGCCTGGGCTGCGCCTCCGACCGACTACACCTGCGGCAGCCAGCCGCCCCGCAGGCTTCTGGCTTCCTTCAGCTCGTTCATTCGGTTGGCTGCACAGACCCGTGCCCGCCCAGCATCTGCTCCCCTGCGTCCAGAGGGCCTGACGGGTCTCCGCACGACGACCTCGGGCTCCGAGACCAGCGCTCCCCCGTCTGAGCTCCATCCTTCTCGTCCCGTCCCCGACTGATTCAAGGTTGGCGGGGCCTCCAGCCCTCGACATGAGATGGACTCCATCAACCTTCTACCATCATTTGGGAAGCCACTTCCTGTTTTTTTTTAATTATATTTTTAACATTTATTTATTTGAGTGAGAGAGGAAGCAGGGGAGGGGCAGAGAGAGAGAGAGAGAGAGAGAGAATCCCAAGCAGGTTCTGCGCTGTCAGCGTGAAGCTCAACACGGGGCTCAATCTCACAACTCTGAGACCATGACCTCAGCTGAAATCAAGAGCTGGATGACCAAGGGAAGCCACTTTCTTTCTTTCTACTTTTTAATGTTTGTTTATTTTTGAGAGAGAGAGACAGAGAGAGAGAGACAGAGTGAGAGCAGGGGAGGGGCAGAGAGAGAGGGAGACACAGAATCTGAAGCAGCTCCAGGCTCTGAGCTGTCAGCACAGAGCCCGACGTGGGGCTCGAACCCACAAACCACAAGATCATGACCTGAGCTCAGCCCAACCGACTGAGGCCCCAGTCACACCTGCCACTCTCTTTTTAATGAGTGTGTCTGTGAGCAGGATGTGAAGCTGGAGAGCCCCTCGTGACAGCGATGACCACCCAAAAATGCAGCCGACACAGAGGACGCAGAGAGAAGATACAGCCGGAAGCTATGACTAGAGGCGCTGACTGACCCCTGGATCCAGCAGTATCTGAAGCCCACACGGGCTCTTCAGTTACCGGAGCAACTTCATTTATTCTACCCACCTTTTTCTTTTTCTTTTTTTAAATTCTGTGGCTTTGATGCCACGTGCTTAAGCTGAAGTTCTCACTATTTGCAACCAGCGGAGTCCGGGCTGATAAAGGGAGTGATTTGGTGCAAAGACCACTTCCCTTGGGGAGGAGGGGAAACCTGCCCCAGGGCTTCAAGTTCAAGCACAGCCTCACTGTTTCCAATGGAGTACTGTTTCCAGCGCCACATCCTGTTGATGGCGGGAGGTTTACTGTTTTTTTTTTTTTTTTTGGCTTCAAGTCATCACTAACCTGGAATGCCACAGTTAGAGCCAAGGTAGCCTGTTCTGTGTGTGGCAGGGGTGGCGGGTGACTGCTTTACAGTTCTGCTGTTTGTTTTGAGAAAAAGAGAATCCCTTATTGCCTCGAAGAGCTGCTAATCGACCACCATATGCCCAAGTGGGTAGTGTTATATCCACATGTCTCCTGCTTCCGAGTCCACAGAGACTGCGAGGAAACACGGCGGAAAGCAAACATTATAATTAAAGGGCCGGAGGGACGCACTGAACAAGAAAGATGAAAAGTCAGCAGCAGAGTTGGGTGGAGAAATTAACCCAGGAAAGACCACGGCTGCTCTCCGTGGTTCTGATGACTTGGGGCCCAAGGGAGAAGGCGGGTGTCACGGGTATTAGGAGACTAAGCCAAATGGAATTACGTCTAAGCCGCACTTAAGCATGAAGTACATCAAGGGACGTCTCAGAATATAAACCACCAGCTCTCTGTTTAGGCTGATAATAAACGGACACCTTCACACTTGACCAGAGTTCCCTACTCCCCGATATTGTCACACGTGGTGCCCAGTTACTTAAAAAATACCCACGTGTAGCTTCTATTGGATCCTGGTGTGTGATTCTTCTTCTCCGTGGCTTTCGCAATTATGCGTATCATAATGGCTATGATTTAGTGAGATTTTTCTATGTACCTGATCTCACCGTGTATGATGGACGGAATGGTGGCCGCCACGAGATACCTCCCACATAGCGCCTGTGAATGCGACTTGATTTGCAAAATGGGTCTTTTCAGACGTAATTCAGCCCAAGATCTAGGACGACTTCACGCCGGGTTAGGGTAGGCCTGAAATCAGCGACAGGTGTCCTTCTAAGACAGAAGGGAAGAGACGTGCAGAGAAAGCTACGTGGGGCAGGAGGCAGAGACTGAGGGATACAGGAGCAGGCAGGGGTCGGCAAGGCGGACAGAACGAGGAAGATCGTCCCCCAGAGTCTTCAGAGGAAGCACGGCCCCGCCAGCACTAGGGCTCAGATTTCGGGCTCCGGAACAGAGAGAACACGGCTCTGTTGCACTGAGCTGCCCAGCTGGGGGCTGCTTGTTACAGCAGCCTCAGGAGACTGACCCCAGGGCTACAGTCTCCCATTCGCTGTTCCCTCCACATTCCCAATAATCCTACAGACCAGGTATTATTACATCCGCCTTGTGAAACGAGGCTGGAGGGCCAGCTGCCGATTCCGCACGCAGCACCCGCCCACCCCGCCACCTTGAATAACAGCTCCTCCTTTTTCCTCTGAAAGAAACGTCCTTTCCCTTTGAAATGGAAATGGTGAAAGCGTCCATCACACTGGTCTTCACTTTTTCTAGACAGAGGACCCTGGGCAACCAGGTCTCAATCCTGGATACATCGTGCAGTCCTCAGAAGAGCCCCAACAACATTACTGTGATCAACCCGCCTCCGGGCCCGCCTCCATCCACCGCTACCCAAGATCCGGATTCAATCAGTGTGGGGGGAGGCTGGGGATTAGCATTTCTGAGAGCTTCCCAAGTGGTGAGAAAGTCTATCCAGGGTTCTAGGCTTTCTTTCTCCCTAGAGCCTAAAACAGGAGCATAGAGGTAAAACGAGTAAAATGATTAGAGCACTGCACCGTGAGGCAAGACATCAATTATAATAAGGCAACTTCAGACCCATAGGAAATGGGGTCCTTGGCCTTCAGGGTCATGAGCTCCAGATTTCTATTTCTCAGGGAGCCTTGATACGTTTCTGGGGCCGACAGAGGCTTCTGACCAGGGCATCTAGGAAATGGCACAACAAAGGCCCGAACTCAAGCTTCTCCTTCCATGGCACTGAGCCTGCTCACCTGATCCAGCAGCGGTAGCTTCGCAGGCCGCTGAGAACAGGAAGGGTGCTGAGAAGAAAGAGGAGGCATTTTAGGTAGAGAAAGCACAGCCTTCTCTGTGGACCCTTTGAACTGCCTCAGCAGCCCAGACATCCTACCATCACCACTAAGAACACCCCTAATCGGGGACAAAGAAATGTTCACACCGCAGAAGACAAGGAATCAGTCACTCTGGAAGAGTATCTAGAATCACCATCCTGGAAATTCTGCTAATTCAGACTTGGCTGTGTTGCATTTCACCTTTGTTCACTCCTTAAAGGCAGTTAACTTCTAAATCCCTAAGGTGTTAAAACACTTTTGTGCAGCTCAGCACACACGCAGGAGACAGAACAAAGTCCTGCAGAGAAAACTGTTCCAAAGGTATCAGAAGTACCTACTCAGAATCCAAGGCAAGCCAATGAAACGCAACTTTTATCCTTCCTCAAGTATATTCAAATGATCTCTAACTGAAAATTCTCTCAGAGATTCCTAGGGTGTAAGATGTATGCACTTGAAAAGGACTATACGTAGAGGAAAAAAGTATTGATAATGCACTGTTTTAAGTTTTTTATACAACACAGAAAGCAGCATAACATATTTTCAATGTAGGCTTTGATGAATTAAAGATGTATTTTGCAAACCTTATAGCAATGTCTAAAATTTAAAGAGGTAGAAGTAGTGAGATATGGAGATAAATGGAACCACAAAACATATATCCAATATAAAACCATGCAGAAAAAGAAGAAAAAAGGTAAAGACCAGGTGGAGTATAAAGAAAACAAAGAGCAACGTGGTAGATTTTCATACAAACATATCAATAATCACATTAAATATAAATGCTCTAAACACCATGATTAAAAGACAGAGATTAACACATTGAATAAACAGGCAAAACCCAACAAACGACATTAAATACAAAGACACAGGGGCACCTGGACGGCTCCATTGGTTGAGTGTCTGACTTCAGGTCAGGTCCTGATCTCAAGGTTTGTGAGTTCAAGCCCTGCCTCGGGCTCTCTGCTGTCAGCGCGGAGCCTGCTTCAGATCCTCTGTTCCCTGCCCTCTCTGCCGCTTCCTGGCTCATGCTCCCTCTCTCTCTCAAAAATGAATAAACCTTTATAAAAATATGTAAATAAATATAAGGGCACAGATTAGTCAAAGAAAAAGAGATTTTAGAGGGGTGCCTGGGTGGCTCAGTCAGTTAAGCATCCAACTTCGGCTACGATCATGACCTCGAGGTTCATAGGTTTGAGCCCCGCGTCGGGCTCTGTGCTGACAGCTCAGAGCCTGGAGCTGCTTCAGATTCTGTGTCTCCCTCTCTCTCTCTGATTCTCCCCCACTTGTTCTCTCTCTCTCTCTCAAAAATAAACATTTAAAATTTAAAAAAAAAAAGATTTGACAAGCACAAACACTAATCAAAGGAAAGCTGAGGTGATACTAATACCAGATGAAATAGACTTCATAAAATTTTCCCAAGGACAATGAAGACTATCACCTAATGATAAAGAGGTTGATTCACCAAGAAGACATAACAACACTAAGTCTGTATGGACCTAAAGCTGTGTTTCAAAATATATGAAGGAAAAGCTGCCAGAACTTCAATAAAAAAGAGACAACTGCAAAACATCGTCAGAGACGTCAACACTCCTCTGAGTAACTAACAGAAGAAAAAACAAAGTCAGCAGGAATATGAGGTACCTGAACAACACTGTGAACATCTGGAGCATCTCCATGACCGTGCGCTAGGCAAATACGTCTTCAATGCGACACCAAATTACCAAGAGTAAAGTTAATACAGCAAACTTCGTTAAAATTAAACACCTTTGCTTTTCCAAAGACACAGACTGGCAGATAAAGATCTCTGTAAACATGTATCTGATAAAGGACTCACATCCATAATATATAAAGTACCCTCAACGATCAATAACAGGAAAAACAACCACCAACACAAAAATGGGCAGAGATTTGGAAAAGACATTTCACCAAAGAAGACAGAAAACAGCAAATAAGCACAAAGAAGACTGTTCAACACCATTAGTCCTAAGAGTGAAAACTAAAAACCTCCAAGAAACACCACTGCCACCTCCTAAAACTATTAAAAATCAAAGAAAACAAAATGGCGAATGGTAAGCAGAGCTGGAGATGAAAATCAGCGGGAACTCTTCGACCTTGCTGGTGAGAATGCACAACATCACTCTGTGCGAAAAGAGGCTGCAGTGTGATAAAGTTACACACACAGTTAGCACACCACCCGGCAATCCCAGCTCCAGCAATGACCCGAGGGGGATAAAAAAGCTACGTCCCTGTGAAAACTTGTTTGTGAATATTTATAGTGGCGTTTTTCATAATTTCCAAAAGCTAGGGGTGATCCAAACGTCCCTCAACTAGGAAACAAACGAGTGTGACACAGGTATTCGACGGAGCATCATGTACCATGAAGAAGAAACAACCTGTTGTACTGGGTGGGGGTGAATATTTATTCAGCGCACGTACTAAGTAAGCAAAAGAAAGCAGGTTCGAAAGCTGCATCGCCTCACGATCCCACTTTCCCGGAATTATGAAAAAGGCAAACCTCTAAGGACAGAAAAGGGGTGAGTGGCTGCCAGGGGCTGTGAGGAGGCTACTGGGGGCACAGAAGAACTTCGGGGGAGCGATGGACACATTCTGTGCCCTAAGTCTGGTGGTGTTGACAGGAGTCCAGGCATTTGTCGAAATGTGTAACTGTACTCAAAAGGGTGAATTGTACTGTATGCAAATTATATCTTAATAAATCTGACTTTTAAACAAAGTAGATCGCTGTAAAAAAAATTCTATCAATCAGACTTCCCATTTATTCCATTAATTCAGTAATACTCCCTTTCCCTCCAATTAATATACCAAAGGCTCGTTTTTATTAACCTTGCTTCTCATGACTATGGATGTATGAAATATCTAATACATGCAGAGGCTTTGTTTTAACCTCTGCTCACGGAGGTGTTAACGACTAATATAATTGAGAGCTCCGAGCTCTGCCTGACGCTAGCCACTCTTGTGGTTAGGCCAATAGTGAACAGTGAGATGAAGGAAGAAGAGCCTGAGGCCCCAGTGGCTGGGGCAGTGCAGCAAGGAGCAGGGGCGGGGGAATAACCAGCCCGCCCAGAAGGCGCTCCTGTGTTCAGCTCTGGCGCAGTGTAGACAGATGGAAAAGCGCACCCAAGGCTGGAGCTGTAAACCCTGCTTTAACAACGAATTCTCCCACTTTGGGGAGCCCGTTCACTTTTTAAAAAACAACGCCCGGGCACCTGGGGGCTCAGTCAGTTCTGCGTCCGACTTCAGCTCAGGTGATGATCTCACGGTTCGTCGGTTCGAACCCCCCGTCAGGCTCTGTGCTGACGGCTCAGAGCCTGGAGCTGCTTCCGATTCTGTGTCTCCCTCTCTCTCTCTGCCCCTCCCCCCTCAAAAATAAAGAAACATTAAAGACATTTTTTTAAAAACCACCATATAGACAAAACAGTGCTTGTCGGCATCCGCAGGTCATGAAGCTTGCAAGCACAAGTCAAGAGTTGTGGGGACAGTAAGACAACCCAGGGCCTGGCAGTTTGGCACAATGGCCTCCAAGAAGCTGAAATCACGTCTAAGAAGCTCCCGTGCAGCAGGGAGTTCCAACCGGCGGGGCAGGAATGGACAGACGGAAAGAACACACACACGGGCACTATGCCTACGGACCGCGTGTGCGCAGCCTAAGCGCAGGCAGGACAGGGCGTGATCCTCACTCTCGGGCGTCAGCAAGCGCCCAGAGTCATCTCTCCACCCTGACTACCTGCTCCTCCTCGTGAAACGTGCCTCCGGCCCCAAGTCCTGTATCAGAAACTCAGAATCCCAAAAGGTCTGCTTGTTCGGTCTTCGTGCACTCGGTGGCCCCTGCGGATCTACAGTGAAGTGAGCCCGGGGCGCCCGGCTGGCTCAGGCGGTAGGGTGAGCAGCTCCTGATCTCGGGATTGTGAGTTCGAGCCCTACATCGGGTGTACAGATGACTTAAAAATAAAATCTTGAGGGGCGCCTCGGTGGCTTAGTCGGTTAAGCGTCCGACTCTCGCTCAGGTCATGATCTCGCAGTTCGTGGGTTCGAGCCCCGCGTCGGGCTCTGTGCTGACTGCCAGCCCAGAGCCTGGGGCCTGTTTCAGTCTGTGACTCCCTCTCTCTCTGACCCTCCCCTGCTCACGCTGTCTCTCTCTCTCTCCTAGAAATAAATAAAACATTAAAAAATTTTTTTAAATAAACTCTTAAGAAGAAATAAATTAAACATCAATAGAGTAAACAAATAAGGTGAAGTGAGGCTATTTTGGGTACCAGCCTCCTTCATGTATTTATGCAGTTCATGCGAAGTCAACAGTGTGTGCAATTACAGGGTCAACTTCACAGCCGGCTTGGGAGGGGTGTGACCCCATGCATCTGGCCAGCCAGCTCTTCAAAGGGCTCAGTGATTCTGAATCTTTAAGGACGTCTGGCCCCTACAGACTTCAGAACAGGCTGTGGTCCTGTGAGGCCTTCCCCAGGGTCCTGTATGTGACAAGCAGCGTTGATACAGCTCGCCCACCCACCCGGGCACCTTCCGCCGCCTCATCTAGGGACGATTCCTCAACCTCTAATTGAAGGACACTTCCCCTCACCTACCCAAGCCTTGCGTCTCAGGTCTTAAATCTTAAGAAGACTCCCTTCTTTCAACGTCCTGGCTATTTATAGAACCTCCCAGAACAATGACTCTACTCCAAACCCTGAAGAATTGCAGAGTCTTAAATCCACAGTGGAAAATGAACATACAATTGGTACTAAAAATTGATCAGTGGTTTCGAGGATTCTAGAAATCAGCACTTAAAACCTTGGGCAGGAAGAGTCGAGATGGCTCTCCCCCCCATCCCCTAGCCAGCACACATTTAAATGAGGGCGGGGAAAGTTTCCTCTCTGGAAGAAACCTCACATTTGCTACGGGGAGGCCTCGGAGGGCACCTGCAATGTTGTTTCTGGTCCTGGGAAACAATGAGAAAGATCTGACGGAGGATGAGCTGCCGGCCACAGCCCCCAAACCGCGGCTAAAAATTGCCAAGCAGAAGCAAGGAGAGGAAAGTCAAGGTGGCACTAAGCCAGGAAGGGGTGGCTTTGGGGTGGGGTGGGACATTCCATCTCTACCATCTCCATCAGCCCCGACCCTTGCTGTGTAAATAGCATTTTCACAATAAAATCTCCAGGTCCACTTTCCCACCAAATTCCTGCCCCTAGCTTCTTCTACATGGGCATTGGTAACAGCGGCTCTTCTAGATCACGGTCAGAATCTTCCAGATTGGAAGGATGGGGGTGGATAAAAAGAGGGATTTAATTAAAAGAAGCCCACAACTTACAGCACCCAGACTTCAGGCCTGATTGAATCCTCTACGAAGGCGGGGAGGGGCTCTCACCCCTCGCTCACTTTAAAACGACACCACCTTCCTCTACAAAGTGTTTTCCATTCATTCA
The DNA here is from genome assembly GCA_017311185.1 of Proteles cristata cristata. Classification (NCBI taxonomy): domain Eukaryota; kingdom Metazoa; phylum Chordata; class Mammalia; order Carnivora; family Hyaenidae; genus Proteles; species Proteles cristata. The sequence goes on from JAESUZ010003532.1 coordinate 984,569, forward strand.
GCCACGTTAGCATCAAAAAGTCGCCAGGAAGTATTTGGGGAAGGAATTTCTTTTTTAATGGCCACTTTTCATGCTGAGAAACTGAATCCTACCAAGGATAGGACCCAGAGCTATAACGGTAGAATGAAGGCACCAGATGCTGAACATGTTTGCTCTTCCAGATAAAACTGAAAAGTATCCCCATCCCCTCGCGCGCGCGCGCACTGCCGTCTACCTGGAGCTCGGGGAGAGACGAACACTATTCACGACCCGCGATGCTGTCCGGGTGCCGAGAAGCTGCAGCCTCAAGGAACGCGGATTTCTCTGGAATTTCGGTCGGCGCATAAGGACTTTTGAAAAGCAAATGCTACTTTGTAACCTCATTTGGCAACTCGTCTCTCCCAACGCCTCTGCAGCCCAGCCCGCGCAGAGCTTGGCGCGCGAGGGAGGCGAGGTCCTACCCGGGCTGGGCCCGCGGCGCCTGGGCCGCGGCGCAGACGCGCGAAGGCGCAGGGACGCCGCGCCACCGCCGTGGCCCCCAGCCGGCCCGTGTCTCCAGCCCCACGCGCCGGCGGCGGCGGGAAGGCGCGCGTCTCCGCTTCCGCGCCCGGCCCGCCCGCCCGGGCCCCTCTCTCCGCGCCGCTCCCGCCGCGGGCCCAGCGCACGCGCCCACCCTCCGTGAGCCCTCTGCGCGCCCGGCGTTCGCTCGCCGCAGCCTCCCCAGCACAGCCAGGGTCGTTGTCCCCACTGCCGAGATGAGGAGACTGAGGCGCGCGGCCTCCGGGGCCCGCCCTGCCGCGAAGCCCGGGTCCCGGGCGGCCGCCGCGCCCTCCACCTTGCCGCGCGCCCCAGGCACACTGGCTCCAGGCCGCGCTCCCGCCGGGGCTTCCGGCGAGCCGCGCGCGTTCCTCCGGGGGCCGAAGTCGCTTCTCGGGACCGCACGGCCGGGGACCCCACGGCTTCTCGGGACCCCACCTCCTGGATCTCCAGTCCCGGTGTGACCGACCCGGGGACTGGGGGCGCAAAGCTGGGAAGAAAGGGGGCAAAGAGGCAGGCTCCCCGCTCCACGGTGTGACTGCTGAGGCTGGGTGAGGTCCGCACGGGACTCGGGCCTGGGGGGCCACAGCGTCCTCCTCAGCCACGCCCCCCGCCCCCGGGAAGCACCCAGAATCAGGAGATACCGACCAACGGAATCTGCCCAGACCCCACGTACGCGGCGCCCAGCCGGGTCCTCCCTGCGAAGGAAGGGCTGCTCGGCGCCGGGCACGGGCGCTCCGGGTGGGACCAGAGCCCTCCCCGGGGTCCCGGAGACACCCCCGCCTTCCGCCCCACCCCCACCCCCCGCTCCGGCTCGTCGGGACCCGGGAACTTCCCGAGCGCCGGCGCGACAGACGCGCGCCCGCCTTACCTTTGCCCAGCAGCGCGCCGAGCACCAGGCTCAGCGCCCCGCACAGCGGCGCCACCGGCCCGGGGGCCGCGCCCTCGGAGCGCATCCTGCGTCCCGGCAGCTCAGGCCGCCGTCCGCCCGCCCCGGGCGCAGCGCCGGCCCGCCGGCCCCGCCGGCTGTCCCATGCCCCGGGGCGACCCCCGGCTGCGAATCGGCCGGCGCGGCTGCGGACCCGGGGGCCGCGCCTGCCCCCGCCGTGGCGACGCGGCGGCTCCGGATCCCGCGGGCTGCGCGCTCTGGCCGCGACAACTTTTCTCCAGCCGCCGCCGCAGCCGCCGCCCGCCCCGCCCACGCCCGCCCCGCCCACCCCGGGGCCCGCCCCCGGGGCCCGCCCCGCCCACCCCGGGCCCGCCCCGCCCACCCCGGGGCCCGCCCCCGGCCCCGGCCCCGGGCCCGGGGTCGAGCGCGCAGGGCCGGGAGGGGCGCGCGGGAGGGCTCCCTGTGGGGGGAGGAGGCGCGGAGCGCGGAGGGCGGGGGCCCCCGCCGCGCCCGGGGTCCGCTGCGCCCGCTCGCCGCCTCCCGCCCCCGCGCCCTGCGGCGCGCGTCCCGGACACTTCTGCGCAGGGACCCGCGCCTCAAGATGGAGCTGGACCCTTCCCCGCGCCACCCTCCCGAGGCCGCGGCGGGGCGAGGGAGAGTCACTGCCTTGCACCTCAATTTCAGGTCACCCCGGATTTTTTGTCTTGCGAGCTGGGGACATCTGGAATTCGAAGCCTCGTGTGTCTGCTGCGGAAAGCTCTGGATGGACCGTTCGGGGGGAAGCCGCGGGTGGAACCGTGTAAGGAAGGACCCGGGTGCGCAGGGTACACGTCTGTGTGTCTGCGTGTGTGAAGCAGATCACAGCGGTATCTGGGAGGGGACTGGAACGCCGTGGCGGGGGATGGGACGCTGCCCTCCCCCAGCCAGCCCCGACCCTGCTGCGGCTGGAGACCCGCGGTTCAGACGACGTAGATGTGCCCGCCCCCCCACGCCCCTCTCCGCGCACTCGGTGGTGATCCCAGCACAGGCTCCAGGAGCTCACCTCCCTGCACGGGGCGTCGCGGCCGCTGGCCTGGCCTTGCTCGGGGACCACGCGAGGGGCTGAACGATCGCAGGCGGGACCCCAACTCCCTCTCGTGTCTGTGAGCGATGCATTAGGAGGAGCCCAGAAGCTTCTGGAGGAGGTCCCCGGGGATCAGGGTCTGGGCCCCGCGGGCCCGTCTCACTGGCCTCGGAAAGGAGGCCTAACTGTGCCATGTGTCACCATCCTACCTGGCCTCTAGAGCCTGGAATGAATTTCAAATGAGAGAAAAATACATATATTTGATCGAATGAAAAGAAACAATCAGGTAGCCGCAGACCCATTTCTCCGGTCCCTGCTCAGGCACAGAGGGAGAAATCGGGGGTGTGGGGGCGAGGGCTGGGGGTCCTTCTCAGCCTCCTCCCCTCGCCCAGGAGCCCAGAAGGCAAAGTGGCAGGAAAAACCAGCCAGGCCACTTCTGGGAGGCGTGGGTGGCCGAGACTTCATTTTTTAAGTGGATTATGCTGATAATTGCCCAATTCTTCAGTTCGTTCAGTTCGTGTAGACAAACCTTGGGAAGCATCATAAAGTAGACTCGGGCTCCTAAAATGGAAAACACATTTCCTTCTCATTTTTATTTGTTAGCCCAAAGTCACTGGAGAAGAAATCTCTTTCATTTAAACGTTTCTGGCCTCGGTGAGAAATACAACATATCTATTAATCCTGACTGAGGGGTTAGGATCTCTGCATCCTCTCTCCCTCCTGTCTGATAGTAGGAACAAAAAAGCCCCAAATTATGCCCTCCATTCCCCCGCCCTTCTCCTTTGTAAGTTTATAATTTGCAGGCCCCCCCCTTCCCACACGATACACATAATTTCTTTCCTTTTGGCAAAGAATATTGCCTTCCGCTGCAAAGTCAAATACGGGGCCGGGTCCAGGACTGTAGGGTGCAAATAGTCAGGAAAGAGAAAGAGGCAAGAACCACAGAGAGATACGTAACAGTTGAAGACGAGGCGAAAAACAAGAGGGTCCTCAGGTAAACCCACTTCCTGGGACCCTCGGGCGTCCTGAATCTCAGGAGCCCCTTCACACTGTGACGTCTCCACACACGCCCTCCAAGACGCTGTCTCCTGCCCCTTCGGGACTGGATACCAGGAGACCCAGGTACAAGGTGCTTCTCTTCTGCAAATCTCGTCGGGATCCCATTTCCTCTACCCTGTGACCGTCTACACAGCAAACAAACTTGCACACAAAACTGAACCAACCAACAGAAAAAAGGAGGATGCAGTCAAGTTACCTTTTTTCCCCAAGGAGAACCCCCCCAGATAGAGGTGAGAATTTAGACGTTCCTGGGCTAACAGTTCCCTGTATTTATTTTTTTTAAGGCGTGTATTATTTAACCCCCAAATATTAATTCCGCAACTTCAATTACTTCCAGATGCGTTTCTGAATTTCATAACAAACATCAGAGACCACTAATCTCCTCAAAGGCGATTGCAAAACTCCCCGTGGGCTGTGGGCACATGGAGACGATTAACATGATTTATAGGACACAAGAGCTATTGGAAAGAGGAAACCGTCCGCCTCCACATGTGCCTGGCGTTCCTAAATCAAGGAGGTAACTTCAGATTTTATGTTGTTCATGCGTACATTCCAAATGTTTAGTATCATGTAAAACGAGGGGTGGAACTCTTGAATTTGGCTCAAGTCTTGCTCATAGGGTCGGCCTCTAGATAGAGGACCTCTAAGTACTAGTACATATCAGGAACGAGGAAGATAGGAAGATAAGGGCTATGTGTTGGCCTCATGAAGCAGCTATGGTTGTCCTGCGGAAGTAATGTCAAGTCTTTACTATAGTGCTTGGTATTAGAGAGAAGGGAGGGAGGAAGGGAGAGAAAGAGGGAAGAAGAGAGGCAGGAAGGCATGGGTTTGGTGCCGTGTGCTGGCATTTTCTTAATGTTTATAGACCTCATCTCATGTAAGTCCTAATGGGAGAATGACTACCATCCTTTGACATTTCAATTCATTCACTCAACAGATATTTGTCTATTGCTCTCCATGTTTCAGGCCCAGATCTGGGGTGCTAGCACTGAGCCAGATGAAGGTCCTGCACTCACAGATATGCAAAGAAACCCATCCTGTAAGATGGCAATTTCTGGAAGAAGGGCTTTTCAGGCTGAGAAACCCAAAGTGAGAAGGCCAGAAGGGGGAAGAGTCAAGGGTCCCTTTTTCCCTTCGAAGGGTCACCTGTGGCCTCTTGTAGGACGCAGGCAGCGGAGGAAGCCTAGAGTTCGTTAAGTCAACTGAAGGCACGCCGGGGTGTTGGAGGCTTGCACTGGGAGTGAGGGGCGGAGTCCTGCTGTGGACACAGAACAGTCGATGCTGCCTGGCGGCAGAGGTCCTACTGACGGAGAGTTTGGGTGATGGGAGGGTGTCGAGAGTCCACGGCTTTGGCCCAAGCAACTGAGTACCTACTACACCCTCTGGAGAGGTAGAAAACAGCGGGGTAAGCGGTCTTGGGGGCACGCTAGGGCAGGTGAGGCCGCTGAGGCTCAGACAGGAGCTGGAGTCCCTGCTAGCAGACGGCAGTGGTGGTGTTCAAGATGAGGCCTCCACCCACCCAGAAGTGGCCCGGCCAGTTTGCGCCCCCAGCTCTGACTCCAAATCGGGTCTGATGTTGGTGAGAGCCATAGCCGTGGATTCTCTCTTCTTCTGACAAACTCCAGGATCTCAACCTGGCTGAGGGGGAGCAGAGAAGGGGAAGTGGAGCGTAGCAACAGCGTGTCCGTCTTCCCTTCCCACCTCCACACCAGCCATACAGGGATCAAGATTCCAGCCTGTGGCATCCAGTAAGGACCATTCACCATCCACGCTTATTTACTTGCACGCTGATTTACTTCCTGTCTATCTGTGACTCCCCAGTCCCATGTCAGCCCTGTGGGGGAAGATGACTGACCTGCTCAGTCCCGTGTTCCCAGCCCTACAAGTGCATAGGGATGAACCCCTGTCCAGAGAGCAGCTATTGTGAAGCTGTAGATTACTATGAGGAAGCTGAGTTTCACACATTTTACCTTCAGCTCACTTAGCCAATAATAGCAACGATAATGATAACAGTAATGGCAGTAACATTTGTTAGGTGCTTGCTAATTGCCAACCGATCCTGTTAACAGCCTATGGATACGTGTGTTTATGATCCCATTATACAGACAAGCTTGTCTGGGGTCACCCAGCTAGGAAGTGGTCGAACTGGGTTTGAATCTAGGCCACATAATCAGTCATTACACTGCCCTGTGTTAGGTGTGTGCTCACGGCTGCCCCTTCTCTACACCAGGTGTCTTGGTAACCTGTGTTACGTCTCACTTGCTAGACCTTTCTATTTTGAACAAACACCAAAAAACAATTCCTTTGTAACTTCCACTTACACTTATAGACAAGCTGCCCAGTGCCGCTGCGCTGCTCTGGTGTGTCTACCTTCCCTCCGCTCTGTGGAGGTTAGTTTTCCCTGGAGGGAACATGGGCACAGTTGCCCCAGCTAAGATGCAAGATGGAGGTGACTGTTGGCCTGTGAGACCAACTTTTAAGGCGGACCCTTATCCTATGTCCCTCCTGCCACCTGCTGCCTTCCCGGACTTTCATCAGTGTGTTAAAGACCCACAGAGTGGCTTCTCTACTCATCTCCTTTCTTCTCAGGCTGCAAGGTCAGCAGATGATTCTTGTGGTATAGGAACTGAGTAATGTTTGAGAGTAAGTTACAAACAGAAGTAATCACATGGACATTTCCTTAACTGTGTTTGTATCATGATCGTCACCGTCATCATCACCATCATCATCATCACCACCACCACCACCACCATCACCACCATCATCACCATCACCATCATCACCATCATCATCATCACCATCATCACCATCATCATCACCATCATCACCATCATCATCATCACCATCATCATCATCACCATCATCACCATCATCATCACCATCACCACCACCATCACCACCATCATCATCACCACCACCATCATCATCACCACCACCACCATCATCATCACCACCACCATCATCACCATCACCATGATCATCACCATCGTCATCACCATCATCACCACCACCATCACCACCACCATCATCATCACCATCATCGTCATCATCATCACCAACACCATCATCATCACCATCACCACCACCGTCATCATCACCATCATCGTCATCATCATCACCAACACCATCACCATCACCACCACCATCACCATCACCATCACCACCATCACCACCACCATCATCATCACCATCATCATCAGAACCACCACCATCATGACCATCACCACCATCATCACTGTCATCATCTCTAACGCTTAGAGATCTTTCATTTTGTGCTCGGCGCTATTTTAAATACTATTTTAATATTTTAAACATTACAAATACTCTGACTCATTTAATCCTCACAATAATCTTATGATGTTACTATTGTCATTGGCCCCGTCTACAAACAAAGAAATGGAGATGCGCACTTGAAGTAATTTGCTCGATGTCACAGAGCTGGTAGTGGGCAGACCTGGGATTCAAATCCCGTCAGTCTGGCGAGCGAATACCTGTAAACCATTCCCAGACCTTACTGTGCTTCCACATTACCTTGGGAACTTGTTTCAACATTGTTTCTAATGCAGTAGATCAGGATGTGGGGCTTATGCTCTGCATTCCTAACAAACCCCCAGGTCATCTGAGGCTCTGCGTCAGGGGACCAGTTTTGGAGTTCCAACTCCCTAAGTCACTACTCCATTATGCTCCCTAAGGAATTATCCAAACTCACATATTCCAACTACTTTCTATCTGAAAAGTTCACCAACGTGAAACACCTTCTTGTGTCTCTTCACAAAGCAATCACCACATTCAGTGCATCGCATCGTTCCGGAAGAAACAAGATTGGAGGGTTTGTTACGCCATCAGTTGAGGACAGACACTTCATACCTGCCTCTCACCAAACTCAATATTCAAAGGGGATGGACATGGGGACTGGCTCTGTCCAAGATGGCGGCTGCCCCATCACCCGGGGCCCTGAGCCAATGAGCAGAGTCCCTGCCAACCGGCGGTGCTCACAAAAACATTGAACGAGACATAGATGTTTGCTATTTTAAGCCACTGACATTTTAAGGTTGTTTGATAACTGTAACAAAACATACCTGTCTTCCCTGAGACACCAGGCATTCAGGTTCACGACCCACTCGCTCAGCAATGCCCTTGCTCCTTTCCGATGATCAGGTCTTGCTGCTGGAGGACAAGACTTCCCATGTTTCTTCTTTAATCCTGTAAGTAATTGTTGCATGGCTACTACGGGGGGCACTGGGCTAGGGATCTGTCCTCAGATGACACATGCAAACAGAGGTCCTGAATGGGTATCAGAAAAGAGGCACAAATTCAGTGTTAGAAGAGCCCAGAGACCAGAATGGTTTCGTTGCCGCCCTGTAATCCACCTGCACGGATCTTACTTCTGCTGCCTGTGCTCTGCTCCTTCCCCCTTCAGAGACTTTGCACTTGCTGCTTTTCCTCCCCAAGGGCCCCTTAATAATCTCCCTCTCCTTTTAAATGTCCCCCCTCAGTGACATCTCTCTCCCCATGGCCACTCTCCCCGGACCCGGGGAAGGAGCGCCACTGAACAAATCCTAAGTCACGGCTTCGAGGAGGTGATGTCCCATCACCGGCTTCAGAGATGGTGAGAGAGCCTGGCTGGCTCAGTCAGTGCAGCGCGTGACTCTTGATCTCGGGGTTGTGAGTTTGAGCCCCTCGTTGGGTGTAGACATTACTTAAAAATAAAATCGTAAACAACAAGAGTGGAGCCGGGCAAGAGAAGAGGGTAGAGTCTTTGTGGAAGGAAGAGCTAGACGGGAGGTAGGACGGCCTGTGAACGAGGTGCAGAAATGGTCACTTCTCCAGCAGCCAGAAGAACCAAATGAAGCCAACTCCAATGTCACTGGCCCCCGGCGGTGGTGGGTTCACCCATTCTATTGATCTCATCCTCTCCCCAGAAGTATTTGGTTTTGTGTTCTCAATTCTATAGTCATTACCTGGTAGGAACTGAACTTTGAATTGTTAATGGGGGATCATTCAACTCAAACCCCTCCAACCACTGTGAAATGCGACCCAGCACTTACGCTGGGATATTAATCTATTTCACTTTTAAGGACCCTCCTGGCTGCCTGTGATCAGCAATGACATCGCTAATGAATCAGGAAGGAGGCGCACTGACACCTGGTAAGCGTGACCAGCTGCTCTCAACCACCCTTCCTTCCCAGGGTCACAGGGTCCAGGTAGCTACAGCAGCTTTGCAGCCAGACCCACTGCATTGTTCTCTGCCACCCTTAAAACTCTCTGATGGCCCGTTAAAAAAAAAAAAAAAAAAAAAAGATTGAGCTTCAAATGGAAAACTGCCAAAATTGTGTTGTTTTGACAGTTGGAACAATGCAGTGCCAATTGCGTTAATTTATGTGACGAACAGATCTGCTCCCTACCCCGGGGGCGCGGGCTGCAAATGGTTAGAGTCAACAGTGCCCCCTGGTGGTGCTCACTGTCATTTTCTGCTGGCAGGGAGAGAGGAGAAGCTCAAGATTCCTGGGACTGAGCCAAGGGGCAGACAGACCTTTAGCGCTAGGAAATTCAGCCGCGTTTTACACAAATGAATGTCTTTCTTCTCAAGAGGCCGCATTGGTCACCACGGCTGTTCTGCCTGTGACTTGTGAGTAACAGGTGCCATGCTTGCTGGCCTGCCTTCTGTAGGATTTCAGTACCTGGTGTTTCCTGTAAAGCAGTTGTCTTCATGGACTCAGGAGACTGAGCACCTTGCAACTCTCTCAGAGAGTTTAAGAGGTTAGGGGCTGGGCCAGCCAGGACCAGGAGCAAGGCTGGCAGGAGGAAGGGGTGGGCGTCCCCCCTGCCTGACCATTGACCAAGGCATCACGCATAAATCATGTAGGTTCTTTATATTCACTGATGGAGCTTGGAGGCCTCTATTCATCAAGGTTCAATCGGGGGAGCTGAGCCGCTCTGAAAAGGCAACTTATTTCAGGAATGAGAATCTTATATAATGTGGGAGAAGCTAGAGACGTGAAATTCCAGAAGGGGGAGTCGGAGGATAAGCAGAAGTCACTAACCGGCTCTCCGGAAGCACTGAGCTCAGTGTCAGCCTATTTCAGGCGAGCAGACTGCACCTCGCAGAGGAAGGGGAGAGGCAGGAGTGTCCAGCCTCCAGAGCAGGACAATGCAGGGGAGACCTTCGGGGAGGCTGTGGAGGAGTCCAGCCTCTGCTGTGCCTGAGTAAACGCCTACTCCAGATTCTGCACCCAGAATCTGGTAACAACTCTGGATTCGGAAGAAAATCCACAACTAAAAGAGAAGCACAAACAAATGAACAAAACAGACTTCCCGAGGGCTCTGAAGTGTGAAGGGAGGCAGGGAGGCCAGGCAGGCAGATTCCGGAAAGGAGCAGACACTTGGAAGAAGGAAAAGATAGGGAGAAGGCTGCCTGATTCTGTGGCCTTTCCCCCTCTGGATGGGTCACCGTCCACTGTCGTTGCTGCTCACAACCATGCATGTCACTGGTGAAACCCAGTCTTTGGGGTCAGAAGAAGCAGAGCACAGGGTTTGAACAATCAGTTACTGGAAAGGAGGCAGAAGGAGCCTAGCAGCAGACAGGGCCAGAAAGGAAGATCCCAAATTCTGTGCATAAGCTCTGCACACGTTGGAAGACGCATGGACCCCATATGCACGGAGGGTAAAAGAACTGAACTGATCAGAGCTGCAGCCCAAGAGAGCTTTGTAATCTGACTAAGTGGATTGCCAGCCAAAGTTAAAAAAGGTAACACTTTTCTGAGGAATATAACAGAATCCAGAGTCTCCGCAGAATTCAAACTTCCCACAGCATCACATTTACAATGTATGGACAAGAATCCATACTTGCTTGAAATTCAAAAGGCAGGAAAATGTGGAAACAGAGCTTAAAACCCCTCCTTTGGACATCCTAGTGATTTTTCTTAGTGCTCATTGTTGCATTCGACAACTGAGTTTAAAGTATCTAGAATAGTTCCTGTTTCTTAATCAGTCCTCAGCTGAAACAAGGAGTAAAGTGGCTGCCGACTTAGCACAAGGGAAGCTAGTAAGTATTTTGCCTTCCTGTAACAAAAAGGAAGTGATCATAGGCTCCAGAGGAAAAACTACGGGGTGCATACTTCCAAACAGAGAGATAATATATTTTTTTTTTCAAAAATCTTAAAATATTTATTTTGGAGAGTGAGGGGAGAAGGAGTCAGGGGAGGGGCAGAACGAGAGGGAGACACAGAATCTAAAGCAGACTCCAGGCTCCAAGCTGTCAGCACAGAACACAATGCGGGGCTCGAACACACAAATTGCGAGATCATGACCTGAGCTGAAGTTGGACACTTAACTGAGTGAGCCACCCAGGCGCCCCGATACTATACATTTTTAATGTCCATAGCGGCAAGTGAACTTCAGTTAAAACCCTGCCTTTTCCAGCTCTTAACTGTGAAGGATCTTTCTTTCCTTTTTTCCATCTTCCCTCCTCATCTCTGCCAAAGGTGAGAACCAGGTGTTGTGTTGGAAATGCAGATTTCAAGCTCAGCAAAATAGAAATAATCTCTGTGTCATGGAGCCCTAGGGCAGTTCATTTTTTTTTAATATTTTTATTTATTTCTAGGAGAGAGAGAGACAGAGTGAGCAGGGGAGGGTCAGAGAGAGAGGGAGACACAGACTCTGAAATTGGCTCCAGGCTCTGAGCTGGCAGTCAGCACAGAGCCCGACGCGGGGCTTGAACTCACGAACCGCGAGATCATGACCTAAGCGAAAGTCGGACACTTAACCGACTAAGCCACCCAGGTGCCCCAAGGGCAGTTCGCTTTTTAATGTTCATTAAAATTCATTTTAATTTTAAATGAATTGTTCAGCCTCATTTTTAAAAATTGCTAAAATAAGGGGCGCATGGGTGGCTCAGTCGTTAAGTGTTGGACTTCGGCTTAGGTCCCAAACTCACAGTTTGTGGGTTCGAGCCCCGCATCAGGCTCTGTACAGAGGGCTCGGCACCTGGAGCTGCTTCGGATTCTGTGTCTTCCTCTCTCTCTGCCCCTCCCCCACTCACATTCTGTCTCTCTCCCTCAAAATAAATAAACATATTTTTAAAATAAAACTTGCTAAAATAAGGATAATTGCACTTACCTTTCAAGTTGGTTTTAGTAGTAAGAACTCTTTTCAATACCTGAAAGCAGAAAGAAACATTTATCAGCTTCCACAAATGGGAAATTCAGGGGTGCAGGCAGCTTCAGGTATGGCTGAATCCAGGGTCAATGAAAGAGCCACATATCTGATTTATCTCTACCTGTTCATCTACTGACTTTGTTTCTTTTTTGTATATTGGCCTCACTTCTCCTAAAAATCATTTAGTCTCCCAGAGTCACAATTTGCTTATCCATAATATAGAATATTAATAATGCTGTCACCGTAGTTTGGCGGTACAGATTATATGGCACGCATGTGGGTCCCATGTATCATAGTGACCAGCGCGTAGTAAGTGATAAAAATCTTTTTTTTTTTTTTTTTTGGTGACACATCTCTCTTATTTTTTTTTACACTTTTTGTTTTAATTTTTTTTAGTTTTTTTTTTTTACAAATAGCTTATTGTCAAGTTGGTTTCCACATAACACCCAGTGCTCATCCCCACAAGTGTCCCCCTCCATGCCCATCTCCCGTCTCCCCCCCACATCTATCAGTCCTCAGTTCTCAGCATTCAAGAGTCTCTCATGGTTTGCCTCTCTCCCCCTCCCCCACTATTTCCCCCTTCTCCTCCCCCTTGTTCCTCCGTCAAGTTCCTCCTAATCCTCCTATACGTGCAAACATATGGTATCTGTCCTTCTCTGCCTGACTTATTTCTCTCAGCATAACACCCTCAAGGTCCATCCATGTTGCTACACAGGCCAGATTTTATTCTTTCTCATTGCCTTGTAGTATTCCATCGTATAGATAAACCACACCTTGATCCATTCCTCCGTTGATGGAACTTAGGCTCTTCCCATGATTTGGCTGTTGTTGAGAGTGCTGCAGTGAACATTGGGGTCCATGTGCCCCTACGCATCAGCATTTCTGCACACAAGTGATAAAAACCTTAATGGTAGTAGTAGTACTACTTGTTTTCTATCCAAATCCAGGTATGGATGTCAAGGCAAAGGGTGTGTCTGCTGCATCAACAATAAACACCCACGTGGCTCTTCTTGTGGCGGCGGAACTTAGAAGCTGCTCAGGTACCAGGGGAGAGAGGGCGAATTTCCATCTGCGCCTGGGAAGGCCGCTGGCAGAGCAGCTGAACGGCCCAGAGACGGCGGGCGGACCTCCCCCACCTTCCCCGTTGGGCCTGGATCGGGAAACTGAGAGATGCTTCCGGAAGCCTGGGTGTGGGCACAGAAACGGGCCAGAAAGACACGATCAGCCCCTGAACGCGGAGAGCGGGGCAGGACTCCAGGCTGATAGGACCCAGAAGGCGACGCAGAGGCCGCTCAGCCGCGCCCCCACTCGGGGGCCCCGGGGCGCTCGCTCCCAGCGCCTGAGGCTCCTGCGCCCTCGAGCCAGCGTCCCCCGATCGGGCCCCGCGCAGCCGCAGTCACAGGGCTGCTGGGTACCCGTCTCGCCAGCTCGGTCTCGCCTAGTAACTGAACCACAAGGCTGCACCTCATTGGGTGCGGCTTTGGGCCCCGGCTCGTTCTGATCCAATCACTGCGGCCCATAAGGAGCCAAGTCCTGATTGGCCGGCTCTCGGCCACGCCCCCCGAGACTGGGCCCTCCGCTCAGCGGCACAGACACCTGGCCCGTGAAAAGGAAGGATGCGCATTAGCCCCAAAGAAACAGGGGGGGAGGGGCGCCTGGGGGGCTCAGTCGGTTAAGCGTCCGACTTTCGCTTAGGTCATGATCTCGCAGTTCGCGGGTTCGAGCCCCGCGTCGGGCTCTGTGCTGACTTCCAGCTCAGAGCCTGGAGCCTGTTTCAGTCTCCCTCTCTCTCTGACCCTCCCCTGCTCACGCTGTCTCTCTCTCTCTCTCTCTCTCCCAGAAATAAATAAAATTTAAAAAAATATATTAAAAAGAAAAAAAGAAAACCGGGAGGAGCAGTTAACAGAAGGCACGTGAATGTTGGGTGAGCAAAACTGGCATCCAAAAGTGTTCCAGGAGCGTGCCGGTGGTGCCAAGTTTTTTTACTTTTGCCAATTAAATTTATTTTAAATATTCAGCAAATTGTGCATCACGATCCATCGCTGTCAGAATTTCACACGGGAAAGACTATCCTAAGTTGTAAACGGACGTTGCAAACGGATTCGAAGGACAGGGTGCAGAAGCGGCCCCGGCTCGCCGGGCAGGGCAGGGCACACCTGGCTGTGGCCCGGCTCGTGTTTCCGCCTCGCATCCGCTGCGCTGCCGGGAGGCCTCTCAGGGGCCCCAGGTGGAGACGAGGGGTTGCTCAGCGCCGCCTCTGAACGCGCCGCGTCTCCACGGCCGGCACCGGGAGACCCCCAGCTGTCTTCTCTCACCCAGCGGCGTGCGGCGATGTGCACGACGGCGCCACGGCGAGAATCCTCCGTTAATAAACTGGGCGGCCTCCGCCCCTTGCAGGACCAGACGAAGACGGTCACTGTGCCTGCCTTTATTGCAGAAATGGTTATTAGTCACTTCTCCTGCATTTGTCAGGCCACTCGGTTGAAATTGGCAGAAACCCACAAAAACAGGAAAAAAATTTCCCGTGTTACCAGCCTTAGGGCGAGCCGGACTTAGCCGCCAGGGAACCTCGAACACATTCCCCCTCCGCCTCCAGTCCTGTTTCACCCCCACTGCTCTCCCCCCTTGATACACCAGGCCTTTCTGCTTCCCAGTGGGGGCTCTTGGAAATTGCGGGGTGCTTTGCTTGTCCCAGGGGCCGGAGGCCCGGCGCACCTAAATCAGTGGGCAGGGGCAGCGCACCCCCCGAATGCCCCCGCGTTGAAAAGGTCCTGCTAAATCCCACTGTGTCCTGGTCGAGGGGCACAATCTTTCTGGAAGAGGAGAAGGGAACCCAAACCAAGGCCTCCTCTTCCTCTGTTTGAGATGCCAACTGAAATACTCATCAACAGATGCAGAATTATCGAAGGGAAGCTTCATTTTGCTCTGCAAATAAAGTGCCTTTCAATGCAATAAATCTTTAACCCCGCGATATGAGAGAGTTTATTAGGCCTTAGCACAGAGAAGCACATGGTGGCGGTACTTCAGGTTAATAGGACTTCTTAGCGGTATGGACGGGAAGAGACGGCGGAGCTTTAAAGAGAATAAAACTGCCACATCTCAGCTTGCAGCAGCCCCAGACACAGTGACGGAGACCAAGGCCAGGGAGTGACACAGCCCCCAATGTCAGGGGCCGTCTCTCTGTCCCCTTCCAGGATGGGCTTTGCCTCCTGTAAACCTTCCCCAGCAATTATCCACTCCCTACGCATTTCCATTTCTGTAAAAAAAAAAAGAAGAAGAAGAAGCAAGAAAGGGAATTGTCTTCTCTTTCCTGAAACTGCTCACTTAAATTTTCTATTGCTTTTTAAATCTCTTTATTTAAATTCGGGTTGGTTAACATGCTGACTTACATTCCGGTATGCCTGCAGAACCCCCAGTCGCCCAGCCCGCAGGGGCCCCCCAGCACCCCACCCCCTCCCCACCAGCCATCGCCCATCGCTTGCAGGCCAGTCGCCGTCACGGAAAAGTACTCGGAGCAAAACCCAGCATTTGGAATGAACTGGGGCATTTGGCGAAACTTTTTCAAAAGAAAAGTCTGTTTTATTTCCTTACAACTATAAAGGTTTGCCCGACATTAGGATAAACTGTTCAGCCTCTGGGTGAAAATACGCCGTCTGTAAAGGGTGGGAGAGGTGCTGGCCTGTGTCCTCGGTGCAGGTGGGTCCTGTGCTTGTCTTACACACTTAATTCAGTGTGGATCAAAGCCTCTCCGCGTTGGCTTCTTTTTCCCTTTTCTGCTAAAACCAAATCCTGGGGTCTCCATGGTGAAGGGGCGCCGCGTGACTGGGATGCAGGCAGGGGAGAGGTTAGGAAAGGACCTCATGACTCAGGTGACCCGCCCCCTCACCCCCTTACACACCACGCTTCCGGTGCTCTTTTGCGTGATGACCCTGGGTGACCCTTCTTCCTACGAGCACAGCGGTGATGGAGGTGACATCCTGAATGTGTCATCAGGACGGAGCCGGCCTGAGGACAAGGCTGGCATCTTGGACGGCAGAGCCCAATTAGGGCGAGACGTCACTTATATAAATGAACCCGCCGTGGCTCAGATGCCCTTTTAGTAACGAGGTAATAAACCCCGGTGTCACGTAAGTCATGTCAGGTGAGGTTTATGCAGCTGAACGTGGCCCGGGGGAGGATGTAGGAAGTTTACTCTGCACACTCTTGTCCCTAGCTCTGCTGCGAGCTGGCAGTGACCTTGAAGTGACATCACTTGATTTCTTTACCTTGCATCTGTGAGTGAGACAGTCTCACAGAACTTGTGGCCTCTGAGATTTAATTTCCTGTGCTTTAGCTTATTTGGGATGAGAGAAGTAGGTGTCGCTAGCAGCAAAGCAGGCATGGCCACCACCTGGATGGAGGAAAAGGGAAAGAGTCCAAAGGGTCCAGCCCACTCGGGGCGCCGGGGGGCTCAGCCGGTTAAGCGTCCGACTTCGGCTCAGGTCATGATCTCACGGTCAGTGGGTTCGGGCCCTGCATCAGACTCAGTGCCGACAGCTCAGAGCCCGGAGCCTGCTCCGGATTCTGCGTCTCCCCCTCTCTCTGCTCTTCCCCCGCTCGCACGCGCTCGTTTAAAAAAAGAAATTAAAAAAAAAAAAACAAAGGGTCCAGCCCTTGTATGCTCTGGGCCATTTAAGACTTTTTGGTAATGCTTATCTTTGAGAGACAGACAGACAGACAGAGCTGGGGGTGGGGGGTGGGGAGCGGCCAGAGAGGGGAAGACACAGAATCTGAAGCAGCTCCAGGCTCTGAGCTGTCAGCACAGAGCCCGATCGGGGGGGCGGGGCTGGAACTCACGAATCCATGAGATCATGACCTGAACCGTGAAATCATGACCTGAACAGAGGTTGGACATTTAACTGAGCCACCCAGGCACCCTGCACTGGGCCATTTAGACAAGGAGTCTCACTTCAACCTGCATGGCAGTCTCACCCAATGTGATTAGCTGTCCCAGTTTACCACAACCAAAGCCCAGAGAGGTTTAGTCACTTGCCCAAGATTGCACAGCTGCACCTTGACTGCCCAAATCCCAGGGTTACCAAAGTTGGGTTCTTGGGCCCACAATGACAGAAACCAGGCCAGACCCCCAAAAAGGCACAGGCAAGGCATTACTGGGGCCACAGCTCGAGATGAAGGGGGACACGGCACTAATGCAGTTAGGCTGGCCTCTGTATAGAAGCTGGTCAGCTTCCCACTCTGTCTGATATGCTAATGAGGGGAAATACGCCTCTTCCCGAGTTTTCAGAAGGGCCCCCTCCTGATGGCTTGATACCGGCAGGAGCCCTGTGTTAAGTGCAGCGTCTACAGAGGCCCATTCTGCGCCCCCCTCCCCCCCCGGCTCTGCTCCGTAAGGGAGGCTTAACGGTAGCAGCCAGGACAACGTGCCCCAGAAGCGCAACGTTTTCCCCGTGGGGCTTGTTTCCACGGCCCAGCGAGGTCTCACCAGTGCCTGTGAGTTTGCTCTCCGCTCTCAGGGCGGGGGAGGAGGAACCCCCCTCGCTCACCTCCGTGGGAGAAAGCCTTACACACAGCAGACGTCTGCAGATTTAATCGGAGTTGCGCTGTTTCTCCACATCTGGACGCCACCATAAAAGCAAGGTGTTTGGAGCCAACAGCGAAATAAGCCTGCAGGGCCCCGGCCAGGCCCCCGGGGCGGTGCCGGCTCCATCCTGCAGCAGGCCGGCTGGGTGGCTGCGGAAGCGAAGAGCACGGAGCCCGCTCAGCGTCCACCGGTTTCTTTCTCTGAAACTTGCCTGTCTCATAATTTCTTATCAGCGCTGGATTCAGTTAGGTCGTTCAGCTTCCCGCCAGTGTTCCCAGAAAACACGTTCATAAGCCAGAGAAACGCCACTCGTGGCTCCACTGATTTGATCAGGTGAATGAAAGGTATTTCACTGGTGATTTGGGAAGTGGGCTTCACTGCCTTTTGTTTTTTCATACTTAAAAAGAACCCTTTCGTGGAAGCACCCAGGCAGTTACAGGTGTGGGCTCAGCCTGCCTGATCTTAGACTCGATCTCATGTTATTCTCTCAGTTCCTGTGAATAACGACCGAAGAACCTGGCAACAGACCTCGACAAGATCACCACGGACATCGCGACGGTCCACTAAGGACGACTGATCACATACCCTGGCTCAGGGGCTCGCCTCGGGGCTACGGGACAGTCCGTAGCTCCTGTTCTCCTGAGTAAAGAAGAGTAACTCGAAGATCAGGTGCTTAGAAGGCATTTCCCCCCAACACCGCAGGGCACAGCAGGTGCCCAGAAGGACAGGGTCGCGGCTCCTGCAAGATCATAGATTCCTATCTGATTATACAAACCCAACGGGGAGAGTGCTTACCCCGAGGGAACGAGAAGCTCTCCGTGTCGAGCCAACGTGCCGAGGCTGCTCTATGAAATAAAAATCGGACCGCGCTCCGTTTTACCCAGAGAGCTCAGGAGCATCAGAGAATTACATGAGCTGTCTGACCTCGTTAGGCCCCGTGCTCGCATGCAGATAGAACACGATGATGCAGTTTGCTCTGTGAGCTGGTGCTCTGAATGCAGACGTGCAGAGAGGGCAGAGCGTGGGTGTGTCACACGGGCTGGAGACCAGCTCCAGCCGCTGGAGAAGGAGTCTCTGCTCTTCTCCCCGGGCCGTGTGCTCTGCAGCTGAGAACGCTGGAGCCCCGAGGGGTGAAGACGTGGGTCCACCTGCTCCATCCCGGCTCGAGAAAACACGTGTGAGCTTGGAGTGGCTTAGGTCACCTGTGGAGGGCAGAGAGGGCGAGGCCTGGTGTATCAGACAGGATCGTCTTTGGGAGGGTTAACATAACACTTAGCGAATCTAGCTTCAGCGCATGAGTTTATTTGAAGTGTTTTATAAGAAGTAGAGATTCCAGACTGTGGAGTGGCTTGATTTTGTCTCAGAGCAGGCTTTATTTTTCTGCCACCATCATTAGCACCTGGCTGCCTCATGGTTGCAAAATGGATGCTGTGCCTCGAGGTATTACGTGTGTATTCCAGCTGGGAGGAAGGGGGAGGGGGGGAAGGAAGAAGGCCTTTGTCTGTGGTAGGCAGTATTCTGAGACGGTCCCCCAAGGTTTTCTGCCCTAATCCCAGATACTGTCACCAGGAGATCTGCCTGGGATTACATTTACACTGTAAATGGAATCCCGTAGAAAGAAGCAAGGTTACTAGTCCGTTGACTTTGGATTAATCAAACAGAGGTTATCATTTAATCGAATGTGGGGCATCCGAGGGAGGAGAGTCCACTCCCCCAACCACACAGAAGTGAATTCCAGTGATCAGAGCGAGTTTGCAAGCAGGTAGTTCTCCAGAAAAGAGTCCAGCCCGACAGCAGGCTTGATTCCAGCCTTGTGGGGCTCAGTGCGGGGTCCCTGGAGTCCACGCATGACCTCCGGAGCCACGAGCAGGCAGTGGTGTTGTTTTAAGCTGCTGTGTTGGTGGTATTTGCTATGACTGCAGTAGAAAACCTTCCTGTGAGGTTTGGATTTTCACCTGGGGAGGGAGGGCCTCCCCAGCGGACTCTGGGGCACAGCCCACCAGCGAGCACCTTCAGGGGGCGCTCGGAAGGCTTCCTTCACTCGCCGGGTTCTCTGCCTTCCAGGACTGGCTTCTGAGACGGTGTGGGAAGGAGGGGGCCCAGAGTGGACCCAGGCGGGAGAGTAAGGAAGAGGAACTTGCTCTGGCTCCCACCTTCCATGGGGCAAATGTTCACCCCACGGGTGTGAGGTCTCATGCTTCTGGGGGTGCGCACATGGGCGCCCAGGGGTCCTCAGTCCTGATCCGTCTCACGTCTGGCCAGCTGGGCTGTCCCGGGGCAGGTGGCTTCCGCGAAGGGCGTGCGGGCTTGTGACCAGGTGACACGGCCAGAGGTTAGGTCAGGTTCCACCCGGGAGAGGTCGGGCAGAGCTCACTCACACTGAGCTGGGCTGAGACAGAAAATCCCAGATGCCTGATGATGGGGTGGCTTCTTTGTCCCCAGAGAGTGGACAAGAGCAGGCTTGGGGTGGGGGAGAGAAGGGAGGGGGTGCACAGAGGGTGGAAAGGGATAAAGGAAGCTTCCGGGCAGGACCCCCAGCAGCCGGGAGGAGAGGCCCTAACTCAGGGGCAGCGCAGCAGGAACTAATGCTTGTGCCTGAGCGGAGGGCCTCCCCCCATCTCTGCCACCGGGAGATGTCACCCAACCCAGCCCGACAACCCCGAGAACACAGACACAGGGTCTGGACAGTCATGGGGGGGGTGGGGGTAAGAGAAAACCTCACCCTCTGACCAAGGCTGACATTAACCGAGCCTGGACGGGGCTACACCTACTTTTCGGGGAGATTTCACCTGCCCCGAACAATGGCTATGTCAGTTACCATGGTTATTTTCACACCGAAAAAGAAACCTCAAAGTTCACAGAACAGGTACACGTGCTGTTCGAACAGAAGATCTCCGGGAAGGACACGCTTTTCAGACCCGCTTTGTTTTCCCGTCGCGGCTGCAAGAGTTAACGGTGGTGGCGGAGGTCCCGGGGTGTGACCGCGGCTGACCCGGGGCTGACCTTGGGCTGGGGGGGCCCGCGGGCTCCGGTCCTCGGGATGGGGGCTCTGCCGGCCCCTCCCACGGCGGCAGAGGGTTTCCAGGCGTCCATGCGGCGCCGACACCGTGTGGACCTGCAGTGACGCCCGCGGAGGCCTCTCGGTGAACCCCGGATGCAGGGGGCTGGGGGGCTGGGGGCAGACAGCGCTCCGCCCCCAGAGGAGGAGCCCGGGGTGAAGTTCTCCGGCGTGTGGCACCTGCCGCCTGCCCCTGGGGGCGCTGCCTTCTCCCTCTCTCCCCGCCCCCCACGCTGGGCTGGTTTCGGATTTCACCCCGGAGGCTCCTGAGGTTTTTTTTTTTTTTTTTTAATGTTTTATTTATTTCAGGAGAGAGAGACAGCGTGAGCAGGGGAGGGTCAGAGAGAGAGGGAGTCACAGACTGAAACAGGCTCCAGGCTCTGAGCTGGCAGTCAGCACAGAGCCCGACGCGGGGCTCGAACCCACGAACCGCGAGATCATGACCTAAGCGAAAGTCGGACGCTTAACCGACTAAGCCACCCAGGCGCCCCTGGCTCCTGAGGTTTTGAACCCACACCTTGCGGCTCTTTGGACGGTCATTGGAGCTGATGAACATTATTAAAAAAAAAAAAACAAAAAAAAACCCCAACACTCTCCTAATTAAAAGCAACCATTGATTAACCTTGAAACAGGTTATTTCCTCAGACACATCAAAGAGCTGTCTTACCTTGTGAGGAGTTTGGTGGGGAACCCTCTGCTAATACAATGGGCAAGGATCCTAAGTTCATTCCGGCAGGTTGGGGAAGGGGTTGTAACTGGATGGGAATTTTAATTCCTGGCAAGTTCAAAACTTACCTTTTGTAGGATAGAACAGCTACCAGGTATGGCGTTGCCAGGAGCCCAGAAGGTGCAGTGATGCTGGGGACTCAGGCAGGTGGCGGACGTTCCCGAGACCAAGCAGAACCTCAACTACAACTGGAATCGAACGGCTAACTTCCCAGCCCACCTTTGACGTTATACCCTTTACACCAAGAAGCGAAACATTAACACACAGCAAAGGCTGTTTGGCAAATCCTAAATCCTGGACACAGCACTGCAGGGGTTAAATTGTGTTCCCTCGCCCATCACGCTAGGAGCTTGATTATCTACTTGACTATAGGAAGGCAGGGGACATGCCTGTCTTGTTCACTGTTGTATTTCTATTATTAAAAAAAATTTTTTTTAACGTTTAGTCATTTTTGAGAAAGAGAGCAAGCAAGAGCAGGGGAGGGGCAGTGAGAGGGGGGAGACACAGCATCCAAAGCAGGCTCCAGGCTCTGAGCTATCAGCACAGAGCCCGGCACAGGGTTAGAGCTCATGAACCCCAAGATCATGACCTGAGCCGAAGTTGGAGGCTTAACCGCCGGCCCCCCCCAGGCTCCCCGTTGCATTTCTAGTACTTAACTGTGGCCAGACTTGCACACAGTAAGGATTTGTAAGTAAGATGTGAATTAAAGCAGAGCCAGTCTCCAAGACTGCGAGCGCAGATCTAGAGAGTTCCACCATGTTGAGTCAGATGGAGCGGGCATCAGACAGTATGGAGAGGTAGAGACTGTGGCAAATTGTCTTTAACCTTCTGAGTATAAAAGGTAGCCTGTTCTCCAACTCTGGCCCATTGTGGGCGTGCGGGAATGCAGCCCCATGGAAGAGCCTGAGTTTTATAAAACTGACGGAGGTTTTGGAAAATTGTCCTGATGCACAAGTGTTGGCCACTAATTTTATTTTTTTCTAACATGAACTCCATTAAAGGAAACAAACGTGTGGCCGGTGAGTCTTCCTGGGTCCTACTGTGTGATCTCTGTCCTAAAGAAACCAGCAAACCCCCAGGGAAATCCTGCATTAAAAACACACACAGAAATCTCAAGCATCAAACCCTGACCATTGTCAGCACCAAGCGGACAAACCTGAGGATTCTTAGAAAACTGGATGCTGTGATTAAACCGTGCACGGCAAACGTCCTGACCGGGTGGTTGGAGGGAGATGTATCCTTCGGGCTCTGGAAGGAAGCTGGGCTGCCCGAGGCTTTGTTATAAACAAACAGCGGGCAAAGGGCACTTTGGAATCGGGGGAAACAGAAGCAGAGGGAGCGTGGGGGCTCCACGCAGATGCGCCGGGCTGATGGCCGGGCTGTGCCGCACGACGCGGTGGCCGTCAGCTTGCCGGAAGTGCTGGTGTCCTGGAAGAAGCCTGTCTCTTGGGAGCTGTCCACGTAAGTGTCCCAGAACAAGTGGGGCTCTCGTCATCGGGGTCACCTCGGAGAAGGAGATCGAGGCACGTTTGGTGGAAAATGAGATGATGGCCGTCATTCATCAGTTGGGTCCTGAATCTACACCCACACACCGGGGGCCCAAACACAGAACCGTTCTCTCCCGTAGCTCTGGAGGCCACAAGCTGAAACGTACAGGGTCCAGAGAAGGGTCCTTCCTGCCTCTTCCTGCTTCTGGAGGCCCCGAGTGCTCCTTGCTCAGAGACATATCTCTCAAGTCTCTCCCTGTGTCTCTGTGGGTCCTGTCTCTGGTAAAGACACTTTCACTGGGTTTAGTCCCCTCCCCACCCCCCCAATCCACTATGAGCTCCTCTCCATCCTTACCTTACTTACATCTGCAAAAATCCTGTTTCCAAATAAGGTCGCGTTGTGAGGATTCAGGTGGGGATGTGGTTTGGGGGGAGTAATTCAACCCACCCGAGGATCCGAAGGCAGGGTCGGGGCATGAGCGGGGACACGACGCCGTGTCCTCCTGGCCACACAGATGAAGCCGTGATAGCAGGTGTGGGGACAGACGCCATCCAACTGAGCCACCCAGGCGCCCTATAAATAAAATAATATTAAATAGGAGTATCGGTAAAGAGACACAGAGAGAGAAAACATCAGAAAGGAAAGAAACGGTGAAATGTGACAAGTGGCTGGAGCCTGGGTGAGTTTTTTTCTTTCTACTCTCTCTTCCTAATTCTTCCTATGGAACATATATTTATTTTAATCCAAAAAAAGGAGAAAGAAAGTGAATGGCATCTAATTTAATCTTTGTCAACCTACAAAACTGGCCGTGTCCCCTGGAGACCTGCCTTCCGTGGAGGGTGGTCCTGAACCTTCTCCCTGGATGCGCCCTCTCCAGAAAGCTCCGGCGGATGGAACTAAGGTCCTCAGGACAACTTAATAACTGAGGGAAGAGAGTCAACGCCGCTTCCCTGAAATCTCCAGAAGGACTCAAATGGGCTGATGTACATGCTTGTGCATTGGAAACGGTTAAATCGGTGGCATATATTTTTCTTGTATCTTACAAGTGGATGCACTCAGGTTGGGTTGTTTTCAAAATCTCCCAGCGCTTTATTCCCCGCCTGTTGTGATGGAGACTGGGAAACTGAGCCCGAGGATCCTGTCTGAGGAATAGGAGGGGCAGGCCAGGCAGATGAGGGACTCACCTCACCACCAGGAGGATGGTGGCGGCCCCTGCCCTGCCGAGGGGCTTGAGCCATGCGAACAGTTTAGAGACGAAACCTCCCCCTTTACAAAGGGGAAGCAAGGCCTGCCTGTCCTGTCTCAGTCGCAGATTATTTTGCCACTGTGATTCCAGTGTCGCATCCCATCGTCCGAGACCGGCGCGGCCTGGGCCCGCGTTGACACATGATCTGTCCCTGCATTTCCAACGGTGCACGGGGACCCGCTAGGAGGTCAGAGCATTGATCTGATGTGCAGCCACCAGCATTTATTTATTAATTTTTTTATTTTTTTATAAATATTTTTATTTATTTCTAGGAGAGAGAGAGACAGCATGAGCAGGGGAGGGTCAGAGAGAGAGGGATTCACAGACTGAAACAGGCTCCAGGCTCTGAGCCGGCAGTCAGCACAGAGCCCGACGCGGGGCTCGAACCCACGAACCGTGAGATCATGACCTGAGCGAAAGTCAGACGCTTAACCGACTAAGTCACCCAGGCACCCCCACCAGCATTTAAAAGATGGAGCAGACCCGAGTGGAATAGCAAATCCCCATGAGGGTGGTCCCCGGTGACCACGGCGACTCCGTCCGTCCCGCAGGCCTGGCAGCCGCCGCGCCGCCACGTGTGAGCAGCAGCCCCTGCTGTGGCCGCATCCCGCTCGGGCCTCTGGGGTGTCCGTCCCTCTCCAGGCCACTCGGCTTCTCACGGCCCACATGGGGTGGCACAGAGACATTCTGGTGGGTGCCACTGTGGGGAAAGCTGGTTTGGACGGGTGCCCAGGGCACACGCACTGAAGCCCTGAGGTGACTGAAGACTGGCCCGAAAGCACACCTCCCGGCCCCTCATCTGACGGCCGAGAGCCCGGCCGCGGGAGACCGCAGCTTGTCCAACGGACTAGACGTCCCACGGAAGTGCTCACGGGCCTGTCTTGGGTCATGGGCGACCACTGAGCCCATGTCTATGCCTGGGGCTGGGGGTCAGTGCCCTGGAATGAGGGCAGCTCAGCCTCGGGACTCTCACCGATGACCCCACAGCGGGTCAGGCTCAAGGAAAATGGCGGACAAGCCAACAAGCAGGTGTCAATGTGACTGTAAGGGCGGGACTCGCCCCCAGGAGCCCCTATTCTAGGTAGGGGTGCGGACACCCAAGCTGCCAGCACTGCAGTGGGGACAGCGGCCCCGGGGGACGGGGAGAACCTAAGCAGCCACCAGAAGGGAGGCAGGGCGGCTGTCCTGGAGGATTCAGCCTCTGCTGAGGGCGGCTTCCTCGATCGGGCACCTTTCATTATGCACGTGCGGGGGGAGGGTCGTGTCTGCGCTCACGGCCTCGCATAAATAGATTCTGCATCATTATTGTTCAAACGTTCTTGTCACGGTGCCGCTTGGAGCTGCCTTTACATGGAGCTGCAGCTGCCGGGCACCCAGAAGAATCTGGTAATCAGCTAACAAGGAGAAGTGATTTTTAGCTCCCTCCTCCTCCTCTTCCTCTGTTCTTCCCCGCACCAAGCTGCATCTTCCCTTATTAACGAATAAGGATATTCGCATTCATCCCGAGTGAAGGGAAATAATGAAAGGAAGGGAGGAGGAGAAGGGAACGAGGGGAACAGCGAGAGCTCTCGGCTGGACTCCAGCCAAGACCGTTTGGGGTTGGGGCGCCATCTTGGCCTTTGACTCTAGAACGTTTATAATACACTGTAGGAAAACCAAAATGGAGCAAAGCCATGTCCCTGGGGTGTGTGTGGGCAGCTTGTGACTGCTTTTGGGGACAATGGGGAAGGCTTGGAGCCAAAAAGGCTTGAAGGGGGGGGCGCCTGGTGGCTCAGCCAAGGGTCTGATTCTTTTTTTAAAAATTTATTTAATGTTTATTTATTTTTGAGAGACAGAGAGAGAGAGAGACAGCGTGAGCAGGGGAGGGTCAGAGAGAGAGGGAGACAGAATCTGAAGCACATTCCAGGCTCTGAGCTGTCAGCATGGAGCCCAACGCGGGGCTCAAACTCACAAACCATGAGATCGTGACCTGGGCCAAAGTCAGACACTTAACTGACTGAGCCACCCAGGCATCCTCAAGGATCTGACTCTTGATTTCGGCTCAGGTCATGATCTCTTGGTTCGTGGGATCGAGTCCCACGTCCGGCTCTGCTCTGACAGGGTGGAACCTGCTTGGGATTCCCTCTCACGCGCCCTCTCTCTTCCCCTCCCTCACTCGCGCGCACACTTCCTCTCTCTCTCAAAATGAATAAATAAACTTTTAAAAAACGAGTTAAAAAAAAAGTTTGAAGAGACCAGGAGACTTGAAGAAAATGGGATTCTGGGAACACAAAGGAAACCTGGAGATCTAGAAAGAAAAGCCAGCTGAGAAGACCTCATTTCATCTGTAAGTTTATTACTCAAGTGTCTTCATGAAGAAGAGTGAAAACAACCCTTCTAATTGCTTTGGTGCAATGAAGTGGCTCTTCTGAGGTTTTACACACACACACACATGCACACACGCACACACACATGCGTGCACACATATGCACGTGAACGCACACCCTTGGGGGACTATGGACAGATCACAGGACACACCCAGAGAGGAAGACAGGCAGTGAGAAATGCAAACACGGCTGAAAGCAAGCACACTGAGCATCTTCATGGCCACTAGAAGCCTTGAGCAGACAGGACAGGCCCCCTGGGGGGCACACAGGAGACGCGTGAGGGCAGGTCACCAGAGCCCACGGCCCACCAGACTCACCCCCACCTGCGTTCTAAGCACGAGGAACACCCGCCTCCAGCAGGGACGGCGCAGGCCTGGAGACGGCTCTCTGGGCCGCGGGCAGGACCATCCACCCTCCCTGGGACTGGTGTCCAGGGAGCACTGGGGCTCAGGGACCAGCGCCAGCCTGAGGCCGAGGGCAGGTGCGTTTCCGCCCTGGCCCCACCCCTCCTGTCCCTCTGAGGGGCTCCTAGGACCTCCCGGCGCTGCCTGGGCAAGAGGATTACATTCTCGGTCTGAGAATTCTGAATTCAAAGTTGACGGCTCAGCGCCTCCCGCCTCCCTGGCATCCCAAGGAGAGTCCCCGTGTGTCCAGAAGCTCAGCCTGGATGTTGTCCAGATTGGAGAGGGACACACCATGTGCACAGGAGGAACTCCAGCAGCCCTGTTCTCCATCCTCTGGAAGCCTGCGGGGGGGTCCCGCACTAGGAGCTGGGATGCGGGCCCGGCTCACGTCCACACCGGGGTCCCCGCATCAGGAGCTGGGATGTGGCCCGGCTCACGTCCACACCGGGGCCCCCGCATTAGGAGCTGGGATGTGGGCCC